>OW203764.1:14455396-14853359 GCA_934045905.1 Leuctra nigra | reverse complement strand
CAACGTCGTGGTTTCACCTGTAGAGCCAACAAAAAACAACAAACATAGTCGAGTGCCATTCGTGTCGACAAAACACACTCCCTCTGGTCGATTAAAAATAAAATCTATTTTAGATAATCTCACAGGAAATTGATAAGTGTTCGGTTGATTTTTTTCTGTAGATAAAATACAAAAACCACAAAACATATTTCGTGTTAGTGGAATAATCTTCTCAATACCAGACTTTTGACGCCCAACCTCAGTTTTTCATCTGTTGTCGCTGACCAAAGTTGAAATTGGTTGACAACCATAAAAACATGAATATCAAAATCACCTGAGTGATACAGATTTGATAAAATCCCGTCACAGTTTGAAAAATTAAAATAGCCCACGGGCCTCCCACGTTTGAGCGATCATACTTAAATGATTAACTGTTTTTGCAATATCAACAAAAAGTCCTACCTCACTATTTTGGAGGGCTGTCCAGTCATGCGTCCTGGATTTATTCCAGGGGGAGGGGGCACATTTTTAAAACTAAATCGTGTTTCGGGGGGGGGGGGGGGCAGTATATGAGGGTTCTGGGAAATGCGGGAAATGTTTGTACATTTTTGATAATCACTTTCCTTGGAAGCACCAAAGCATTTTTTTCGATTTAAGCCGTATTATTGTAAGTTTTAAATTATGGACAAAATATAGCATACGATCGTTAAAAGAGTAATCCCAAAGATTAGAGACGTGGTAAGTATCATTTCCCGGAAGAAGGATAATAACAAATCACCTACCAACTCTAGTTTTTACGTATTTTATTTTTTCATGTTTTTCCTTATTTCTCTCAATCGTTATTGAAATCCAGGGGGGACCATTGCCACATATTGCCCGCTCTGGCTCCAAAGGGGCCCATATACGCTCATGGGTCCAGCCAGGTAGATAATATCGATTATAGGATTAAAAAACAAGTTTTCTTACTTCGCTGCGACCTCTAAGAGGAAATAGATGGAACTTCGAGCTATCTTTCTACTCTCTTTGGTACTAACTTTTTCATCCCCCATCAATTTTCCATTTCCAAGCTCTATTTTGCAATATCGGTTTTTCGTAGCCTTTGACTCCTTTCACACGTCTTTCTATCGCATGGCGAAACAATGTGAGTTTGAAACTTGTCGAAATTGAAGTGTTGTCATTCTTACCGGTCGAAGAGTTGTTCGAGTCGTTTCATGAATATTTCGGTTGAAAGTGATTGCCATGATTTGTCACTCAGCGTATTGTGGTTTGTATTGCCATGTTCCATTCTAGTGACGACATCAGGAAGTGTTTTCGATGCATCTGTTTGAATACCTAATTTGACCTCTCAGTGGGATTGGTTCCAGGACCAAAGTAAGACGTAGCTAATGTAAAATCGATCTACTTGAAATTTAAAGTGGACGCTTGTAAGTCGGCAGAGTTATTGCGATTTGCTACTATTTACCAAACCTCTTGGCTGTTTGTATTATAAAAATATGTTTTTAGAATTTTCGAACTAATAATAAGAGTATAAAAACTGTTCTTTACTTGCTTAGTTTCTAAAAGGAAATGAAACTAAACAATTTATTTTGTACATAAGTTGATAAAATCGGATATTGCGATATTGCGTCCTGTTTTATTTTTCATTTATTGGAATCTTCGCCCAGAAAATATCGATTAGATTTTTTTTTGAAAATACACTGCGTATTTGAAAATACAAAGCCAAAAAATGGGTAGACTTCAGGACAGATATACCTAATAATCAAAAACAATAAAGCAATTAAACAATAGGTAAACAATCTTTTCACACTTCTTTGTTGATATCATAAAATAAAACAAATATAATCAAGAATTGACCACAATTATTATGAAATATGAAGATGAAACATATTATATGATGATGTAATTATGAAATTATGATGTACACATTATTCATGAATGTATGAAGTTTTTATAATTCGTGAGAAATTTAAAATTTAAACCCACATTTTATTTAGGATACATTTTCTTAATTTCCTTCGCTTAGTTCACTGTCAATAATGACATTAATTGCATTGCTGTGTCTATACCGACAATTCCGCCGCCTACAAGCTGTGCAATAATTACTCCACACACACAAACGCGCGGCTCTGCGCCTTGCCCTTGATACATCTTGCCTTGCTATTCACTCCACAAGTCTGCGTCAGCTGTTGCACCGCCGCCGCCGCTGTGCTCATGTGCGGTGGCTCGCCTTCGCTTCTCGAGTGACGCGACGGCCGGCACCAGTGCTCCCTCGACTCCTGTACGGCACAGGTCACCGTCTCTCGGAAACACCGTCTCCGCCACCACGATACCTCACATGGGGCCAGCTTCCATGAGGCGCAAAAACAATTAGGTGTGATGCGTCATGCACACGTCACATGGTTTTGTCATGCTAATATACTGATTAGTGCTTGTGTAAATGGGCGAGTGTTTCGAGATTTCCGCGGCAAAATGAGTCCGATGATGGAAATGTGACAGCAGTTAGTGTACAGTGAAACGATTGATATTGAAATTAGCAATGGTCGTTGCGTTCTTGCTTGCGAATTGAGCACGGCTCTGTGGAGAAATCGCGCGGTGAAATTGCAACTTGTTGCTCGGCGACGTGATTTTAATTCGGTGACGCGATTCAGCTGGCAGTCGGTAGTTTTGTCAGCTTCACTCAATTTGTTTATATCGTTCCCGGTGTAAGATTAGTTCTCGGTAATGAACACGTGTTCCATTGAATTGTTTAAGCATTCATTAAATTCGAACTGTAACACGGAAATGACAGCGTTTTCAATCAATAATGGCGAATATTTTATAAGTTCGGTAGACGGAATGTGATAACCTGGACGCGGACTCGTTCGGTTCACACTTGCACGACAATTCTAGTTTTTACTCGAAATAAATCATCGTGCCAAGTCTAGAGGCGTGAAAATATGGACCAGGTCAGGACTAGTTCAAGTGTCGCAGGGGAGTACTCGACCACGTCGACGTCGATGTTAGAGGTCGACGTCGTGGACGAGGAAGCGAGACGTCGCCCGTCCATGTTAGAGGTCGACGTCGGCGACGAGGAGGTGAGGCGTCGGCCGTCCATGTTAGAGGTTGACGTCGGCAACGAGGCGCGACGTCGGCCGTCCATGTTGGAGGTCGACGGCGGCAACGAGGAGGCGAGACGTCGGCCGTCCATGTTGGGGGTCGACGGCGGCGACGAGGAGGAGAGACGACGAGCGTCGCACGACGACGGCTCGACGATGTTCTACTCGCAGTGTCCGCTGATGGGGGCGGACAGACAACGACGACCCTCTTATCCTTGTACGCCGTTCCCTAATCGGCGACACTACGCTATACGAAGACGGAACGGGATTTGGCTGCCGAGGTGAGGTTTCTCTTGTGATACTCGTTGACTGTGTCCCATCGTCTCATTAATGTTAGGGACGTTGGCGCCAGGAATAAGGTGGGCAACGCACTTCATTTTGGTGGACACAGGTGTGTGAGTTTACGAAGAGTCTTGGAGACATCATGTCATAGCGATTTTGTTGAATTTTTAAAACAATTGTTCCGAATTTGTATCTCTGAAAAGTGAACACCTTGTTTTGAGTTTTTTTTGTGATGCTGATTGACCCAATTATAGCCAGGATTCAAGGTCACTGACAATATTCCCGATCACTCTGGACAAATATTGCATCGCCGATGACATCACCGCCACTAACTGCAAGACGGGATATTGCCACTTAGTCATGTCTAATTACACTTGCACTTCGGTAATTAACCAATCATTACCAATACCTGCTCTGTCGCTCACACGACTCATTTCAAGTATAGGAAAACGAACATTTCAACGCCATTTCCAATTACCCGTATACTATGCCAGAGGCAAAAGCAGAAATATTCTATTTTGTTATTATTTCATAAAAATTGACGCAAATATTAAAACGCAGGAATCACCTAAATGTATCGTCCGTTGTTTTTGGGTGGGCATTGGGTGCGCAGGAGACTATTTTGATGTAGTGGGTGCTCGCCCACCATCGCTACCCCCTGTCAATGAGCCCGTAGGTAAATGAATAATGTGTTAATTTTACTTAGGTATTTGTTTTAATGATTGCATCATCCTGTAGCTCTCTGATTAAATGTACGTAAACTAAGGTAATTAGTTGGTGTGATTTAATAGAACTTCATATTGACTAATCGATACATACCTCTATTCCCGCCGGACAATGTGATCCATAATTATGCACTGGCAACCCTGAAAATTCTCTGTACTCGCTCTAACTCAATTTCTATATTCCACGCTTATTTTATAACGAACTAGTTTTAAACTATATTAATTCAATAAGCGAAGCAGTAGAAAAGGTATGTATAAAGTGTAGCTGTCCGACTAAATAATGATATAAACTTTGCTCAGTGTTAAATTGTTTAGATTGATTAATTCCCTTGATAAATCTTGGTTCTTGTCCAAAAGAGAATGTTTAGGTCAGAAATCCAAATCGGTCGGTAATATTATTCCGTTTTATTCTCATAGGAAATTATGCACTTTACGAATGTCAATTATAGTAATTTCGGTAAGGACCAAAATTGAGTTATTATGCCCATAGGATAGGATAGTCTTTCATCATGTGGGGAAATACCAAATCTGGAAAGGGTTGGTCTGGGGCCTCCCAACTCACCCCACGGGAGATATTTGGAAATTTCTAAGTGCATCTGGGATGCCATTTTCTTCAAAACGCTGCGATTCTAGTCCAGTAATGGTGATCTTGGTGATGCCTAAGATGGAAATATCTCAACTGGGAAGAGGATGACTTAAAGCTACAACCTCCAGTTTGTTCAATGGCGTGTTTTTAGATTTGCATCACTTTGGAGTCAGGGGAGTATCATTTGTCCATAGGTATGAGTAAGGGTTCCCATCTCCCCCACCCCTTCATACGCCCCTAATTTGAACGATATTAGTGCCTATACGAAGATAATATTCTTCTATATTTTTATAATCTTAAATCTTTTTATCTTTGTATTTATCTTTTTATATTTAATGTTTATATCTTTTTTCTTTTTTTTTCTTATCTTTTTTTTAGTTCTATCTTGTACGGAAGATGTTATTTTGTAACGGTTTATTTCAACTTGGTCTCTCAGCCAATGATATAATATATCAGGAGCCGACCTTCGCTTGAAAATCAAATACCTAGTGTCGTTTGTTTAATTAGTTTATAATTATGACATAAGCTTATGGCTTAGATATTGCTTGGTTACTTTACTTTGTTTACGTTGTCATTTATTTTATCAATTCTCACACGAGATCTGATTGTATTTTATTTGCCACGGAAATGAAGCAAGTCTTGACTCTAGAATCTAATTACTTCATTGAACTATTGGACTATCAAGTGTAGTGTATTCTTAGACATAAGTTGGAGAATTCAAGTGTTGTGGCTGCAATACTGCTTGTGCAACTTTGCTGAGTGTAGGAGTATTTAGCATAGCAATAATTTCACGATGGAACGTCATACCAAGTATGTATGAATAATTACCGACGTTTTCTGAGAGGCATTCAGGCATTCACGTTCATATCTGTCCCACGTAGTACTTACTGGTTTCGTCCGTGCTCTTCGCGGACTAGATGAGGTATACAAGTTTAATGGCGCGTTTGTACGTGCACCACGCATGTGAGGTCCACACTGAGGGTATTCCACTATCGCTTCAGTTTTGGAGAGAACTCACTTGTCGTCTTTTTACTATTATTATTTGTGGCGTGATGTAGGAAGCGGTGTGGGCTTGCTTGGCTGTGATCGAAGCGAACGCACGGGCCGCTTTTCAGAGGCGGCAGTTCGTCTGCTAAATCCATACGTGACCTTGAAAGTGGTGGAAATTCGTCGCGTCGGAGCGACGGACAAATGTCGAGCGAATATTGATTTTTCATAATTCCAGTTTCATAATTTTTAGATTGAAATATATGCTTTAAATAACTTGACTATGGTTTCAAATGTCTTTTTACAATGGCCCTGCGACGGTATTGTAGTTGTGGAAACCTTTTAGAGGAAGACAATGTTCTATCATTTAATATGTCCTTCATTTTACAGATGTTACAAGTACCTAGGTTAGTTATTGATCGAGCGTAGCGAGCGACCGATCGAACGACTCCATTCTGCACTTTTGGACACATTTTTTTTGTTTGTTTGTTTGGCCCGACGCCGAAGGCCACCCTTTTTTCCGACCGAGTTGAAATTTTGCACACATACTAATATCATTCTATATTACTCGTGTATAGTTTTTGAGAGCTGCCCTATGATTGGTTCAAAAATGAAAATATCCCATGATTGGTCGAAAATCAAAATGCTTCGATTAAGTTCAAATTTCGATTGACATTAAGACTACCATTTTCTCTTATTTTACTAATTTTCAGCACAATCGGTCAAGAAAGTATACACCTTATTGACATTTTTGACTGTTTGAAATGTATTGACAGAAATGTGATGGTATCGAAATGAATGGGAATTATTCCAAATGCAACTTGGATCTGATTTTCTTTATCCAGAGTATATAGATGGAAAATCTCAGTTTCAATGAAAAGCATGTACTTTTATGTTGTTTGAGTGTATCATATTTCAATTCAATATATGTTATGTTTTGTGCGTTCCAAAATCTCGGTTCGAGATGTTGCGCGTTCGGGTGCTCGCTCATCAACGCGTTACACCGAGCGTTTTCCTAGTAAGTAAGAAATCATGTAGTACATCAAACATGCACAAACTAGCTGAAGAATGAATGAGAAATCGTTATTTTCTAAGAATAATGATTATTCTATGTAGTTTAATTACAGCGGTTTTCACCTCCATTAATTAGCTTCCAGTCTAGACACTGTTTGATCTCAAAATCAAACGATTCTACGTTTGAATTGATTTATGATTAATTAAGAATCTATTGGCATTCCCGACGGACAAATGTCAGCACTTCACTTAAGTTTTGAAGGTTGCAAAATGTCAGATCTATAGAAAGCAATTAACTTGGTAGCAAATATTTGAACACTTTTTTATTGTTTGTTTGTAATAATGTCGGTGAAATTACAAAGAAGAGGGTGTTATTGGAATAGTTTAGTTTTTTATAATTTTACTACAAAAAAGAAACAATTTATCTTTGCTGTGACACTAAACATCTCGCCACGTAGGTATGTATAACTAACTAATTTTACTCTTTTAATAAATAGTAACCTGTTACTGGCACAACATAATAATACACCAAAAAAATTTAGTAAATTAAGACGTGTCAGCTGCAAATGGTGTACAGAATTTTATTAAAACACATGAAAAGTCGATTTATGTCTGAAGTTTTGTCCACAGAGACACTCATCATTAATATTACATCTTTCCAGTAGATTTCACATTTATTTCAAGATTCACTTCGATCTCGATTGCTTTCTATGCTGGAGATATCCATGATATTACACTCGTGGGAGCTTGCATACCTTCTTCCTTCCAATTCTCTCTCTGTCTCTGTCTATCTCTCTCCTCTCTGCTCAGAATCAGATTCCTGGCGCATTTAGGTGGGTGGAATCCAATCATGGCCTGGTTTCGTCTGGAGGAAGAGAAATAGCGCCAAATATGTGAGCTTTTAACGTTGTTAGCTGGCTTCCTTCCGATGAGCTTTATTACTTCGTGATGCTAAAGAATTTGTATTTACAGAATAATTAATCATAATTATGTACAGTTGTTTATAAATTCGTAAAATAACTAAGAGCTTGTATTGTTTTAATGAAATAATGAGAGTATTTAGTTTCAAACTTTTTAGTTTGTTCCAGAAAAAAATGATTGGCTTCTTCAAAGTCTGAACTTTTCCTAACTGTATTTTCCTCATACGCCATGGACCATTATCGTGGCAGCCTCCCGAATTTGTCAAGCTTAGTTAAATCTGCGGAGAAGTTTATAGGCTTCGAGCCATCAACTTATTTTGTCTGGTAAATTCAGTGGACAAGTCAGAAAGCCACATAAAATCACAATTTTATGCGCTCTTCGCACCACGGAGAACATAAATATAGCACTCTTATGGCCCATAAACGAATTAACTAATTTTCACGAGCTTTGGCATATGTCGTGAGATTGTCGAAAAATGTGTTAGGTATTTTGTTTGCTAAATTCAAGGAAGTTGGAGATTAAAGTTGGTTTTACACCTCACACAAATAATTGTAATTGTAGTAATTACTTGTTTAAAACTACAGTGTAATTGCTCTATTAGCAGGTCTTAAAACTGCCCCACTCGTATCTTGCAGATAAGAATTCCACATAACAAATAACATGTGGCATGGCCACACGTCAATTGCCCTTATTCCACGAATAAGTCCTTCGTGACTTTATCACAACCAGTGCAAAGTGAATTCCAGAAGAAAAATATTTCAATTTTATAGTAAACCCTAGTATCAAACCGTACAAGTGGATGTATTATATGAACATAGAAAAAATTAGTGACGATAGCATTCGGTTAGAGCATGTTTCATTTTTTTAGTTAAAAATGATTGATACAATTGCAATTGATAAAAAGTTGAAATATTGATCCCTATTATAATGTACTGCAGAGCCCATTTGAATTCTGGTTGAATGTATAACTTTTAAGTGCCGTAACTAGGGATTTCGGCGTCCGTGCAAGTCTAAATTCATCCCCCCCCCCCCCCCAAACTTAAGTTATCCAACCCTGCATATCCAAACCCGCAGCAAGGGCGCAAAATTGTATTTTTTTAAATGAATTGTCTTCTAAACATTCGTTCACGAATCACTGCATGAAGAAGGCAGTGTAATAAACACGTAACAACACAACACGTAAACACTCTAACAAGTATTAAACCCCATTCACTGTAAGAATGACGACCTTGAAATCTACTCTCAAACTCAAGCTCAAGTCATTTAGCTCCATTTTGAATAGGATTTTAATGACTGTCAAAATATCTGTTAATATATTAATTTTTATTATTATTTTTTTTTTAAATAGATTGCTGGATGACAATGAAATTATTGGCTTGACTTTATGTTTTAAAGATGTCATTCTTACAGTGAAATGATTTGAAACGGATCTCTGTTCTATATTTTTATTTGTGTGTGAATTCATTATCCATTACAGGCCAAACAAACTAACGGATCAGGTTAATTTTTTTCGCAGACCTTGTATTACTATCCTGATTGGTGACCGAATGATTTTCAGCAAGATCGGTCCTTTGGTTTCATTGGAAATTGGATTTAATGTGTTGTTCAGGTATTTAGGTATGGGGGTATGTTTAGGTATCATAGCAACGAAATCTTGTGCAAATGTTTATAAAATACCTATATGGATCATGATCTGCAAATTTCTGTAGTACCTCCTCGAGACAGTGATATTTGTTTCTCTTTTGACATTGACAGAGTTGTTAATTTTGATAACTGGATTGTTCGGCACAGTTTTCTATGCTTTCTTGGAATATTTAAGTAAATATAAGGTAATTTGATGTATTATTTCATTTTCTGTAGATAAATTGAAATCTTCTCATGGTCCTGCGAGAAATCTTTCTTGGAATAATTTAGTAATATAAGGAAATTTCTGTATTCTTGCATTTTCTGTAGAAAAATTGAATTCTTCTGTTGTCCTGCGAGAAGTTATTTTGAAAATATTGCTTTGTAATGGTTTGTGATATATACCACTGCTCCTTTCTCTAAGCGTTAGGTATGTTTTCTTAACTGATTTTCGGTTAGAGGCTCGCTTATCAACGCGTTAAACAGAGCGTATTTCTTACTATAATAGAATACGAAATTATTTTTAGACTAAAATACCGTTTTATTGATCACAGAAAATATATTTTTCAAAAATCATCCATGACTTCAAAACAAGATCAAGTATTTTTTTCTGTTCGACGCCCCCTGGCGGTGCCCTGAACAGCCCTAGCTACGGCCATAGAGAATTAATACGGAGCTACTTTACTTTGTGCACATTTCTAGCGGTAAAATTCATTAGCTCGTTGTCGAACGTAACAAATATTAATAATATGCCCTAACACAGACCCTTTAGATCGTGGTACAATTTGGAAGCGTTATAGCTGACATGTCTGTGCCATTACTTATACATTCAAAGAGCGCCATGTCTGTATTACGCTTGATTAGAGGCGCCGTGTGAACGCTCGTGGGTTGAACCCCGATAATCACTGGAAACACTTGTCTTTGGACGTGGCAATCGCAATCATTCACAGACGTTCACGTGGGCGGAGCAGACTGCCAAGTTAGTAGGTGAATTAGCAGCAGCTAGCTACGTGAGCGGAGGTGTATTGTTTCCAGACGGCATGAGAGAGCGCGGATGTTTTATTTTTCATGCTGTTTCTTTGGCTTCAGTGGAATTGAAGTAGATGTCGGCGATGTTGTGAAATATGGAGGAAATATTTTTCAAACTTGATAATATAGCAAAGTGATGGGCATTGCAAGGGCCTGGTTTCATTGTTCTGTTTAATTTAACAGACAATTAGGACTAATTGCCAGGGCGACAACCAAATGGCATTCCTAGAGCTATCACTAACTAGCTGTTACACGTAACAATTGATTTTGCAGATAATATCGGCCATTGTTAAGGTGATACAAGCGCTCGGCCGTTTTAAGAAAATTGACAGAAAAAATTGTTTCATGTGGGTGTAGCTTTGACAGGTTGTTTACATGATCAGTCTGAATGTATTAGTAGCACTTTTTAATGTTAGCTTCTTGCATTGTTTTCAAAAGAACCGCTCAAAACTATGAAATTTCCGATACGATTGGAGACCATACCCGTTAACAAATTGATCTCAAATATTAATCATGATTAGATAAAAGACAAACTGGTTAACTGTTTGGTTAAAATTTCAAATCATTCGTAAACCCAATTTGTCTCCTATCGTATCCAAAAATTGCCTGCAAAACGCGGCAAAATCGCTCACGCTTGTACCACCATAATTTCTATACTTATTGTAGGTATTATTAAAACATTATGTGTAATGTCTTCTTTTTATTAAAGAGTCTGCTGCACTCGAAGATACATCGGAGATAATTTTTTTCTCGGATTTGGACTGAGTTTAGGGACAAAAATTGTATTTAAGTTGGTGTTTACGTTGCTAAAATTAAGACTAAAAATAATTTTACTTCATTATTTTCCCCATTTTTCATAACTTGAATGGTTTAAAATGACGATATTTAGGAAATATTATCTCCAACGTTTACCTTTAAAAATAGATTTGAATTTTGTACAAAAAAGATTTTTTAATGTGATTTTAGACAAAACGTAAATCAAGCAATCTTCATTCCATGAAGTCAAGTGAATAAGTCTAATTGAATTCCTTCGTCTCGTACCGGCGGGTTGCATCGTGTTTTGCTGAACACCGGAGCTTAAAAATGCAGTAATTCGGGATCGTTTCTCAACAGTCAAATTGTACAGCGCTCTCTTGGCATGTTCCGGTGGGATTACCTCCTGGAATACTTAAGTCGTTTCTTCTGTTGGGCTGTCCGTCTTAGTCCGTATTCCACAAGGACGGGTTTGTTGAGTGTTTTAAGGTGCTTCAAGCGAGATCGAATCGGCAGCTTGATGCAGACACTGTTTTGGAAACGACTGGAGATGATTGGGTGGACGAAAGAAGTAGAAATTTTGATCATGTTTGGATAAAAGACAAACTTAAAGTCGGTGACAGGCAAAGATGAACCCGCTCTAGCATGGGCCGCCCTATACCTGGCAATGCTAAACAGGGTTCATCTTTACCTGTCACCGACCATAGGGTATAGAATTACCTGGTATTATTTTTCTCTTAATTCATAATAATTGGTTGATTTTAGGTAAACATTTTCTATTTTTTTTCTCGCTGGGGTAATTGTAAAAATAATTTTAAAAATATGGCAAGTAACAATCCATGAACAATATGCTATTCAAATTTGACATCAATTGGTTCACAGGTTTGTTTTGCACAATACCTCGACGTCTATTTTAAAAGGCACGAAGCCAAAGTAAAAAATACCACTAATATATTTTAACTTTCTCCATTTGCTCCACAACGTCACACTGTTCTGCAACCAGACGATTGAATGATGATGATGACGATGATGATGATGACGACGATGATGATAGGAAGATGATGAAGAATGGATAGGTTAATTTATTTATTTATTTTTCATTGAAACCTATTGTATATTTACAAAGAGGCGCTGTCATAATAAAATATACAAATAGACCTTTATGAGGCCTCTCGCTTGACTGAGAGAAACCACGCAATAACCTCAGTCAGGAATCGAACACGGAACCTCCGGAGTGGAAGATGCGCTTCTGCTAGAGCCAGCTTGCTCCTTGTGCAGTAGATAGATAGATATTATGGTTTATGGCGCTCAACAGCGAGGTTATCAGCGCCAGTTGTGCAATAGATCAATATGGCCACACATAGACTCATGAAGTTATAGCAAAGAGGTTCTATCTAGTAGGCTTTGGTTATAGTACTGGGGGCCAATTCTTGAGTTTTCATGTTTTGAAACCATGTGTGGTTTCATTGTTTAAAAAATAAACGTGGTTTAGGTAACGTTTTGGTTTTTGGTTTTTGGTTTTTGGTTTTTGGTTTTTGGTTTTGGTTTTGGTAACGTGGTTTTGGTGAACCTGCATTATCGGAATTCGGTTTAACCGAGACCTATTGTGACAGTGTCTCTGAGATAATCGGTTGTACTTAGTTGTGATTTCGTATCTACAAATCTTGAAATTATTATGAAGTGAATGGTTTCTAAATTAATTTGCAGGGTAAACTGTTTGAGCCGACCACTTGTCCTGCTTGCTCTTTGACACGAACTATTCCAATACATATTCTCAATCCTTCACTTTTGGGTTCAAAGCAAAGGCAATCGCTTCTCACAAAACAGGGCACACAGACTAGTTGTCATGACTCTGTGGTTGTCAGGAACCTCGAACAAAGGATGGGCAATAAATAAAATAATGGGAAATGGTCGAGAATGCAACGAAATCGTCTGCCTTCCAAATGATTTTACGAAGGGTCTGGTCTAATATGAGGGAAAGCGAGGGAAATACGAACCTCAGATTCCTCGCCTTTCGATTATCACACTATGAGGTGTGGGAATATTTTAATTTCAAGACATACCTAACACGACTTGGCAGTATTCAATAATCTATTGAATGTACTCGTAATACATTAAAACCGTCCTTTAGGACTGGACATTTGTTGGTATACTATAGGAAAATGCTCAGTGAAACATGTTAAATTGCGAGCACTGAAACGGGCAAAACCTCGAACTGAAATTCCCTTTACAGAAAACTTTAACAGATAAGCCAATTAAAAGCATCTCACGAACCACAAATCAATATTAATAACCGTTATTCAGATTTTCATTGCAACTTTGTAAGCCATCTCAAGTTCTAAACACTCTAACACTCTAGAGTATTATTTCCCGTCGTCCATAAAACATTTCGTAGAAGATTTCGTTGCTACCTACCTTCTTAACTACATAAATCCATTTTCCGACGAAACCAATGGACCGATCTTGCTAGAAATCAGGATAGTAATGAACGTTTTGTGAAAAAATTATCCGGATCCGCTACTTCTTTTGACTTGTAATGCGAAAAGAACAGATATACAGAAAAAAATCAAGCGAAGTTTCAAGTGGAGACGCTCGCTCCGCTGTCTTATAGACCATTTATATTAGTGATTCGAATCTTCGGGTCGCCTAGCTCTGTTCGCCATGGCTGCAGCAGACACACAACATTGTTTTCCTCTATCGTTACTTTTCAGTTCCGCCGATGTTTTCTGCAACACTCCCGCCCGATATTATCACCCTGGTCCTAATTGATTCTGTTTGCCACCTCGACTGCGATTATTGTCTACTTGCGAAATGACCACTGCTCTGACTCTATGCCGTGCAATATTCCCTTGTGATTCGACAATAATGTCCAGCACAGCCACACCCGGAGCTACCCACGCTGCAATGCTACATTATAATAAGTGGAGGTAATTGTGTATGTTACCTGTACATGTGAATGCAACACCCAATCAACTGTACTAGTGTAGGATTTCAATGGGCCCCAATAGATTTCACGCCATTATTGAAATGACTTAGTAATAACTAATAAGCGAGTCATTGTGCGAAATGCATGGAAGATTTTGTCCCAAGGATTCTTTTAGATTATCCATCAGTAAAGTGAAATGTAAACTATAAATTATTTTTTCCGGTAAAACGATGAGAACGATCTTGCTGGAAAACAATAGGTAAACAAACAAGATGGTAATAATTCATATTTTGTGAAATATTACTGCATACCGGCGTTCCTAATGTGTAAATTGCGGCTTGCCCTTGAAATGTATGTAACCTTTACCTGATTGTATCAATTGGAAAATAAAATAAAGATATTATTATTATTATTTTGTGAAAACAAACAGGAATTCTGCTTTCATTCATATTTGTAAATTGTAATGGAATGCTCATAAAAGCTATTGTGTAAGAGATTGTCAATAGAACTGTATTTGTTGACATCTGCAGTGAAATGGAAATTGATAGAGCTTGATTACATCTTTCCAAAAGTTTGTAATGCAAAATCGAGAAAATTGACTTCCGGTCTTCTATCTCTGAAGTACAGATATTATGGAATGTTTTTGAGTTGATGTGTTAACTGAAACGTGAGCTCAAACGTGCGCTGATTTTAAGGGTGGTTGTTTGTGTAATTAATTAAGATATTTACTTATGCATGAGAAGTTGTCGGGGTTTATTTTGATTATTATTTGCTTCACATCTTCCGTTACGATGGCAACCTAATTAGTAGCACGTTTTGCCAACACCTTTAAATCATCGCTACCCCATCATCCCTATCATCTCGTATCTATCACCAATTACCTACCATCAGTCTAGGCCCTAGATGCAAGAAGATAATGTATAAGATGCAAAGGATTTATTTTTATTATTTAGAGAACCCTTAAAATAAACACTGTAACACTGTCACTGACCACGAAGCACCTAAGAGGTGCTTGTCCTTGGTATGATACACAAAAATATAAATTGGTAAATAATACAATTAACATAATATAGCAAAAATATACATAATCGAAAGAAACAATGATTTAAATAATAATAATAGTGATACTAATTAATCGAATACAGACACTGTAATATTATTTTACCCTCGAACTATAAGCCGATTTATTTATAACTTGAGCCTTTGTAACGACTTAATATTTTAACGCCGGCTTCTGGAGTTTGGTTCTTAACATAATTGTCTTTGTTTAACATGGAGACAAAGAAGAAATAACAACTTATTTCCCCTCATTAAAAGCGAAACCTTTTTCTATTTGTTTTTGAAATGTCTGTCTGTTTGCATTCAATTGAAGAACAAAAGTCGAAGCTTTATTTATTATTGCGAGGCGAGTCGGAAGACTTAAAGCCAAGCTTTTGAGCATTATTCATGTACATAATTTGCGCTGCATTAAACCTACTCTTGAGTGTTTAGAGCACACATTTTACTGTTGAAAAGCATTCTTTTCCACTTTTCTAGTCTTCTCTAATTCAGAGGCAAAAGTTGTCAAGAGCGTTCGTGAACAGTGAGCAGTTTCAAAAACATCGAGATGAGGTCGATTTAGTACTCTTGGTCTGAGCTTTGTGGACTTTTCAGGTCAAAGATTTTTTTTTTAAATTTAACCTATAATTTGTTTAAATTCAATCTGCACACCGCAGAGGTGGTCTTTAGATCATATTTATTTGCATGATAATGACTTTTGATCTTTGTGTGCAAATTTTCAGCTCGATCGAAGATACGGTGCGACCTGTATATAAGCAGAACAAAAATATGCAATGCATCTACGCTAATTTTACCTTGATATCCGAGATTTATTCAGACTATTCCAGGCTAACGAGTTATTAATTGAGAGATAAACTTCAAATTACTTGCCTTTGTAAATAGGTAGGTACTGAACAAATCTTGAGATATCAAGGCTAAAGGGATTATCCTTAGATTAGGGTGTATTATATTTAAAAAAAATTGGCATGGTTATAGAGTAAAGTCGCAAAATGTAAAATGTGGTATATCACATGAGCTTGAATGATCCCAGTAATTTTAAAATCACAAAAAATGAGCATAATTTTACATTACAGAATTGAATTTGCCAACTTCATTTGAAATGTATGTGTGGGTCTAGCTGGGTTACAAGTGTGTCAGATATTACTAATGGAAAAAGTGACGAGTTCATATGACTCGTTTAGGAATTCGACACATTTGATTTCTGCTCCCAATATGTTGTGGACGTCATATTAGTTGAGTCGATGCTAATTGAATGTGGTCCAGCAGCCCTGTAATTGGAGTGACAATAGAACAACAGTGCTTGACAATGGAGGCTGTGGAATACCGGGGTTTGATGCATCCAAATCAATTTAATTAATACCAATTATATGTTGCCTATATTGTTCATGAGCAGACAATGAGCGATAACTGCATGTCTAAATATTCATTTTTAGGAGTCAATTTCAAATGCATTAAAATGCATTTTCCACCAAATTCCACACCAAATCACACCAAATTCCACATATTTTAATTATCCAATTTACATTAATTTAAATACGACTGAATAACTGATGAACAACTACTATTTATTTACAGATACTGTATTTCAAATAACCTATTTTTATATATAAAATAAAAATAAAAATAATGCTACCTACCACCATAACTAAGTTTACGTATTAGCAATATTACCATAAAGTAAGATATTACTGACAAGTCCATAAGTGATATACCTACTGCGCTTAGAGAAAACTTAAAATATAATTTTGTTAGTATTTTAATACTGTTATAGCATATCGTTTTTGCCAGAACATAGAAATGCATAACCCAATTTTCACAAAGTGTGAGTTAGTGACATTTTGCAGTAAGCAGTCGATTTACCACTAAATTGACGAAGTAAATACATTAGAAACTAGAAAACAAGGGCTCATTAAAAAACGAAAACAAGTTGTTATCGTGCCGAAAACAATTATCATGTGGAGTGATTTTCTTATCGCATTTGCTAACTGGAAAAGCGCTGTGAATAATGAGTTAATAACCTGGTGGGCAGGTGACACGCAAAGTATATGCTGAACAGCATTAAAGATTAGCTTTAAAATTAACTTGTATATGTTTTTAAAACAGTATATTGACCTATATGGCTAACAACAGCAGTTGGGTTTTTGTGAATGTAAATTAGCAGCTTTTAACTTTTGTCTAGTGACCTAAAATTCACAAAGCCATTAATTTTCATAATCAGCTTGGAAAATTATGTTTTAATTTCGAATCCGATTGTAAAATGTTTCATATAATATATTTTGTTGATAAAATCGTGTCTTTTGGAAACATCTGTAATGTCATTCAAATAACTCAATTGAGTCTGGTAGGTCAAAAGTTCATCAACTGCACAGTGGTAAACCTAGTATACAAATTACCATCCTAATTGGTTTGACAAAAACCCTCGATTGCACCCTACAGTGGAATGGCATAGCTGTGCAATCATCTATAAATACAATGGCCGTGGTGTGGAGGTCTGTTTGTTATATGTCAGTGTGGCACATTTCAAAAGTTGTCTCGACGTCCACCGAGTAATTGATTATTTGCAGTGGTCGAACGTTTGATCTTTCGCGCCACATGATTTAAACACGTGTCACGTGACTAGCGTCGCTTTGACACTGTTTGGAAGGAGTTGTGTGGCGTGCTAGGGTCGTGTTCCTGCGTGCAAGTGGATTGAAATAGGAGTGTCAATGGAATAGGTTTGTTCATGTTACAGGTTAGTAGGGTTGAAATATTTATTTCTTGATAAGCGGGTATAATGAGTGTGATTGTATGGCGTATGTGAAGTCTCGAATGGAAAAGATTATAAAACATGTCTGGCTGATTTCAGTCCTGGTAAAAGGCCATATTCGCTCGAGAAGCTAACTCGCTAATTTATTCTATCCCTGATTTTTTCTGTTTTTGTGATTTTTTAAATAAGTTGTGACGTTCTTTGTTTTGTTGTAATTTTTTGTGATTTTACGTATTTTCGTATGAATTTTAATGTTATAAATATAGTATTTTTTATTATACGTATAATTTTCGTTGTTGTAATTTTGATATTTGGTTAGAATGATAAGAGGGGGGCAAACTATGGAGGGAGCAACATTGGATTTAGATATCGAATATGGATATCTTTTGTGTATTGATATCGTAATATTGAAATATCAAAATTATCGACATACGTATTAGTTTAGTGAATATATTATGTTTTTTTTAAAGATCAGATAGCAGTGTATTCTTTTTATCAATCATTCTAATACTCTCATATATTCTTAGAGTTGATGATATAATTGAACGAATGAATCGATGAATTGAATATAGTGCACGGTATCAAAAATATCATGAAAATAATATCGTTATGATGATGATGATGATGATGATGATGATACCGATATTGAATATACTCAGGTAATGATATTTTCTCCATCCCTATGCAATGCCAAACATAAAATTTATATACAAACATAATTTGTTATTCCTGTGCAACTTTTTCTCCTGTATCTAACTTACAGCTTGATGGATGTTTCTACCAGTTCGATTTAATCCCGACTCGTAACCTATATAAACTGTATTAAAAATGTAAGATGTAATTTATCTTGCTTTAGAGGCAAACAGGTTGTGTTATTTCCTCTCTGTTTGTTTTACAGCCAATCATTATATATTTAATGAGATATCATTGCCTTTTCAAATACGTAGTAAATGTATTGCGAACCGATTCGAGTATGTCATCGAAACTTCAGAAAGGTTGAGTTTATTGAGAATTAGAAGCAATCTCTGACTTATATTAGATTCTGAACGAGGTAATGATGGAATAAAGGATGTCGAATTGGGTTATAAACAGATCAATAGCCATAAAATTGAGTATGATGTGGTCGAAAATTTGTTTACGTATTTCAATATAGAATGTTTCAATGTAAACGATTTAGTGTGAATCAAAATCGATTATCGAGTTTATGATCCCCGATCGTATAAATATTGTCGACTGTCGATCGACAACTCTTATGGGAGATTAGCATTTATTCGACGTTATAGTCGATCGACATTGACAATGACTTGTCATTATTCTCTTAATTGCTGGGCTGATGGAAGACAATACATCTGGGCAGAACACTAAATGATTGAATTAAGCAATAATTTAATTTTCCAGCATTTTTGTAACCAACCAAAACGTAAAATAAATAAATATACGTTAAGCATTGACACTCAGCAAAAGAAAAAAAAATGGAATTCGAAATAAAAACGGATTGGCTCGAAAAGTGTATATAGGCACCGTCCGAAGTAGTGTGTCTAGTAACTGTCATCCAACTCGATAAAGTTTTAATGATAATAACAAGGATTGATTGCCAAGGAACCTGACCAGCACAAAATCATGTTCTTTCCAATACCGTTTTCTTTAGGTACGTTGATATACTTTTTTTTTTTTTTTTAAAGTAGGTAATTAGATGATCATTATCTATTTTTTCAAGCATTTAGTATATTAATAATTTGTGTTTTAAAATTGTGATATTTCTAAAAGTAACTTAATCCTTAATTATATTTTCCATTGTTTACTGTTCTGGTTCTATAATATGCTAACCGGATTTGTTGGTAGTCTAGAATCTAATCTAGGATTATGTGCTATATTTTTTTAAATCGACAATCTAAAATTAAACACTTGTTAATTGTTCGTGGCCCTAAACTCCCAAGGATTGTGTTTGTATCAAGATTTGAGAATCGATTTGTCTTGATTGCGTCTTCAGTCTCGACAATGTTTCAGCACGAAGGATTTAGAAAGATTTTCGGAAGATTGATGTCGTTGAATGCGAGATGCTGCTCAACCAGGCAACGTGTATGAGGGATTGTTTCTTTGTAAACGTTGATCTTGTACTCACAGGATCATCTTTAATCAATCTTCATTCAAGTCAACGATAAATAAGAGCAGGAGGAATTTGAAATAATCTGTGTAGACGTTTGAATACGTAGACGCTGCCGCTACGTTTGTGAAGCAGAGGATCAAACACTAAAGGTAGCCGAGAGATTTCAAGTGAAATAGTCGCATAGCTTCGGTTTTCAAGTTCGTATAATGCAGGGATCTGGCTTCAGTTGCACTTTCCTTTGATCCAGGCCCTTTTCACAATTTCGCTTTTAAACAGGTCAACAGTGAAATGTTCGCTGTAATTCTTTACATGTGTGTAACTCGAATAGGCGGATGAAAGGCCACTTTCAAGCTTATGTGGAAGCATTTGTGAAGTTTATCGTGAAACTAGGTTAGAATTATGTAGTTATCTCTGAGCCTCTATTCCATAACGAAAACTAAATCATTTTGGTCTGAAATCATTTCACGGCCATAAGGATAACATTGAGCTGTAATGATTTCAGACCGAAATGATTTCGTTTTCGTTATAGAATAGGAGGCATGGTTTCAAAGAAATCACATACCTTGATCTTGATATTTTGATTTTTTTGGAAAATCACAGTGCATTTGAAATTTATTAGAAATAGAAACCAAAGCTATGGTTTTAGCGTATTAAGGTGATGGACGACCAATTAATACTTACACCATTTTTTAGCAGTGGCTATATTATGCTGAAGCGATAAAGTTGTACAACGAATTGCTCTTTGTGTATTACTGTGTATCATTCTTTTAGACACTTTGGTCTCCGAAAATGTGTGAATAGTTATTCATATTTTGCATAAAATTTTTAAATTCTAAAATCTCTTATAACTTAGGTATATGAGATCTACAATTAAAACAGAGGTCAACGAAGAGAAATCATTCTCGACCACTTTGTCTATCTTCACGAGGCTCATGCAATCCCAAGACTAAAGTCATGACTAGAGTCTCTTCCTTCGCACTAAAAGTTATTATAAATTTTTTTTAAAGAGATGAGAAACTAAATTATTAAACTTCAAATAGTGAGTCAAAGAACACAAGTTTCTTATAAATATCGAAGTGGAATCATGATGGTATGTATGGAATGACATATTCCATTTCCGTCTCTCCTTCAATAAAGACATTCTTCATATCCTTCAGACTTCCAGCTAGGAATATTTAAATATTACATCCCTTCATATCTTACAATGCCGATATAAAGACGAAAACTCAATAATAGCCATTATCTTCCACCTCTTTGGGATTCAGTGTACGGACGGCTCCTTCAGAGAGGCTGTTTTATATATTCAGAATGGAATTTGATCGCTTCGATTCCTGCTCACGAGAGGGCGCCAACGATACATCCTCATCGATATCCTCCACTTGCTCGACTTCATCGTTTATCCGGCCATCGATGCTGACTAATAGAACGTTCCCTGCTCTCTGAATTTCCGTCGAATCCGTGCTTAGGATTACATCATAATCTTATAACAAAAATATTATAACTCTGCGATTTTAGGGATTATATAAATCTGTTATGACAAATTTTCTTTGTGGAAACTTTGGATGTTATAATATTTTTGGACGACGTTGTTGGGGAAGTAGAATGTGTCACTAACTAATTTCATGCTATATCAAAATGCTATTATTATGCAGTCTTTTCTTTGTCTTGTGATGCACAAACTCTGCCTTGAGAATGGAAATCTATTAATATGCCATAGCAAGACGTTGCAATTTAACGCATGGGCAATGAAGGAGTTTTCAATTAAATTAAAGCCGTCATTTTAGATTTTATGGACACAAATTACATTTAATGCCATTTTAAAGGCCACCCTGGTGATAAACTATAATTTAATTATTTCTTGGCGTCAGAATGTCATCCAAAAAAGATAATAAAAAAGGCGAAATATATTGGGAAGAACATTTTGGAGATGAAAATTAGTATTTTGGTAAATGCCGTTTTTCTTTAATGTGTGATGCTATTTGCTAGCTGTGTGAGTATTTATTACATTCTTGGTTCTATAGAAACCCCACCAGTACTCAGTAGCATCTTTATACACTAGATTCGTCAAATGTCTGTTCTTCCACATCTGTAGTCAAGAACTGCACCTGCAATTGTAGACAATTTGCCTTCCCTCTGATTTCATCCAGAACGAACACTGAGATTCATCCACGTTGATAACTTTTCAACTCATGCATATTATAGTTTGAAACAGTTCAGTCTGTTAGTTGCTGAGAGAGTGCGAGGGACGTGGTTGGAGGGTGGGGGGAGGGATGGTGCGGCTTATACGCTAGGATAAAGCTGTTAATTGTGGGTCGGTTCCCGGCTTTATTCCGTTTGCCTTATCAATAATCCCTGATGAACCCTGCCTGATGAATAGCTCTCTATACCTGATCCTGATTATCGGTGGAAAACAATGCTAATTCCCTCGATGAATGGAAGCTGGCATCAATGGCTAGATCATTATCGATGTTTTTGCTAATCAATAGTCCATAATTATGCATAAACAGCAGATTCGTGAGATTTCTGAACCCAATTAATTTTATTCGGATACAGATTGGGTTTAATCTCTACTTAATTGTTAATGTTCATTCAATTCTTCATATTATGAGTATATTGGTAAGATATTCACTTTTACAGTCTAAGCTTTTACACAGTTAATTTAAATATTGCTTAGCATTATTTTATATTTTTTGTCTTGCATTTTTTGTCATACACTTCTTGAGGTATGTTCCAGAAAAAAGGTGAGATAAGAAAGAGGCGAAAATGAGATAAAAAGTGAGAAAATCTGTATCAACAAATAGAAAAGCCTGCTCGATTCTTATTGGTTGAAAACATTTTTTTTTTCACTTTTTATCTCAATAGGACGATGCAAAGATAGGACGTCAGGTCGGTCACTTTGGCGCTAGCGTCGAGGGAGGTCACTTTTAAATCAAAGGATTTCTTGCTACACATACCATATTTTGATAAGAATTGAGAATGAGAATTAAAAATTGATGTTGATAGTTGGTTATTTGCCGAAATAGTGGATAATTATTAGATATTGTAGTGTAATGATGATATTTCGATCGTGTAATGACAGCTGTCAGTATTTTGTTTTTGTTGCCGCAAATGGAAACAATGAAACAACTGAGGGGGTGTCGTCTCGTTATTACATGGATTTTGATATATAAATTCAGTAAGTACATCCTCTTATGCGTGTCAAAATTGTTTCGCGCGTTGTAGTTTTGATGGTCCTTGGTTTTGACCTGTCTCAATGCTAGCGCCATGCAAGAGGGGGAAAGTTTGGCCAATGCCTTTATCCTCCTTAAGTACCTACTCTGTCGAGGATTATAATTGAAACGAATAACAATGAAATTGTATTTTGTAATTAGAACAGAGCCAAGAGGTTTTATGAGTATTAATATAACTTCTGAACAAAGCTTCCCCGTTGATTTGCACTCCAGAAAATTATTATACAAAATCCTATACTAATATATTAAATATTCAACAATGTTAGCATTTGAAATTATCAATATCAGTCGTAAATTTAATATTCGTGAAGTAATATCTTTTGGATTATTTCGCAATAACTGGCAGGACGAGTAGAGTTTTTTTAAAAACGAATTCCCCGTTTATGATTAAAACGAATTTAATTCTCTTTTGAGTGTGGTTTTCCATCTTGTGGCGAGATTTCTGTGAGTGGGTGTGGAACGTGCCTGGTAGTTAAGAATGGCGCATATTCCTTGAGGCGTGGGATGTTCTGTTGGTACAGATACTTGTACCCACCTCATTAATTAACGTGTTCTCAGGGCGGACGCTGGAGGCCAGGGTTTGTCCGTCAAACAGACCTGGAACATGCCCCGGTTTCATGGCGAAGGATTGGGTTTCATAAAGCTCAAGTTTTGTCCTTGTGGAAACGTGACTACGTAAACTACACTTTGAACTACACTACACGCAGTTTACAATGTTGTTGTTGGGTGTAGTTTTATAGTGCATAATTGACGTTCAAAATGAAGTATTCTTTATTGATTTTGCTTCAATTATTCACGGTGAAGAATAAAAGTCGACATTCAATAGAAAGTTACAGAAAGCGAATGTTTTATTATTTTGAGCCACAACCTTATTGACTAAGATTTCAAATTCGAACCAAACTTTATTGATCAGGAGATTAGTTCATTTTACGTTTTAAAGTTTGACAAACGCAATTGAAATATCGATTAGTAGGGAAGATAGATACAAGTTTCAACATAAAACTTCGATTAGCACAGTTTCATCCGAATGTGACTTATAGCGTTTTTTCCCTGTACCCTTCAACTGTCATAAGTTGTAAACATTCGTCGGAAAATGCATTGCATTGCTTACCCCTCGTGGTTTCCATGTGCAACAGTACCAACTACTGCCGCTAGGTGACTATCCTGTATCCTACAAGACGTCGGCGTATCAGTCGGTTCATAGACAGCGCTCCTAGTGTGCGACGCCGGTACTACTGTGCGACGCTGGTTCAGCCGGTCAGTCCCAACTGTCTAGCCTGATGCTCAGCGCTCCCGGTGCTCAACCCCCGCACTACTATGCGACGCCTCTAGCAACTGGCGCGACAGTGGACGTCGCATGAACTTTAGGAACTTGCGGGAAATAGCGTGGGTTTTAAAGAAGCGTGATTCGTTCATTAAACTTGGCCTTTGTTCTTTTTGGCATCGTTTTTTTTTATTGATTTCTACTTTTCTTCCAATTCCACGTAAAATTCATCAATCTCTAGCTCCGTTTTCACCGCTGATCAATATTCGATCCATTCAAAGTACGAATATAATTTTCCTATGAATACAAAATCGCCATTTCGCTAATGCTGAACGGTAAATGGAGGTTCTCATTGCAGTTCCGAGTCATTTGATTAAGCATTCATTTCGATCGCCGTGACCGCAATCAATTTCTGATGACATCGTCGACGGTGAAATGCCAAATGGATGTTCATTACCTGGAATATAGAATAGCAAATGCAATATTCCTAATCGATAGAGGAACGTTAATATTGATTACTGGATTCCCTAATGTATGGCGGAAACATTTTGCATGGTAGGGACAGCCAGAACATGGGTAGACTTTTTATCACGTTGGTTACTGAAAGTATGCCATAGAAATAAATTCAATTTAGGGGCGATTGGAAGGTTTTTTATTTGTAGCTTTTTTTAGTGGGTTTCGGGAATAAGTTGGAATGGCGAGTCTAGGAAAAGGAAGAGTAATGGACACGTCTTCAGAATACTTTGCCTGACTACTAACTCGTTATCTTATCATTTGAAGTTCGATTTAAGTAGATTTAACTTGCTTTGATTTTAAGAACTCAGTTCAGTGAGCGATTCAATTCGAAAAATGTTGTCTTGCCTGTTTATTGTCTCCTGAAAAATTACAAAAATTTGTTCACACATATCGTAATGTGAGAAATTCAAGGAGCAAACCACCAAACCTGACGCACTAATCAAAAGAAAAACGAATAATGAAAATTGCATAAAACGATGAGCACCGATTCAGTATCGATAAAATTTTAAATGTGAGCGTTTTTTAAATAAGTATTTAGCATTTTACTTATAATTCCAGGCAAAGCGAATGCATTCAAGAACTCTGCGAATGAGATGAGAAATATGTGATCCACGTCTCGCAAATGCATTTGAAAAGAAGAGAGTCCCTTCAAAAGACTCGAAAGCACGATAAGAACTCTGCCCCATTATCAAGCATCTTTTCAAGTGCATCAATAAAAGTGCATCTTGTTTCTTTCTGTACGTGCCGGGGATTGCATCGAGGTTTGAATGCAGATGCACCTGCAGTTATTGTGGTCATGTGACTGGCGACCGAGCATCTTCTGCAACTTGGCGCAGATGGGCTTCATTACCAACTATTCACTGGCGTCCGGGGAATAGAGATGCTAGAAAACATACGGAAACATTACATCATGACTCTATCAATAAGTAATTGAGCAAACGTAGCGAGCGTCTCCATTTGGCTCTTTGGACACTCTCTATGTTTTTTTTCCAGACGCCACAGGCCACATTGTTTTTCCGATCGAGCTTAAATTTTGCACACATACTAATACCATTCTAACTTAGTTGGGATTGTTTTTGAGAGCTGACCTCAGATTGGTTCAAATTTTAGAACAGATGTCTTCTGATTGGTTGATTCAATTAATTTGAAACTTTGCAATGTAATTCAGATGAACATTTTATTAACTTTTACAAAGTTTTAACAAAATCCTACTATTGGTTAAAATTTTAAAAAATATCTCCCGATTTTTCGAAAATAAAAATGTTCCGATGAAGTTTAAATTTTGCATAGACATTTAGACCACCATTTATATTATTTTACAAGTTTTCAGCTCAATCAGTAGAAATGAGCAGTAGAATGAGCATACTTTTGGCATTTTTAGCTGTTTTGAAATAGAATGTTTTTTTTTTTTTTTTTTTTTTTTTGTCTGGGGCTTAACGTCGCACTGTTCTGCAGCGAGGCTAATGGCGACGGATGGATGATTATGATGATGATTGGGAGATGATGGTGAAGAGTAGGTAAGGATGGAAGGTGGGAAGGAGGCGGTCGTGGCCTATTAGTAGGGTACCTTCCCAGCATTTGCCTGAAGACTGAGGGAAAACCACGAAAAAACCCCAGTCAGGAAGGACGGCCGCGGGAATCGAACCCGGGCCTCCGGAATACCAATAATAATAAAATAAATAATAATAGAAATTAAATAAATAATAGAATAGAATAGAATAACTACGGAATAGAATGTCAGACCATAGACACTCACTCACTTCAGACGAGATTCAGGCGAGATTATATCGGAACAGGATTTCCAGTGCAGCTTAGATCCGATGTTCTCTATGCACCAAAGTGTATAGATAGGTATATGTGGTTAGCACCCCAACGATTCAAATGATTTCAAACATCTTTTTCGAAAAGGGGGGTGCTAACGACATAAACCTTAGATAGATGGTTATTCTCAGTTTCAATAAAAATCCTTTTATGTTGATTGAGTGAATCGTCTCAATTCAATATGGGTGTAAAATTATGTTTTCTGTGCGTTACGATATTCCCGTATGGAGATGTTGCGCGTTTCGGTGCTCGCTCATCAACGCGTTATACACCGAGCGGATGACTATATTAATACATATTATTTTACGAAAACCTCACCCACCCTCTCCACATACAGAAATTAAAGCAACAAAATGTCTCCAAATGAAGTGCACTTCAAAATTATTTTAGGTCTGTGGGCTCGTAGTTTCATTGGGGAGCCAATCATAACATTTTGTATTCCAATTTCCCAGAATTCTAATTTCAAACAGACTTATTCAGAGCGACAGAAATTATTATTATGTATCTTATTGAACACAAACAGAAATAACATCTCTCGAGTTTCTACTTAAAATGAATTTTACATTTGCCGGCTTAGCACGCAAATTAATTTTATAGGATTAGTGTATTACTTATTCTGAAGTTGCTCGGCTTTGGTGTGTACGTATTATTACGTGTCGTGTTGCGAGAGCTGAACCCTGGTGAGAGGGTGGTGTTTGTAAGGTGATATTAACTTACAAGGCGGGGGTTGGGATGAGGCTGCAAGAGCGAGGTTTGTAATTCTGCACGGAGTCGGCAGATAAGTGCAGTGATGACTTACATTGCTCGAGGAGGTTTTAGCTGATGGTTTTGTACAACTGAAATGTAAAGTTATCTGTGAGGGCAATCCCGGGCGAAATTCTGTTTGTTTAAAATGTCCATTTACTTTGGACTAACCCATAATTGAATCATCTTGTATTGGAGAGGGATTTGACATCAGGAATCGTACATTTTTCTCAAGTTTGTATATTTATTTCTAGCTATCCCGTATAGTGCCATTATTTCCATTATTTCAGTGTAAGTACACTTGGCACAAGTAAAAACGGTATTGGAAAGAAAGAATCTGATTGTCTGAAAATGATATAATGGCATCGTCCAAAGAAGTCTATCGTTTTCCACCGGCCGCACTAGGCTCAACTATGTTTGCACTCTCTTGAAATTTGTATTGAGTTTTGTATGGTAACGTCACTTCAGTGCAACCCTAATACAGCCCAGTTCGACCAATGGAAAACGCCATAGGTCGTCATCTGACTTTAGTTGGTGGGCTCTGATTTAATTAGTATGTAATAATAATAATTTGATTCCAAGGAGCCTGACCAGAAGCCAAACCGTTTCGTTCAAATACCGTTTATACTTGTGCCAAGTGTACCATGATTCGATTTTCACGGTAAACTTCATGTCGTCGTTTTGTGGACTTATGCTTTCTCGATTAGACAATTCAATTTAGGTAATTACTCTGTAATAATATTGACACTCCTATTTCATGAGTGACTTGTAGAAATATTAACACTAGATTGGAAATACAGCCGTCGTACTCGACGTGAGGGAGATAATTTAGTGACCAACGCCGTTTCCAAACATTTGTCTTTGAGTACAGAGCGTATTTCAAGCTCCTGTTAATTTACTTTGATTTATAATTTGATTGTTTCAAAGTCATGCCAGTCATGCCGACAGTCATGCCGATATTTCTGTGAAAAATCTCCAGATTATATTTACCTCTGGGTTCAAAGGACTTACTATCGATATTTTTTAGTGTTATTTTTCCGTAGTCTATTCAGATTCGTTGTTAAAGTGTAAACCCAGAGGAATAAATTACAAAGGTAGTCAACAATTCTAAGAAAAAGGATAAAAGGATAAGGATAGTAGCTAAAGGATAGAATATTTCTCAATAAACCCATCAGGACCTGATTTTCAAAATACCTTTAGTAAAAAACACGAGTTTTTCGTTCATTCTCTTTGTCTCCTTACTCGGAAATATTATAAGAGAACATTTTTGCAAATAATAAGAAAGCTTTTTCGGAGGTTCCCAGATTCGAACGATGAAACGCTTTGTTCTTTTCTTTCTATTCTTGTGATGATGTGAGTAGAAGAACTGTTTTCGAAGCCCGCTCAGGTCTCTGTCTACTGCATCGAGTGGTCTTGTATCTTCTGACTGAAGATTGCTGCTTTCTGCTTTATCTCCGATTTGATTCAATTTACTGGCCCCGAGGTTGTGGTAAATCCGAAGCCTTAGCAGAGATGAAAGCAGCGAAGACTTGACATGACTAGCAGCGGATTGGTTCCTCCTGTTCCCGCGGATATGCCTGCTCAAAGTAAACAGTCACGTGTTTTTGTATTTGTGTTCGCAGGGAAGTGGTGATAATCATTGGCTGCTTGTTTGTGTTTGCTTTGTTTGTGCTTAATCATAATCTTAAACCTTGCACTTGATTTGTTCACGCTGAGTACTTAAAAAGATAGTAATAATGTAAAATACAATAAGTGAATAATTCTCACTAGCCCAAAGGTGCATCATGTTTTATTTCCCCGTTGTTTTCCAATAACATATAATATTTTGGTCTAGATCGTTCAATACTACGTGAATGTGCTCCAAACCTTTTGGATGAATCTTGAACTTTTAGTTTTTGCTTTACTGCCCCTTTAATCCCAACCACTTCAGCCTCTCTGACAGAACGGCAGCAACTAGCTAGACAGACGTCACCCATCCAATTACTGGCCGCGCTCTGTGTTGTGATCTGACATCTAGGGTATCGAATACCTTTGCCTTTGTCTTACTTCTGCTGCGTAGGCAGACGTGAGGCATAGCATCATTCTTACATGTTAAGAGGCCTGGGTAAGCGAGCGGAAATCGCACGGTTCGTCAGAGCGTTTTTCGAAATTTTACTTCACACTAACAGCATTTTAAAAACTCAGGTATTAGCGACCCATAACAGCCTAATAGACTAACAGGGTCATTCTCGAAAGGTTTTAACTTAATTTTTCGGATTAAATAGTTACGACCGGTCGCAAAACAATTCTGGAAGCACTTACGACCAAACAAGATGGCCGATTTTTGGATTAACTTTGATACCATTTCCGGGTGGTCATATCTAAGATACGACCGAAAAAAATGGCGTCATTTTGAAGTGAAGAGAAATATGGACACTCATTTTACCTCTTTTATCAACTTGTGTGGCGAGAAAGTGTTTTTAAAACAACGAAATAAGAATAATATTGTTTCCCGCGAATGTTTAAATATACCGCGCATTCTTGGGTCGAACTAGAAAATCGATATGCGACCTAACCTAACCTTCCGTCCGTCTGTGTTGTTTTCGTACTGTTATTGTTTCGTTTTAGCCTAATAGATTACTAAATGCCAATGCCATCTTTCCAAAACATTGCGTTCTGTGTTGTGTGTGACCCAGACGATGAAGAGATTAAAGGACTTCCGCGTATTACAGCTAGTAGGTACATAGGTATTTGAGTGAACAAAGTTTCGCCCGTGCACAGACACTGGCCAAGCCGGGCTAAGACTTGTACATTTTAACCTCCAAATTCGCAAGTTTGAATGCACTAGCACGAGACAATCGGCTCTTATTGTCATGTATTTCGCGACTGGTGGTTTTCAGTGGCTAGTGAGTGACGATTAGAATGTTATCGTAGCCTGCAACGTATCGAATCATCACCGTCATACATTAGCGGTAGGCTACTTTCATCACCGTGACATGAATCAAAAGTTCAAAAACACCATCAATGTGAAGTTAGCTTGTAACTCGACTTTGAAAGTCATCGATGTACCTAGTAGCAAACAATCCTGGATGTAATCAAGATTCACTGAAAGCAGCCTGCGAGAAGTTTTCAGCTTCGGCCTTCGTTCGAATCTTCAAATCTTCGTTCGGTCTTCGACGAATGGTCATCAGTGGCGGTAAGTAACATGTTTCACATGGGTTAAGTGTTTGTATTTAGACCCGGCTGTACATTGTCCCGTTATGCAAAAAGTGGATGAAAGTGAAGTGGACTTAAGCGGGCTAGAGTGTGTTTCATTGGCTGTTGCCAAGGTTTCAACCGTTAAATCCTACCGCTAACTATATCGAGACATTGTACGACCAGGCCTCAGAGTATTATGGAAGTAAACCGTGCATTTCTTGAGCAGCTATCATACACTAAGTTGTGTTAATATTTAAAATTACAATTTTAAATGGTAGGTAGGTAGGTACCTACCTACCTACATTAAATTATTGTCAATGTCAGCTATTGTGATCAAACTGTGCTAACTAGCTAATTTACTAGATGCAAAGTTCATGGACAATATAGTTTTCTAAATATCCAGTCCTCTTAGATCTAGGTTTCATTTAGTATTTTAAAACCTCTTTTTGAAAGAAACTATTTTAATCTCAACCAATAATTTAGTTCTGTACATTTTACACATTGGTATACAAACACTAGTGCTAGTGGTCTAGTTTTGCATCACTAATCATGTGATATGTATCTGTCAATACAGCTGACAGCGGCTTTGAAATCGTGGCTGATGACACCATTCGAACATCTCCACAGCGAGGCAGAAGACCGCTGCAACAAGTCCTTCCGCAACATTGTCAAGCGCTGCATTATAGTCGAGGTTCAGATCTGTGGACCACACCGGGGCTGCTGGTCATCTTCTCTCCTAATGGCTGGCAAGATCATCCTTCACAGCATGTGCCTCCACTTCAACACAGTCTTGGCCAATCATCGCGAGGACCAATAGACATTGTTTCAAGATACTGTTAGAGATGTCGCTCTGGCAGCCGAACAAGCCGTTTCTCATAGTCAACTCATTTGTGAATGAAAGACTCCTGAGCACATATTTTTAAAATGTAGCTGTTTAAGTACCTACCTAATAAAAATACTCGAAGGTACATTTCTAAAATTCTTATAGGTAGGTACTATTCAAATATCCAGTTCAATTTAATTTCAATGATAAATTAATATTAGGTTTGTCTGGACTCTGGATTTACACTGTTGGTGCATACTTCTCCCAAGCTACTTTTGGACCATATTCATGATTATTGATTTGATAAACTATGATTTCTTATGTGTCATAAGTTCCCTCTTACTCTCGCTCGGGTTTTCTCTTGTGAATGAGATTTCTGTCCTCGCCCACCAAGATAGGTAGCTTTTTTACTGGATAGAAACCTTGTTTGCATTGAGCCTTTCTTCTCTCAAAAGTGTGAACTATGATGACTTTTAAATCCATGTAAATGTTAGTGTCCAGCATTAGTTCTCTATTTCGGTTAGTGTTTATGGAGAGTTTTGGAGTTAATGTGTCAAGAAAATGATTGTACAACATCGTGTAAAAGCGTGTGCACCGATGTCAACTTTGGTCTCTCAAATCGGAATGAAATATTCAGCAGTGTTTCACTATCTTCATTGTCCGAGTTGCTCAAAACACTATTAAATACCTTGGAAAATTGCCATGTACTTAACATTTTACTTTACTATTGTACCATTGAAATTACCTACATACCAATACCTACTCATATACCTACCTACATAACTTATTATTTATGTGTCTCAATGAAGTACCTAAATGAAGTCTCAATGAAGTACATGCCTAACCAATAAAACATTATTTGCTTGATGTGTATTATTGACTATTTTGTATTATTTACCTACTGCTTAGGACTTATTTTCAATTTGGTTTAACAGCAGGACTTGTTCTAGGATTGTCATATTGTGCTGCTGGCATGCCAATCAACTTTTAAAATGTAACCGAGATTTGAAAAAGTTTCACTTTCTTCTAGATAAAGATTAATATTCATTAAATTGATTTAAGTTTAAAAACTGCCAAAAAATTGCAGTATTTAAGTTAATATTTTTATGTTAGCTATCACCAAAATGTTGTCTTGTCAATTTATTCTAATGTACTCTTTAAAAATCACTTTTATTGAAGAACAAGTAATATTCATTCCAGTAATTTCGAATTTTACCGCCTATTTTCGAATAAATCCAAAGATTCATGAAGAAAAATACATACATTTTGAAGTTCATTGGAATATTTCACGGCTTACTACTGTCAAAAGTTACGAAAACATCAATTGTTTCATTCTGTGTTACAATATTAGACCTTGAAGATAATCCCGAGATATTACCTTGTTGAAGAATGAGTATACGACCATTTTATTTTCGGTCGCAAGTTGTGATTAAAGTTGCGACCAGGATCAAAGTTACGACCAAAAGATAAAACTTGTACCAGAATGACCCTGTAAATATTGACTCACACTGGAGTACTTTATGACCTCTGATACGACCCCAAAGTGTTAAATACGAGTTTTTTTTGGGATATATGAATGATGAATAAACGAGGATGATGGAATGTGGTAAGGAGGCGTTAGTGTACTATTTATTTTCTTTTTCAATATTTGTTTTGTAAATAAACGTAAAAAATTACAAAATCCATGGTTTTATTGAATAGGTAATGCTTTTTTTCACATTAAAAGTTTTGTGTTTAACTTTTTGATCGCTATATGTTAGAACGCAATTTATTAAAATCACATGAATATCCCGTTTATAGATCCATACACACTCTTATCCGAGAGTACACAATCTTCTCCAGAATTCAATTGTTATTTTTTACTTTTTCATCTGCATATCATTACGAGGATATTGGAATATACGAGCAGAATGAGACCTCAAGGGACCACGCTTCGTTGAGCATCAGCGTTGTTGCCACATCATCACATCCACGAGTGCAGACGTGTTTTACTACAGAACAATACTCTTACCTCTTGACAATAGGTCTGGCAACGTCGATGAGGATTCAATAGAATGATTCTTATTACAACTGCAGCGCCGTTTAATTAGAGATGACGCTTTGGATGAATATTGCATGGGGAAAGTTTCTTTTGTCGTTGGGAAAGCTATTGTCTGTGTGCTGAAAAGTTGCACGAGCCAAGTGCTAGTTTTCCCAAAGTGCAGAAGTTACATTTTCTGCCTCGACTCGCATTTCTATTAGTCGTAGACGCAGTGGAAAGCGCTTACAATAGTCTGAGAAGCGAGACTTCGTTTTGCGTGCGATTGTGTGTGAACGTTTCTATATTATATAATAGATCTTGGAAAAGATTGGAAGTAACATGCTTCAATGAGAAGAAATATTCTTTGTTTTGAATAAATAAGAGAAATGTTTCAAAACAGTTGCATAAAATGTCCGTGAAATGTTATGGTGCTGCAAGCGCGAGCGATTTGCTGCAATTTGTGGTCACGTTTTTTGATACGATTAGAGACAAAATGGGTTGACGAAATGATATGAAATTTTAATCGAGATTAGATAAAAGACAAAATGTATCCCATGGTACATTTTTAATTTTTGTTTCGTTAATTAGTAATAATTAGTGAATTCTTGGTGAAAAATGAGCTATTTTCTTGTCTCGCTGGGTGCCGTATGAAACGTAATTTAAAAAAGTGTGCCAAGTGAAAACCCTAAGTTTGTCTTTTATCTAATCATGATTAAAATTTGAGATCAATTGGTTAACGGGTTTGGTCTCCAATCGCATTAGAAGTTTCATCGTTTTGCTCGGTTTTGTTGAATAACCGGCGCCTAATTATCAAAGCACCTATTAAAAATGAAAAAGTGCTACTATTATACAATCAGACTGATCATGTGAACATCCTATAAAAGTTACACCCACTTATGAACAAAAAAATTCTTTCTCAATTTTCTAAAACGGCCTAGTATCGCACCTTAATAACGTTTGACGTTCTTGACAAATTGGTGTGAACATTTTCACCAACTCCTAAAATGTTGGTTGCAATTGACCATACAAATTTTGATGTTGATCGTTGAAACGGACTAAGTTTCAAATTTCAACCAATCACCGGATCTTGTACATAAACTATACACGTGACCGCTCATATGACATTAGTATGCGTGCAAAATTTCAGATCGTTTGTTGAACGGTGTACCTTGGACATTGCATACAAGAACAAAAAGAGAGATTTGGTATTGAGTCCCGTTGTAACGCTCGCTTCGCTCACTTAACCAGCAGAGTCGAATGAAAACGCTACGTTCCATTGCTAAGTGATTCTTTAGAATGAAATTGTTTTGTCCATGTTTATATGAGTTTTGCCGTTTCATCTCGGTGTTTTTGTATTATGTTTGTGTTTTCATTGCTTTGGGCTACCTTCTATTTTGATAATATTATTTTGTTTTTAATCTAAATAAAGTTGAGTCTTTACCTTCTTTTTTGATACACATTATTTTATTTTTAATCTTAATAACGTTGTGGTAGTGATGAAGCCCTTGTGGAACGAACAAAATATCACTATTTTTAGTTTTTGGAAACTGCATTCTAACCACAGAGAAGTTAGGTTTCTCACTACTCGTGGTGGCAGAAGTAGGTCAAATATCAGTTGCGCTTTACATAATTATGAAATTGCAATATTAAAATTATAATTTTCTATAAAAGTGGCTGCAAAATGAAAATGGAACGATGTTACGTAACGTTGTACATTTAAAATAGTTACTGCGATTATTCTACTGCGGATGTTTGCAATTTCAGTATGCAAGGTTTTTAGTAAACAAAGACATAAAAAGTCAGCACTTAGCGGATCAAATTGTTTTTACTAGGAAAACGCTCAGTGTAACGCGTTGATGAGCGAGCACTGGTATACGTACGTGTAAATTCTTCAACAGGTATTCCGTACCAAACGCACAGAAACATATATACATCCACATTGAATAGGTCATTTAAGAAAGTCAGTGCGCATGATTAAAAAACTGACAGGTCCACAGCCGTCTAGTGTGTAGTGTCTATTTGGTGTGTATGTTAAAAATGAACGTGTTTTCGAGAATGCTGTGGGTGGAGTGACGTCACGACACCAAAAATAGGGATCTGCGCATGCGTTAACAACTTCTGTGCCACAAAAGTTCTGCACATGTGCAGAGTCACTTTTTCATCTCAAAAGTGACACTGCGCACGAGCAGAACCACTGTGGCACAGAAGTTGTTCAAGAAATTGCACCGTGTAAATGGGGCTTTAAATGGCCTATTGAAATATTGAAATATTGAAACTTTAGAACAGCAATCTATACACTTTGTTTCCTACATAAAGCAAATCAGATCCATTTGGCAGTGGAAACATTCATTTGATATGTCATTTCTGACAGTTATCAAAAATGTCAATAAGTGCATTGTGTTCTTGACTGATTGGGCTGAAAATTTGTAAAATAAGAGATAATGTTGGTCTTAATGATCATGCAAAATATGAGTTTAATCAGATTTACAGAAGACTATTTGTTTGGTCAAACGGTCGTGTATAGCTACAGGCAATTACAAATTAAGCATACAAATGTCAGTAAAATGTATATTACTCTTAAAGTTCATTAAAGGTTTGTCAAAATACACTTATAATGCTGGTGCCAATGGCATTGCAAAATTTGGTGATGATCGGTCAACCAATTCCAGTTTTATTGGCACACAGAGTTGACGTTTCTTTCATATTGCCAAGCCAAGTACTTACTACTAACTACAAATCAAGTTTCCGATGAAATTAATGGATCGATTTTGCTGAAAATCATTAGGTTTCTGCAGTGGATAGTAATGAATCTTTTGTGAAAAAAATTGGCCAGATCCATGACTTCGTTTAAAATGTAATGCGAAATACACAGACAGACAGATAAAAAAAAAAACAGAGATTCGAGCCATAAGTTTCAAGTGGAGTCGCTCGCTACGCTCGCTTGATTATATTAAGCTTATAATTGGTTTACTCCCATGGTAAACGAAAATGCATTTTAATTATCTCACTACAAATGGTGGCAGAGGTAGGATGAAATTTTACTTTCGGTTATTTGCACCTCGAATCGAACGGGAATCGAAATGGCGCATTATCACGCTCCATTTCCATCTCGTTCTCTCTCATTGAGCCGACTTACTTCACTCGATGATATTCGAGAGGTCTTTGTTACGCTTCTCCGTGCTCACTTGAGCGTCTGTGTCAGAATCTGGCAGGAACAATTAGAATCATCTCTGTGTCATGCCTGGAGATCTCGAGCATGCCCTTTGAGATCGCTGATCCGGAGGCTGGCTCCAGGATTGAATGTTGTGTGTCGCTCTGTGAGATTACATTACAGCTTGTAATTCCCCGTGGCTGTGGTAGAAGATCCTCTATGCGTGGTAGGAAGATCGCCATGCGAAATAATCATCATTATTATTGCGGCGTTTTGAGATCGAGTGGCAGGATTTGTCACTTTTTAGAGTAAATGCAGTAATTTGATTGCGATTTGATTTCACAAACAGCAAATGTTATGGTTGACGAACATTTGCAGTTTGCAATAATTAATTAATCGTTAGGTATACATATTCTTATACCGATTCTGAGAAATAGTACAAGAAAGAAATACTAGTTTTGGAGGATTATTGAGTAATATTTCACAATCCTTTATGTACTCTCGGCACAACAATTGATCGGTGAACAAATTTGAATGACTGCTGGTCATGTTCCGTAACAATCCATGCTTGTTAGTATCATTGAAATGAGAGGTCACCTACTTGGGTGAGACAAGGAGATCGCTTGGACTCACTTCTGATGGTGCGATATAACATTTTTCAGTCAATCAGATTTATTGAAGGATCAATTTTAGTTGTGCCAATTTACATCTTTTTATTTGTAAATATCAGAATAATTTCCATCACGCAGAATTAATCAGAAACCTGGGAATATATTTCTATTAACTCTGGATGGTAGTGCAGGCCAAATCAGTCCTTGATTAGTCCTCGTTGCTGAGGAGCAAAAGTTGCCAGCGACTCTTTGGCCCGTTATCAGATTTACCTTCGTCATACTTAACAAGATTAACTTGAGTTCATCCAGTCATTGTGTACCTAGCAAGTTTTAATTAATCCTAGTTGATATCTATTAAATAAGAAGTTGTAATGGAATCATGTCGAGACGTACGCAAGCGGGAAGTGCTTTAGATGAAAACTAATCAAACTCTGATTCGGAAAACATGTCTCAATCCGTCTCTAAGATTGCAGAAGTTCGAGTAGCTGGATGGAAGGCGGTAAAAATGTTGTGTATTAATCTGGGTCGTCGGGTTGCAGGTAGATTAATTGCATGAGTTCAAATGCAATTAATTTGTCATGGAAATGAGAAATTCAAGCTCCCTCTAGGAAGTTTATCTCTTTTTTACACTTCGTTTTTTGATTACATGTTAACTAAAAAATACAGGTTAATATTTAAAGAGACGATAGATAATTATGCAACGTAGAAAATACAACCTAGAAATGAGATGCGCCTTAACTTAGATACCTATGCTATTATTTTTTGTTCTGGAATTAAATGTTTTCGTGTAATTGATTTAGAAAGATTGATAGATATCCCCGAATTTTAATTTATATTAACCTTGATTTAAAACAGTTATAACGACATTGGGATAATAATTCGATACATTTCCTCTGCAACGAAGTATTCTTCATGGCAACACATTGTTGGGAAATGAAAAATCACGTAATAATCTTTTCATGCGTCACTCACTCATTGTTTTCCCCGCAAAAATGTCGCATGAAAAGTTAAATTTGATTTTTCGAAAGATTTTTACAGTAACAAATTTAAAGAGACTTCCCTTCGTTTGTTGTGTCATGGATTTGTTTTTACATTTAATCACAACATGTTTAAAGCCCGGAATAACCAAAGTTAAATTGTGCTGGATTAACTAACTTTTGGATTAAATTCAATTGTTTCACTCATTTTGAGGTATCTGATTGGCTGTGCCGCCAATTTAGTCCAATATTTAGTTAATCCGGCTCAGATTAACTTTGGTTATACCGGCCCTAAACTAAATGTAAAACAGAATGTAAAATACACAAAATGTATTACATTTAATCCCAAGGATTAAAACATATTAAAATATGAAAACAACGGGAAGCTTTAATTTCCATAAATATAAATAAAATTCCCCACAAATCGTTCGCATCATTCGCGAATTAATTCCTAACCTCGGAATTGTACAAACAGTTCCATCTTGAAAGCGGCCACATGTGATGTGTGTTGGCTGTTTCACTGAAACGTCGGACGCTTTTGTGCGAGAGCACAACATTTCTCCCTTCCATTTCCCAACCCCTCACATTTCCACACCACGTCACTGCAACGTTTTCATTCGATATTGGCCGATTTCCAGTGTTTTGTGTGAAGAAATCCGGGAAATGTCAGACGATTAAAAGTTGTATCAACGTTTTGAGTTTTCCTGTTTACCCATCGTGTTACGTTCACTTGACGACTAGAGAAATACGTGTATGCCAGGTTGGTTACTCACAGGCGATAATCCTAAGCCAGCATTTACAAAGTCCAAGTGTGGGTGTGGGTGTGTGGATACTCAGAGTCAAGAAAGTAAGCAAAGTGTACTTCAAACTTGTTCGTAACATATTTCTAACCGAACTTCAAGTAAATCATATTTTTTAAGAGACTTCTTGACCACATTTTAGAAGAGTTCAAAGTTTTTTTCGATTGGCGACGTTAGCGAGTTTTCCAACTACAGCAATTTTCGTGCCCATCAAACTTTTATCGAATGTACACTTCACGGTCCCCCTTCCCCCACTCCCCACCCTCGTCAACGAGTAACGGAATGTTGACTAGGAAGCCATCTCTGAAACTAGCTTTTACTTGATATCGATAGTCTCTGATATCTGATATCTCACTGACTTGTAGATTGATCCGAGTCTTATTCTTGTAATACGTGTCACCGCCACCTGCTTTATCTCTCTCTGTTCCCTGTCTCACTCTCAGGACTATTCCCTGGTATTGACCAATGGACGCCAGCAGACAGTTTCGTGGCTATAAAGTTTGTAGTTCACCTGAATGTTTGTTGTCCACCATTTGTAAATTCCGTCCAGTTGTAATTATTAATTCCACGCTGTAAAATGTCTTACTAAACTAACTTTCTTCTTCCATTCACATCGTGATATTGTAGAATAATTGTTTAAAACACTTTTTTGAGCTGATTACTATGAAAATGAGTGCAATATGATAATTTCTTGATCTTGGTGTCCATTCCGGTGCCTGACTGACTGTGAGACACATTGAGCTTCCGTGCGTTCATAGCCGCCATTGTTAATATTGTTTGATTACATGGAAATCGTGTTTAGTAAAATTTCTGTTATGTACATATTATTTTAATTAGCAGTTGATGTCAAATATGTATTTAATATCCAATATTAATATAATATGATTGTACATTTTGAAAATTGATTGCTTTAAATTCTCTCACAAAATGCTGTAACTCCTCTGGACTTTTCTCGACCTGGAAAATGCCTGAAAGCTCCCATCCCTTTGCCTTTTCGTCAGCTGGTATTTCTTCCACATTGCCCAACAGCGTTGTCAACTGAATATAGATTAGCATTCGTTTTGTTTCGAGACCCAGAGAATTGTGAGTATAAAATGAAAGAGAGGAAATCCTCGAGAATTGACTTAGTGTTTCGCAAAGTTGGAAGAAGAGTTTCCGAGTAAAGCCCACGGCTAGAAACGTGACGACATACAACAGAAAGACGTAGTTTATCTATTCGGTTTGGGTTTCGGAGAATCTGCATCCGTCGCATAGCCAGGAATGAATTTCAAAACGGGACGGATGGAATAAACGTGGAAATTGTCGTCTCGTGTGAAGCCAAGTTTGTCTACGATAAAATATACCGTGTGGGTACTCGCTTTGGGTGTTTAGAAGATCTAGTGAGTGTAACCTTGAAGAATTTTTTAGTCGATATTTATCATTATCTTTTACCAATGAAATTGGAAATAAAATAAGGCAACGTACGAGTCTTCAGAACAGTTCAATGAAAATAATTTCATAGTTTGGAATGGGTTACTAGTTTACTTTGTCTTACAGACGTTTAGTACCATTTTTTAAAACTAATTTTCAAAATAAAATAAAATAAAATAAAATATAATAAAACTAATACTCCTGTCCAAAATATGACCTTACTTTCATTGAACAGTACTGCAGACTTGTACGTTGACTTAAGGCTGAATTACACGATTCAGGTTTCCTTGAATATAGCCCTTTCAAGAGGGTTGAATTCAAGGCTTGGATCGTCTAAATGAAAACATTGAAGCATTTAACACACATCCAAGTCTTTAATTCAAGACATCTCTTCAACATTTTCAATTAGAACATGTCCTATTTTCCTTCAAGTCTTGAAAAGATATTGATAAAAATCGATTGAAAAACTCTTCTTTCTTTCTTCTTCACTACTCAACCACCTTGATTTCCTTTCATTTGAACTATTTTATTAAAAAATTTACCTACTAATTTTGTTTACATTTTTTTGAATAACTATTTACTTTGTATAGAGGCCCAGCGCCAAATACGCCAGAGTGAGTGGGCTTTTAGAAAATGACATATACTTCTGCAACGAACCTGTTTTTGAGAATGCATTACGGATTGAATTATTAACGTCACATGACCAAGAGTTAAATAATGTATACTGATTATTGTCGTGTTGCTTACGACACAGTCTCTGCATGTCACATGAGGCTATTCACACGAGACTCGTGTGCATGTCACACGAGGCTATTCACACGAGACTGTGTGCATGTCACATGAGGCTATTCACACGAGACTGTGAGCAAGGATCGTGATACGAGTCCGTTGCGTATTGCTCATCATTCATTACCAGGAACTCTCTGGGCCAGCCGATAAAACAATTCCACGTGAACATGTACCGTTTACCGACGGACATTTTACCGACATTGGTCGGACACTTTACCGATAATTGAAACATGTTTTAAAAATATACCTGAGAGAGAAAGAAAATATTGATTGCCTGGATTTTTTTGGTAATCAAAAACGGATCAATTTCATTTCATGCATGGTACCATTGTCGATACTAATTGGTGTGTTTAGCCTCAAACTGATGTCTTGGCGTTGACAACATACACAGTAGTAGTCAGAACTCGTTGCATCAACGAGAAAAAAGTGGTTTTTATTATTTTGTTGTACGTGGTGGGTTCTTGTTTCTGTTATGTGATTGGCGTTAAAAATAAATAGCAAAAAACATACATTTTATGTTTTTTTGTTATGCGTAATATTTTTTGTGTAACTCCTTTATTTTACAAAATATACACACACACTGATGTTGCCCACAAAGCTACAAGTAAACAAGTAAAGAAAATAATAATAAGCAAAATAAACGTGGTCATAGTTCCAAAATTACAAGAAACAAAGAAAAAGATGTACGTTCAAGAAATAATATCAACATGAAATATATTTTTTTTTATTATAATAACTGTCGGTAAAATGTCCGTCGAAACAGTCCAAATCCGAAGTTCAAGGTCTCCCGAGAAAAAAAAATCTTCCCTCTAAACCCCCTCTAAACTGAAATCCAACGAAAAAGTAGTTGTCAGCCAATCCACGCCAATCAAAACAATTAACTGCGTGTTTATTCTACCAACATATGTTTACACTGTTCTTGGGTACGTCAATATTGAATTAATATTCGCAACGTAATTGCTGATGTCTGTATATTTACACTCGGCTGCGTTGATTGTTGCCCTCAGTGCTGTGTAGCCTCGACTAAGCCCGATGTAAATGCAAGCAGTGCACTGCGGCGTTGCATTTCATGCACTCTGGTGACACAGCTGGTGAATGTAATTATGTAATTAACAGAATACGGCAACACTGATTTGTGTTTGTAATTGTTAACCGAACGCTAAACAAGTAGTTGTACGTATCAAATCCAAACAGAGTTAGAATCGGAATAGTGGAGTATTGTTTCAGTGGAGCACAGAGATTATTTAATATTGTCGAGGCGTCGAGGGGCATCATGGAGTTACAGTATTATTTGTCTTTGAATAAACAGAATTTTTGATATTATCTGTGTTTGTTTTCGTGCATTTTACAAAGTTTCATAAGTAGTTAAACTTATATTACTGATGCAAATAGCAAACTATTATTGTTATCGATTAATTTGTGTTATTAAGAGATTAAGTGAGTTGGTGTATTATCCATCCTTACCCTAAAAAATTTAAAATATATTTATAAAATACATAGAAAATTCACCAGAACCTCATCTTTCTTCTTGCACTTATTTGTAGTTGGTTTTTTTGTCTTTTCGTTTAGCTTTTCACATAGTTTTCCATCAGCAAATTGTTAGAAAATTGGAATAAAATAAGTCCATAACTTTACCCAGAACAAATAAGTGATCAGATTGTACGGACTACTGGGAACTGGGAGTTGGACAGCGCGTCCTTGTTATGTCCAGACTCCAGTTGCATGCAACAACCCCGGTCTATTCCTGCTACCATGTACCGAGCATGTTTGTATTACACAGCCTCTGGGGCTTCGTGCATTTACATGGACAGGTGAATAGGGTCAGTCCGAAAGAGGATCAAAATGAGTAATTACACAATTGTATGCCTCCCTAAACTCGGACAGAAATATAATTATTACGCAATGACTTTTGTTTTAAAACGTCACTGCTGGTCTGTTGAAATCTTTTCCTGTTGTATTTGACAGAAATCACCGGGAATTCAAGATTGAGAGATTTGTAGTGGAGCAAATCCCTCAACAGGTGATATTCAATTACAATTTCACACTTAACGTGTTCTACTATTCAATTCAATGACTATTATTTTTATTGCAGGATATTTTATAGCATTTGATTGACGATGAAGAGTTGGTCAACCCTAATGTTCCAAATTTCACGTCACTACCAAGAATAGTAATTAGTACATCAAAACAAATGGTCTCGTAAACATTCAACATTTCAGCTTGATTGGAAAACAGCAACGAATGGAAACGCATCTTACAAACAATCTAGCATGTCAGAAACAGTAACAATGTCAAATAACATTAGATTGAAACGCTCGCTTAAATCCATTTAAATCAACAATTGCATTCCGATTCCGTACTCTGCTTCCAACTTAATTTAACGTCACAGTAACAAACCTCTAGTTAGATAATCCTACTCAAGATGTTACTACTAACGTGGCAACTGCGGTGTCTCGTTTGAAATTTACTATCAAGTTAAACATGACGAGAGTAGCGAAAGTTACCTATAACATTATACTATATAATTTTCAGAGATAATACGCGACGTTAAAGCAAACTTCATCCCTATAAAATTGAATAGCTGAACATATCACAGTGTGTATTTTAGGTATATTATTTTAGGACTACGAGTAACGACTCTTCAGCGACACTAAAATAAACTATTGCCACAGCTTAAACATGTCGTGTTTTTGATTGGCTGGCGCACAGGAAATTGCTATTTTCTGATTGGCGTTCGTGCTCAGGAACAAAGAGGCGATATCAGCAATCATCTCGCTTCCTGGAACACCTTTTCTTGCAACAAAACCCGTAATAAATCAGGTGATAAGGGTGTTATATTCTTGAACAATGTTATATGTTGCATGACAACGTCTTTGCAAAAAAAGGAAACTCTTTCACGGAGTTTGCAGCTCTGCTCTGGAAAACTCTGCCAACGTTCCTTTATAAATCATCAACGTTTTTATGCTCAGTGCATCGTTTTAATTGGACGTGTAATACGGAGAGCCGTGCATTTTATGTAAAGATACAAGAAAAACAGGAGACGAGTTGAATTAAAAGGAAACCGAAGAATAAAGATATCTCGTTAGTAATATCGTACAGTAAATTAAAGAAATTATAAGAGAAATTTCATTAATGTTAGCATAATTTATAATTTACTAATTCGCTGAAGACCCCCATAATAAGTTATCTATTATGTTTTTTTATATTTTTTATAAATAAACAAATAATATACTTGTTTATTAATACCAAGTGCAATTTGAAAAGATTTTCCTCTTGAGTTCTTATATGCAGAGGAGGAAAATATTTTCAATTTCCAGTTGGTTTAAAAAAAACAATTATACTTATTTCTTAGGAAATGTATGAAAACGAACGTTCCAGCTTTTCAGTTGAAAATTATCGAGTAATTTAATTAACGTTGGCATAATTTATATTTTACTTAAGCCCCATTTACACGGTAAAATTTCCTGTAAAATCTTTTATAAAATCTTTTCGTAAAAGAAATTTTACCGTGTAAACAAGCCAATTTGATGGTAAAATGTTTTGTTAAAGGGTTGTGTAAAACCTTTTATGATATAAAACATGTTCTATTTCTGTAAAAGATTTTACGAAAAGATTTTAAGAAAAGATTTTATAAAAGATTTTACAGGAAATTTTACCGTGTAAATGGGGCTTTATTCGCTTACATAGATTCTTTAAGAAACAACTATGTTATTTATTATATTTATTTGATCAAGAAACAAATAAGGGTATATTTGCAAATAAACGTAATACAGCTCTACTGTTTATGTAATCAACATAATACCTCTATGTACAATTGGCAAAAATTGGAACAAAGGGTTGACCTGTTGCACAACAAAATGCCTGCAAAGTAGTGGCTTTGTTCCCCGAATAAAGGAATGTTTTATCGTGAGCTTTACATTTGCAAGTTGGTTTAAATGAATGCCACGAAGTTAACATATACCTACGATGTGGCGTGCAGCACGAGATAGCAAGGGTTTCTTCGGAACACTTTTCAACGTGTAGTTAGGAATTATTGTGCAACGTGACAATGGACATGTTGTTTCTCAACAAGAAAATTCATTATGTATTCGCTTCAACAAGATATTTTTGTTAGTTTTAATATTGATTTTCAGTATCTGACCTCGCTACGCTTGGAACTGACTTCGGCTTCGGGTCGTGGTTCAGATGATATTATGGATAATGAATTGTTCGTACAGCGATATTACATTGCGTGTTTTAACATTTGATACTTTTTACACTTATCTTGGTGTGTTTATCTATGGCTCTTCTGAAAGTCAGATTGTTCTTCTGATCGAACTGAAATTTGGTAATCACCAATGGACTGCTACCTTGACGCGGTGGTAGGGCTTAAGGGGCCACCTCACATTACGAGTAGGTCCCAACTAAGTGCAGTTCAGGGTCGACCTAGTCCCATGCCCTCTCCCTTGAGATGGTGATCCCCCTGAAATCGTGTCCCACTGGCCCGAAGCCCCTCCCCCCCCTGTCTGCCCCCATTCTGAACTGGCTTTCCCATCAGTTTCAGACTCCCCCGGATCGGGCCCGTCAGGTCGATCCCTCCCCATGGCCTCCTCCTATGATCAACAAAGTTAAAAGTAAACATTAATGTGCGCAATATAACCTCGTCGTTGACGCGCCGTTAAACCATAATAATCTAATCTGAAATTTGGTATATTCCCATTTAGTGTGTTTTTATTTAATCAGAATCGCCTGCTTGGTGGAAAATGAATAATAAATAGATAATGAATGCGATCAAGTTGGAAATTTTGCAAGGTTATTTAAACAAACATTTCGCTATACTTTTATAAGCTCGAGCCAAATTGGTCAAGAAAATAAACAGTTATACTAAGTTTTAAGGAAGCCCAGCTAAATTCATTCAAGCACAATGTATCTCTGCTATTTTGCATGAATATATGGAAAAGTGTGCAACATGAGACGATCCCTACGCCACCTGGAGGTCGCAATCATATTTAATTAACGTTTCTATTCCTATAATAGCAACTGTTGTAAAATTAACTAGATGACAGCAATAAATGGGCGTAGGTACGTTAATAATGCTCTAGGGAAGACAGATACATATTTATACTTTAGATTTTAAATGTTGCAAAGTTTTTATTATGTAGTTCGTGTTGATAATGTACGTCATTGACATGGTTGCTTCACTATTTTGTCTAGACAGTGACATTATCAGTTTATACGTTATACGCTCTAATTGTGGTTTGTGATGTTGGCCCTGATAAGGGTCGTTTGTCACGACGTTTAGGCAGTCGTTACGCTGTCAACTTCAGGTGATGACTGATCAGTCTTCTGCAGTATTCACTTGAAGATGGCATCTTAACGACTGCCGAAACGTGACAAACATAAAAACTAAAAATAAAAAACAAAATTTAGAGCGTAGGTATACCGTTATTAGAGCTATTGATCGATGTAGAAAAATATTTTTTTTCTTGAAAATACAAGTTCAAAAAATCTTTTTCCTACATTTAAACTATATTTAAGTATAACAGACTTATTTAATGACCTGTAGTTTACAGCTCCAGTCCAACAATTAGTTTCAACTTCAACAGAGGATTAACAAAACTTTAACATGGGAGGTATAGGAAAATCATTTCGAATTTGGGTTCTAACTTTTAAAATATCACACGTTGGTATTGTTTTCAATTTTTTCCTGATAGTATGTCCATATGTCTACCATAGAAAAGTTTTAGTTCAAATCTATCGACACAAAAAATAGATCTTCAATCACGATTTTCTTTGGCCGCCATAAGATAACATGGCGGAGGCAAATCAATTTATCTCAGAAACTGGACACGAGAAATGTTTAATTTTTTCAGTGATTGTGTATGGCGTGATTATCAATAAGTCATCAAAATTTCAAGTAAATCGGAAACATTGAGGGTTATGGTGGTTCTACAATCTGCCATGAGCGGTTTCTGGACTTGTGATTGGTTGAGAGAAAAAACGCATAACGCGATACCGCTTTTATGTATCAACTCAGTATCAACTCAGTATCAAGTTAATTATTGCTAAAATATTTTTTGAGAAATAAAAATTTTAACGTCAAAAATGTACTTTTTGAACTTACACAAACTGCGACTGCGTATATATTTAAATATAATATGACAGTATGATATAACAATTCAACGTTATTAGGTTTGTTATACAATTGCATTTACTATTTACTAATATAGTGGTATAGATTAGATAGCCTAGATTGTTTCAATCTAGGTTATCTAGATAATCTACAGGCTCTATAGATAATTTCGAATTAATATACTGTGTGTGTTTCCCGATATTTAGTTCGCTTTAGAACAAAATTGTACCTCGCAAATTGAATATTGTAAAACGTACATCATTGATACAAACCGATCATCGATGAATCCGCATTATCTGTCCAACCACGCATGATTTTGAGCTTCAAAATGACATTTTCAAAAATCTCTCTCCAACATAGTTGCTCTCTCTCTCTGCTCCTCAATGAAGGGAGCAATCTATCTCCCGATCACGTGACGGATCCTATGACGTCATCACCACGTGCCGAACTATCTGCTGCAAACGCCCGCGAGTGATGTTGCTTCATGACTTTGTATGTAAACCAACTAATGCAATTGCGTGGTGATTAAGCTTGATAAATGAGTAATTAGTCGGTAGTTAGCCTCGGGCTCTGTGGATTCGTGTACCCAATGTAATGAGGTGGAGGCCCGGGTCATTGCGGCCGCGTTCATATGCTCGTGAACGTCATCATAATGTGCAGACCACAACCAACAGCACAAACTAAATTTAAAATAACTGAAGGTCGTTAATTACAGTGTGTAATATTTTTAAGGTGTTAATGCGGAACGACCGACAATTTCACATTTTATTTACTTCTGGCGATTGAATTGTCTGCATTGATTACGTTTCTCGTCGTAATTGATTGAATTCGAACCGGTGTGGGAATCACAACTTAGAGGCAAACGGAAGCGAACGTGAATCGCACGGTTCGTCAGAGCGTTTTTTTGAAATTTTGTCTTCCCACTAAATAATTTAAAAAAATCAGATAGTAATGACCCATAACAGCCTTAAAAAGACTAAATAATGCCACACACTGGAGTACTTTATGACCTCTGGTGCGACCTCAAAATGTTAAATACGATTATTTGACCTCAAATATCGTATTTAACACTTTAAGGTCGTACCAGAGGTCATAATCAACTCCAGTGTGCGGCATTATTTAGTCTATTGTGCTGTTATGGGTCGTTACTATCTGATTTTTTTAAATTTTTTAGTGGGAAGACAAAATTTCAAAAAAACGCTCTGAGGCCCCGTGCGATTCACGTTCGCTTCCGTTTGCCTCTTAAAACGATCTTGATGGTTGTATTCACTAGAAGATGTGGCTCCGTGGTGGAAGCTTCCCCTCACTTGGAAAGCATATTATGTTACCAATCCTGATGTAGTACGTTCTCTGTAGTTACCTGGTCGATGGGAGTGAAAAAGGAACTAAAACTGTAAGCGTCTCGGATGAAGTCTCATAGAAATGTTTGGTGGATTAGATAAGAACAAAGGTAAGGAAGGATAAAAGTAGGACATGGGAAGTTTTGATTGTGCAGGCTACGAAAGAGTTTGAATCAATAACAGGAATCCGTCTTGCAATTGAAGTACATGCAGATTCAAGCATTGAAGGAAGACAGAGAGGGCCGTGGATTAGACAGTGGTGAGACAGAGAAACGTTATGGAAGTGAAGATCAAGAAGACAAAGGGTTAGAGGAAATGGAAGAATATCTAGGCAGTCCGTGGGCTCTATAGGAGGATAGTTGTTGTATAGCTTCTTAATGTTTCAGAACACATCATTAATATATAAAATAAACTAATACGGTATGAATTCTAGGTTTTTAATTGGAGCGACGTTTCAAGTGAACTGTGTCACCCCTCATCAGGCTCGGAAATGTAACATTTACACCTTACCTTACAACACCTTACCGATTGGCCAGTGTATTGAAACGATGAAATATAATCGGTAGAAGTCAGCTCAACAAGTTTCAAGCAGCGGGATTGAAAGTCAGTGACAGCTTAACATATTTCAAGCAGCGGGATTGAAAGTAGGATTGAAAATCGGTGTCAGCTCAATTAGTAGCGTGATTGAAAGTAGTCCCAACTCAGTGTCAGCTCAACCTGTATCAAGCAGCGGGATTGAAAGTAGGATTGAAAATCTGTGTCAGCTCAATCTAGTAGCGTGATTGAAAGTAGTCCCAACTCAGTGTCAGCTCAACATGTATCAATCAGCGGGATTGAAAGTAGGATTGAAAATCGGTGTCAGCTCAATTAGTAGCGTGATTGAAAGTAGTCCCAACTCAGTGTCAGCTTAACATGTATCAAGCAGCGGGATTGAAAGTAGGATTGAAAATCTGTGTCAGCTCAATCTAGTAGCGTGATTGAAAGTAGTCCCAACTCAGTGTCAGCTCAACATGTATCAAGCAGCGGGATTGAAAGTAGGATTGAAAATCTGTGTCAGCTCAATCTAGTAGCGTGATTTAAAGTAGTCCCAACTCAGTGTCAGCTCAACATGTATCAAGCAGCGGGATTGAAAGTAGGATTGAAAATCTGTGTCAGCTCAATCTAGTAGCGTAACTGAAAGTAGTCCCAACTCAGTGTCAGCTCAACATGTATCAAGCAGCGGGATTGAAAGTAGGATTGAAAATCTGTGTCAGCTCAATCTAGTAGCGTGATTGAAAGTAGTCCCAACTCAGTGTCAGCTCAACATGTATCAAGCAGCGGGATTGAAAGTAGGATTGAAAATCTGTGACAGCTCAATCTAGTAGCGTGATTGAAAGTAGTCCCAACTCAGTGTCAGCTCAACATGTTTCAAGCTGCGTGATCAAAAGTAGTCCTAGCCATACAAAATATCGGCGAGTTATGGCTTATGAAGCCATACGTTGCCAAAGTCTGCCTTCTCATTTCCCCTTTCTCCTTCCCATCACTCAATCTCCCCACCGTTCATTAGCTCCACCTTCTGTAGCCTATTAGATCACTTAGAACATAATATAAGGACAAAGAAAATATAAATATTGAATTTTTTATTTTCATCCAGCTTTCGTCGTATTATCTTTTGATCCAATATATCTGGCTCAGTGCCTTCTAAAGCGGCTTAGAGGTGGTTTTGCCGATGGAGGACATGGCATGAGTTTGTCGACTGAATTCAATTACATATCTTTGACACTTCGGGTCTGCTGATGTGGTATTGTGCTGAGGTAAGAGCTGGTATTTGGCGATCATCGCTGCGACTCAATTGACAACATCCATTCTATAGTATTTATTTGACTGTGAAGGAATCTCGTTATGATTCGGCTTAGAACTCAAAAAATATCGTGAATTCATTTCTGCTTTAAACTAGAATTAATTCCATTATTCCACTGATTTGCATGCATCAGTGCACCGTGCACTGATTTGCTCTGAATGGGTAGAAAAACGAACACAACTAGCTGGTTCATAACACCTTCAATAATGGCGTTGTTTTAAAACCTCAACATCAGGTACAATTAACGTCTCTAGTACAAAGAAGTCATTACTTGCCTTGTTTCGGTGCTTTCTTATCCGAGAGAGAAGGAGAAACAAGGGAATTATATAGCTCCTTAACCGTGTTTGGTGTTGTAATTATTTCTCGCAATTATTAACTTAGCTCTAAGTGTAAATACTTACTCTATTATTCACTGGGGACGGAAGCTTCACCGCGGAGCTTTCGCCGTAGATTTGAATATGCGGAGACTGTAAAGGATTACGACAGCTTTTGTATTAGGTGTCGTGTGGCACACCCCCCTCCCTTTCCGCTACACCACAATAGATAATTTAAAAGTCAATAGTTTTTACCCTTTAAAGTTCAAATTGAGTAAGATGCATCCATATGATTCGGCGTATGTTCGAAGCTGAAAGTTATATTGTTGGGTTCAAACTTAAAATATTTTTGACCGCAGCGCATCGAAGTCCCTAATCGCGTTTTCCACTGGGCCGCACTCTGAATGAAATTTGCATTGAGTTTTTTTATTCTGACGTCATTTCAGAAAAAATCTAGTTCAGCCCAAATGCGGCCGGTAGAAAATGGCAAAGTTCCCTAAAATGAAAAAATTTATACCGAAAGCTATCTCTCGCCTTTCTTGCATTGTTGGTTCTAAATACCTCTGATTACATTCGTACTTGTGCTAAATGTAAAGCTTTGATTTGGTTTTAGGAGAAATATATCTTGTGATCTTCCCATCTGAACGCATTAACCTCCATTCCTCCTTCCTAAACCCTTTTATAGCCTTACAAATTTGTTTTTCTCAAAACTCTGCACCCCCTTGATCATGTTATTGGTTATGGTGGCCATACCAATGCAGAATGATAATGCGGCTTGACAGCCAGTGGCTAACAAGATTGCTAGCATGTGACACCTTAATCCCGCTCAGAGCTTACTCGATTTGAAGGCGGCGACGCATTGTTCTGCTGACGCGCCTAGCTTCCGGTCATTGTCCGCGAACGGGAGGAGAAGGATCGAGGCAATGGGTGATTGTGAAGGGTGAGTTTCATTGGTAATTACTTTGCGGTCCTGAAGTTCGCGCAGCATCATGAACTTTGGACGTGGAATCTTGACAAATGGGAACCCAAGTAGACGGGATGCTTAGAAACCCTCGTTGTCACACTCTAATAACAAAGATATTGTGTGACTTGCCTTCGGAAGATCGTTTTCAAGTATCACTGTGTATTTATATGGTTCTATCTTAATATTTTCAAGTTTTGCAATTACATGTTCACTTTCTAAAGTTCCATTCCATATTTTTCTACCGGGCCTGAATGTTGATTTTCGTAAAATTGGAATGTCGCCAGCCGCGGATATCGACTCTGTTTTTGCAGCTTGACATTTGACGGATTAGAGAAATGAGAAACGACAATTTCAGGGCGCAGTTCGTCAAACGCTTACCCTCTAGTCGACAGAAGAGAGAATAGTATAGCAGATAACCTTACAGGAACCTTTTATGAAAAATATTCTTCTGGTGGAAGAACATTTTATTGAAATTACGTTTTTATTTTGGCAGATTCATCTGATTTTAGGTAAAAGTAACTACAAGTTATATAAATTCATGGTTTACTTCTTCCACTATATAATTTTTTAAGTCTGAATTAGAAGACCAGCTTTTTTATTTAAGAACTTCGAACATGTTTTATATATATATATATATATATATATATATATTGCAGTTGGTATTAATTATCATCACCCTCTCTGAGGTCATCAGAAAAAACCATGTTAGTCATATATATATATATATATATATTGTTTATACATGTTTTGGGGTGTAATTTAATTACGTTATTCAATTATGTTTAATTTAATTGTTCTGTTTTCATGCGTCTTGAAATGGAGTAATCGTTTACACCATGAACCGTATATGCAGGGTGAATGTATATTATCCATGTATCCTGATAAACTTGCCCCTTACAGCGACTACCAGTCGTACGCAGATGTAGTATATGTTGCCTAACTTGATTGATATTTGAGTACCTACAGAGGGATGTCTTGCAAGACTGCTTTTATCACTGGCTTTTATCACTTCATATGGCGTCTGCACACATATGGTGGAAATACTACATTTTCCACTCTCTCATTTCATTTTAAATGTTTCTATCAGAATTAACTTTTAATCAAGAAATGTTCTAGGTATGTGCCATATGGTGCAGAGAGCTTGTCGATGTTCTTATAAAGCTCATCTCGAAGCTTGTTACGAGCTTCGGAAGTTTCTCATGTCAGATGTCAAGCATCATAACGAGGAAAGCTTATGTGTCTGGTCCAGTAGCGATGCACAACCATATCATTAGCTTTGCACTGTCATTATTGTCACTCACACGTAATTATTTGTCGACTACCAAGAAATACTCTTGTCTACTTTCAACTAACACCTTTTCGAATTAAATTATTTCGGAACTATGCTGTTAAATTTCACATTACGTAAAGTTCGAGGCACGTATCACAATGTCAGCGATTACGTCGCCAGTCTCAAGTGCACTGTCCAATTAATTCAACTACTTTCACAAGAAACAATGACTCGTACCCATCAAAGAACAATTTATACGAAGGAATTTAATTGGAGGGGTTATGAAGCTATTTTTTGCGTGGCGAGAGAGGAATTATTTCGCGCGTTAGAATAATCGAGAATTCGTTTCTAATCCATGTTTTTTCCCGTATGGAATTATGACGTAATTATTCGTCTACTGCAAACAAGCCAATTACAATCGACTTTGCAAACTCATTTGCAAAGTTTTTGGGAATATGAAGTCGATTTTTTTGTGTATTTTCCTACTTGCTTTCCGAGGCCCGCGGTCAACTCGCATCAACATCTAATTGGATGTGAAAACTCAAACATTTTGTTTGTGTTTTATTCTCTTTGCTTCTGAAAATCCTCTCCAGTGTTGTGTAGGTTGAAGAGGGGTTGAATATGGGCGAGGTGGGACGTAAGCAAGGACGTACAACTTTGCGCAGGAAACAATACGTCGGGTTTATATTATAAGCCTGGTTGGCTTGGAAACCATACTTGTTCGCGCTCAAAGAAGCCACAGTCTAGCGTATCAGCATTTATGTATCGTATATCTGTAATCGTTAGAGCTTATGAATAGTGTGTCCGTGAATATGAGTAAACTTTTTCATGATAGAAAACCGATATTTGACAGCGCATCCTGGGAGCATGCAGTTTGGGTATAAAATCGCTTCGTAATTTCACAGTTGAAGCTTCTGGGTAGAGATTGGATGGTTAACCGATTACAGATTTGAAAACTGGGAAACTGCATCAGACTAGACCGAAATGGTGGTGTAAAAGTTTTACTGTCCTTCGAGACATTATATTTCCATATCGAAAACATGTCAGTGTTGCATTTGGTCTCGATTACTTTATACTCACTGTCCCACTTTCCTGATCTGTTTCATAAATAGTTAATTTTAAGCTTTATCCTTCCCAAAATTAGTAGCATCGTTTTTTTGTTGTACATGTAGAAATAATGTAATAATCATTTACTCTCTAATTGATTCACACCTATTTAAAAGAAATTAATTTCATAGAATTAAAATTAAATACTTAAGTTTTTTTGTATAAAACATAATGTTGGCATTGAAGTAGTTTTTCATGTGGAATCAATTTCATATTACATGCATTTTGTGGTTCAACGCATCAGAACATTTTCAGCTTACATTTCTCTCTCAGCGCTATAGATTAACTCTAAGGAAACTATGACTTAACTACATCTTTATACTCAACATTGAGATTTCAAACTAAATATGAAGTTTTAAGTATTTGTGCAGTTGCATGGTTTCTTGAAGTGTATATTGGATGCAATTTCTTTCTATTCGTGGCCATCCAATATGCAATAATTCGTTATGACTTGTATTTTCCAATCATATTGAAGTCTTCCAAGAAGATACAAGTATGAAAATCATCTCCAATGCTTTGAATAAGTCTGATGATCCACGTTCCTCTTGTACCAACCATTTAAACCTTCTTGGTACCAACATGCTAACAACCTTTTCATTCTACGTTGCAGCGTAGGTTTGCTCGGGTGCTTTTAGCTTAGAGCAAGCTGCAATTACTTAAAAACATGCAGCGAAATGCTCTGGCTGGCACACTATTTATTTAATAAACACTTGATTGAGCAAGAATTTAGTGATTTATTTCGGATACTTGAACATTTGCACGCACAAGGCATTGTACAATGTTGGCTGCCATATATAATCAAGTGTTGCTATTTTAGTAAATGCTTTCTTCTGAATTATTCTTCAACCGACTCTCGAGTAAACAAGCGCTACACATATTCTGTAATGTAACACGCTCCGTCCATTGTCAACTCCAAGTTCTTATAGAATTAACCAATTTTTGTTGTTTCTCCTCTACAATGAAAATGTAATTACATCTGAAATTGTGTATCTCCACCATTATTCTATCCCTGGCGGGGGTTTACTCTCTCTCTCTCTCCTTCGCTCTCTCTCATGCATCTCGAATGCGTACCTACGCACGCTCACACGCAACGCTCGTGGAAATCCTGCGTCTCTAGACTGAGAAATCTGTAGACGGATGCTACAGAGGAGCAATCGTTAGGCATAGATTGCCACGGGAAGGGTTTCTTCTAAATTGCTCATGCTTATCTTACTTTACTCTGTACCGTTTTTAGTATTCACTGAAAATCTCATATATTAAATAATTTTTTGTAAGAATTATTATAATAGTTGAGCCAGCGAATCGAGTTTAACCCTACGATTTCTGTTCAAAGAGCATAACCACTGTCCACACACCAACAATTCCTATCAGATTGCATGCACGCCGGTTCGCTTATCAACGTATAATTCATAGCGTTTTTTCTGGTAATAAATCATACATTGTAGTTGTCAAGTATTTGTTCAAGGGTCCCGTTGGAAAAGTTATGAAGCGAAATATGGAACTCTTGTATCATTAATGCTAATTAAATTTTATGTCTATATGAGGAGCACTTTTGTAAATATAATTTAATCTCACAGTCGAAGAACAATGACGTTTGAGACGAATATTTAACAGAGAATTTGAAGCTAAATCGAAATTTCAAAAATGAGCATTGAAATATCAAAATGGAAACAATTAGAAGATATGAGAATAGAATGTTTTAATATTTGGATACAGCATGACAAAACAAATTGAAAAATGCAATATATTTGAGGGAAAGTCATACATTTATTATTAAAAGGAATGTCCCTCATCTGTCACCAATTGTAAAATTTAACTTTTAGATATGTTCCACTCCCTTTTTGACTTACGTATGCATTCGACCTAGTAAGTAGTCAAATTAATTCCAGCCGCGAATTAATCGAAAGTATTTACCATATTTGAGACGTGTTTTGGGGACAGAATTGCGTGCCAGTAAAGCGCGTTACGCATATATCAAGATGTGAAGAGCTTATAAAGAAATACCAACACCTGCCACCAGTTGTATCGCGTATATTACATTTTTTATATCTGCATATATTGACATATTTACGTTTCACGCGTAAAGTCAAGGTTTGTAATGGTTTTATTGCAAATACATAATATTATGAAATTACGTAGCATTTATTTTAGTTTCTTGTGAGATGATTTTCAGAGGGGGAATTAAGCATAGTAATGGTTAATATGACTCAAACTGAGGTATTTAGCTCATTGATAACTATATTTTATTAAATACCTGCATCTGCCACCATTTGTAAAATTTATTAATATTGTGATTTTACAAATGGTGGCAGTTGTAGGTAATTTTAAAAACGATGTTTTTCTTGGTACTTCAGACGGCTGGGTAGTGAGTTTGACCTTGAAGAGTTTTTAATCGATTTTTATCAATATCTTTTTGAGCGAGCGTAGCGAGCGTCACCATGGTACTCTTATGGCACTTTCTCTGTGTGTTTTTTTTTTTTTTTTTTTTTGTGGTCACAGCCCAGGTCAAACCGCTCAAGCAATCGATCTGAAATTTTGTACACATACTAACGTACTCTATGCGGTCCCTGGGATCGTTTTTGAACGGGATCCCGTGATTGGTTAAAATTTAAAAAAAATTATCTTTCGATTGGTTTGTTTTATCAATTTGAAATTTTGACATGTCATTACCACTAACATTTTACCCAATCATACAAAGTTTCAGCCAAATCCTCCCATTGGTTAAAATTTAAAAAAAAATCATATGATTTTTGAAATTTAAACTAGAACCGTATAACCGATCAACTTAAAACTTTGCATGGTCATTGGGACCAACATTATCTGTATTTTTGAAAATTTTCAGACTTATCTGTGTTTAATTCCAAAAGTTATTGACATTTTACGGACATTTTGCGTGTTGGCTGTCAAATTTCTCGAAAATGTTGATCACGGCTACTTCGACTCTTTATAGTTCCAAGGTAGTTAGAGCAGAAACTTTCAAACGTATGAAACTGATATGACTGTTCAACAGATCGTCTAATATTGTTGAGCGAGCGTAGCGAGCGTCACCACGGTACTCTTATGGCACTTTCTCTGTGTGTGTTTTTTTTTTTTTTGTGTGGTCACAGCCCAGGTCAAACCGGTCAAGCAATCGATCTGAAATTTTGTACACATACTAACGTAATCTATGAGGTCCCTGGGATCGTTTTTGAACGGGCTCCTGTGATTGGTTCAAATTTAAAAAAAATTATCTTTCGATTGGTTGTTCCGATCAATTTGAAATTTAGCAAAGTCATTTCAACCAACAATTTACCCAATCATAATAAATTTCAGCCATATCCTCCCATTGGTTCAAATTTGAAACCATTTTTACGGTGATTTTTGTAATAAAACTAGAACAGATTGACCGATCAACTTGAAACTTCGCGTGGTCATTGGTACCAACATTTTAGATATTTTTGCCAATTTTCAGTCTAATCTGTCGTTATTTTCAAAAGTTGTGTCATTTTAAGGTCATTTTATTCCATAATCTTGAAAAATGTATACTAAATTGTCATCCCTGCCTTCTTTAAGCTTCTGTTCCAAGGCAAGGCCTGTAGAGCAGCCAAGCTATCCACAATGTACAGTAAAATGAAAGCATTTTTGAGCTAGCGCATAAAATCGGATGCAGTACGAAGGCCAAATCCTCTAATTGGTTTAAGTTTAAATAATGTCTTCTGATTGGTCGACAATAAAAATGTTCACATTAAGTTCAATTTTTGCATGGTGATCAAGACCAACTTAATATTAAATTTTACATATTGTAAGCCCAATCAGTCAAGTATTAATTGTAATTTTACGAGTTTAGAATGGGATGTTACAAGAGATTTCTGGAGAAGGTATGTAGGTAAGACTTCACGACACAATGGATCTGTTATTCATCCAGAGTATTATGGAGATTGAAAAATTGCAGAGAAAATCGTCTTGTGCCGTGTCGTGCATCGTTACTATGGGGATGTTGCATGTTCTGTGCTCGCTCATCAACGCGTTACACTGAGCGTTTTCCTAGTGTAAGTACACACACTTATAACATATGAGTGGTCCCAGGTATATTTTTTTAAATGGATCCTATGCTTTTTGAATATTAACAAGGAACATTTTAATCATAAAGGTTCAATCGATCAACTAAAAACTTTTCATGGTCATTGGGACTAATACTTTAGGAATATTTGGAGATTTTTATACCTACAAGTCTGACAAATTTCATGAATTATTGGTTTTTAATGATATTTTCGATTTACATAATTTCGGTTCGAGGTGTTGCGCGTGTCCGTGCTCGCTCATCAACGCGTTACACAGAGCGTTTTCCTAGTACTAATGTAATTGTTAACAAAATAAGGCTTTGTACGAGTATTCAGAACAGTTCAATGAAAATAATTCCATAGCTTGTAATGGTTTATTCTATTTATTTTGTCCTACAGACGTTTAGTGCCCGAAAATTAGTAAAATCATGGCACTAAACATCTGTTGGACAAAATAAAACTAACAACTTACCTATTCCAAACTATGAAATTTTTTTCATTGAACTGTGCTGAATACTCGTACAAAGCCCTATTTTGTTAACAATTACGTTGGTAAAAGATATTGATAAAAATCGATTAATAAACTCTTCAAGGCTACGCTCACTACTCAGCCCTCTTCAATATCACATTTCCAATAATTTTGTATAAAGTTTCATTACTTTTTAAATTTGTTTAGCTTGTGTTTTCTCTTATTTTCATAACCATTCATTAATTATACATTTCCACATTACAGCGCATATCACAGGATATGTAATTTTCATCAAATCTCTGAAATTAAGCTAGGTATTCTGCATCATATTTTCTATAATTTATTAAAATTAACATGACGTTTATACATAGTTCTGTGATCCTTTTCCAAGTTACTCAACTCTATTTTCCTTTGCCCCTCATTTCATAATCATCCATTAATTATGAATATAACACATAACAACGCGGTGTATCACGACACAGAATAACACGCTGTGATGTTGGTGAGCCTGACTGCAGCTAACCAATGATTCATACACATCAACACACGCCGGCCAGTCAAGTGAAATTTATGAAGTGAAAGAGCTCCAGCCCTTTTCTATGTAGACCGCTGGTTCTCTTCGGTAGGAAACTTTACATAATCTTAGCGCCGCCATCATTCATGGGCGATAATTCTTCGTAGGCCCTGGCAGGAGAAAACATTTGTTATCATAATTTCATGCGCGCGTGGAACAATATGTTATAATTATTCGCTAGCTTACTTTGTTTCTAAACAGATTTTTGTTAAAATATTCTGGATCGTGACGCCAAATTTAAACTAATTCTGGACCTCATGAATTAGTATGCTATTTTGAATGGCATGTGCACTTAGTCATATTACCTTTGCGTTTTGTTATATTTTAATGAATGATGAACGTGGATGTTATTTTTGTTTTTGACGAGTCTAAAAGGGTTGAAATGATGTGAATGTGTTTGTGGATTGCGTGTTTATTTGGTACATTTTTAATTTGCTCTATTTGTAGGATAATGGCCGGTGTGTCTCCCGACAATGTTCCTGATAGATATCGGCTAGATGAGGTCGGACGTTCTTGTGATGATTTACGGTTTCCGTGCTATCAGCTAGTTTATACAACTCGTATCTTTTACACGCCCTATCGAAAGGTTGTAAAAGCACATTCGACTAAAAAAAACACAAGAAAAACACATAGTATTATTTTGAAACAATCACAATGACTTTTGTGTTACTTTTCGAGTACTAAATCATCCTTTAAACAATATACGTAATGCCAAAGTAAGAGTTGGGGGTCTTCATACCAAGTTCAATGCCGTAAGGACAAAAATGTTAAAACAACAATTGAATAAAACAGGCTGAGGAATATTTGGAATTAAGTAATATTAGGCTCGGGAATTTAGATTAATATTTTGATTTCGAAAGTAGAGGACATCTCGAGCCATGATTAAAAATATTGATCCATGTAATGAATATTTAAAGCTCTTCTCCAAATTCAGGTTATAAAAGGAAGTAAGTGTCATCAAAGTAGAATGAAGACTTTCGAGGTGCTTCCTTAATAATTCCCATTCACTCTAGTTGACTATATTGCATCATCTGTGTTTCTGTATCTTAATCTCAAGAGGATAACCCATTTAATTATGTATAAAACGGGTACAAGGTGTACTGGTGGGTGAACATAGCTGCGCTGTACCACAACTTGGGTTATATCACTGTTTAATTAATACCTACACGGATTAATTATTCCCTGGGGGGTAACTTGTGAAACCTGTGCACTCTTAGCCCGATCTGGCGCGCTCTTTGGACCGAACTTTGAACTCCGCATGGGGCCGTGGGTGACAGTTTTCAGAGAATGATGTTTCTTAGCTAACCTCATTAACAGCTCTGTGGGTCATGATGTAGAGATACAGACGCGATTACGGAGTTCAAGTGTAAGGTGTGGGCACTCGAGTGAGGGACAGAACAGTATCACATACGCTACGGGTGTTGAATAAACTACAAATACATTAAGGATTCCGTACTGACCAAACTACTGCAGCCAAAGTTGTAAGAATGCATTTTTCTAATTTTAATAGTAATTCTACAACTTGCGTGACCTTTTTCACCTCCCAAATGTTCGTTTTCAAAATGTCGTCACTTGATCATTGGTATACCCTTAAAGATCATTTATGTAAATTCTATTCCTTCTTTATTAGCGAGCGATGATTCGCTTTGTCTCAAATTAGACTGTGCTATAAAATCATACCATTAAATAATGTTTTAAAGCAGTTCGACATTTAACGACATTATCTACATGCCAATTATCATTTATTCAAAACTCTGTTCGCCTCAAAAGTGATATTGAAGGAGACAATTTTAAATCCTCCAACAGGATTGTAGCTCTGGCTTGAATTGAATTGGATTTGGTTTTACGGATATTGAAAGGCATGAACACATATTTCAGGAAAGAAAAAATAAACGGATTCAGGACATAATAAAAGAGATGTACGTAGTTTTATATAAATGTATTTCTATAAGTATCGCACAGTGCTGTAATCACGTGTACCAGGTGCTCTATGACCGCGATATGTTGTAATGGATATCTTTGCTTCCCTCCGCCATCTTGTGGCAGGAAGTTGACATGTTTGTGTTCGTGCGTACAAGGTTTGATTTTAAATTAAAATTATGGAATACTCTCTTATAAACGTTTCACAAACAATTTTTGTTTGAAATCTCTATATTTTGCCCTCTTTCCAGTGGGCTTCATCAGGAGTTTGACAGGTAAAAACAAACAACTAACAATTAAAAAACATTATCCAACAAGCTTTTTTATTTTTTTTAATTGTTAGTTGTTTGTTTTTACCTGTCAAACTCCTGATGAAGCCCACTGGAAAGAGGGCGAAATATAGAGATTTCAAATAAAAATAGTTTGTGAAACGTTTATAAGAGAGTATTTAATTTAACCAAATCCAAACTAAAGAATCGAGAAACGAAATTTTAAATGTAAAATTATGGAAATTTTAATGAGTTATCCCTCTATAGTACCTAGATACCAAGTTCTCCAAAGACAACATTCGTAAGATATGAATAAATACTAACTGCAATATGAAAAGATTTTCCTCGAGTGGGACTCGAACCCATGACCTTCCGATATCCAGTAAGATGCTCTACCAAATGAGCTACCGAGGCAGTTCATATTGCAGCGGCTGTGTTCCAATATAAGCTGCGTTAGCAACTTACCGACATTTTGAAGATTTAGATTTTTTTAATGTTGTCTCGACCTTCTAGAAAATACGAAAAGTGGTTCAGGTAGCCTTCCTTTATACTCCTCAATGTGTGATGTCGCCATAGTTCCAATAACTCCTCTGCGTTTCGTCTTGAGCCAGGTTCTGCGTGTTGTCACCAGAACGCGCTCGCGTCATTCTCCTCGGCCTAGGGCGTGACGTCATCTCAATGCACTGATGACGTGCTTGTTGTGACGTCACGAAGAGCCCGCGGGAAGTTGAAATAGGAGCGCACGATTTGATCGCGATCTCATTGCTCCGGAGACATTCATTCGATTCACTGAATATAACCTGGGATTCGATTTGAAAAGATTTATGTCCGCGCTCAGCTCCTCCACATACACCTCCGTGGAATATACTAAAGGGGCACATAAAACTGCAATCGGTGTCGGTGGTGGAAATGTTTTACGAGACATACTTAGAGTGAACAGAGCACCTCGAAGTAAAAAACTCGTGTTCATTTCCCAACTATGATTTTCGTCACCGTTACTTATTTGGGATGTTTTATATCCATCTTACTTAACTTGGAGGGTTTAACTTTAGACTTAGAACTTACTTTTTTCATACACTTTAATTAACTAAGATTTATTGTGCTTTCAGGTGAGTAAACCGAGATTTTCATTCTCCCCGCGTGTGACGTCATCCCCTAAGCCGTGAGTATTACATTGTACAATTTAGTTACTTAAAGGACGTCGCAGGTGAAATGAAACTCTGGTATGACGTCATGGTATCTTGACTGACGGCAATTCGGCGTTGAGTCGTGTTGATTTGGTTTTAGTCGGCTCTTGGGAACACGTTTTGCCGGGACGTTGAATGCACATGTGACGTCACTGCTGGGGTTGTTGTTGGCTTGTAGACGCTCTCTATTGAGTGGCTGCGTTGCCGAGGTGGCGGTGCAAATCTTGCAGGTTGTGACGTTGAATGCACATGTGACGTCACTGCTGGGGTTGTTGTTGGCTTGTAGACGCTCTCTATGTGAGTGGCTGCGTTGCCGAGATGGCGGTGCAAATCTTGCAGGTTGTGACATTCAAATCGGGTGTATAGAGATGATTTCTGGAGAAAATGTTGGGAAGTAAGGAGAAAAACGTAGGCAAAACTCCATGCCAAGTTGCGAAAATATTAATTTAATTACACTTTAAGCCCAGATTATCCATAGAATATATGCCCACAAAATTGTGTTAATGTCATTTAAAAAACTGTTGTTTGTAATTAGTTATTATTAGATATTCTTGTAATTTCTGACTTTAGAAATTGCTACAAACACAATATTTTTCAGACATAATTTTAATAACAACGCTATGTCTGAAAATAATCTTCCTATTCTACTTCCGGCACTCGACTCTATAATTCATAAGTGTCAGTTGTTCACTTTCGTGGAGAACACTTTCAGTTTTCGGACTCAAATTTGTGCTTGGAATTATTTGGGAATTTTACCTAACTGAATATTTATGTCGAAGAGAAATGAGGAAATAATTACTTATTTGGGAAACAAAACAGTTGGGTGTAATCAAATCTACGAACCAATGTGAATCCAATGTAGCCAATTAGCTTGGTAGCAGCTAACAAAGTTATATTGCTTTGTTCTTTGTTATATCCAATTTATATGGATAAAACCACTATAACATTGAAATAAGCTCGAAATATACTTTGAATGGAGTATTATGATTTTCCAATAGTTTCATGCCGTACATTTCAAAGTGGAAGCCCCTTTTGTGTTCAGTTCAGTTGTTCACATGGTATACGTGAGGTACTTTGCCAAAATTTAAAATTATGACATTAAGGTGAATATTCAATTTTCACAGCTGTTTTACCAAACGCTCATTGTGATAAAACTGGCCAGATAAAATCTAATGATTCGCTCAACATTTAACGAACATTGTGGATATTTGTTTCCTCCTCAAAACCTGTAGGTGCATGTGCAGACGGACTAAGTGCACTTGCACTCCGGAGGTACTGGGTTCGATGTCAATGCCCAGTATCGCGCATGAGGTTGTAATCGGCCACGACCGCCTCCTTCTTACGTTCCGTCTACATTCTTCAACTTTTTCAATCATCATCAATCATAATAATCATTCTACCGGTGCCATTAGCCTATTTGCAGAGAAGTGTGACGTTAAAACACACAAAAAATCAGATGAACAGTGAGTTTGACCTTGCAGAGTTTTTAATCGATTTTTATCAATATCTTTTATCAATGTAATTGTTAATAAATTAAGGATTTGTAAGAGTCTTCAGAGCAGTTCAATGAAAATAATGTCATAGCTTGGAATGATTTATTATTTTTATTTTGTCCTACGAACGTTTAGTGCCTGAAAATTTGCTATAAAATGGCAATAAACGTCTGTAGGACGAAATAAAACTAATAACCCATTCCAAACTATGAAATTATTTTCATTGAACTGCTCTGAAGACTCTTACAAATCCTTAATTTATTAACAATTACATTGATAAAAGATATTGATAAAAATCGATTAAAAAACTCTGCAAGGCCACGCTCACTACTTATGGATTACTTATGGAAACGTAGATTCCTTCAACATTTGTCTTCTGCACTAACTTCATGGATATTAAACTAATTGAAAGTATTGGGATATTTCGTCATGGTTTTGTAAAATTATTTGTTATTTTGTCTACAGTTTCTACAGTAAAGTTCCACAGTAAAGTTTTGTCCTGAGGAAGATTTTAATATAAAAATCGAAACTGTAGACAAAATAATAAATAATTTTACAAAAACATGACGAAATATCCCAATACTTTCAATTACTTTAATAATGATAGTCATGAATCTTTAAAAACATGTTCATGGATATTAGTTTTAACGACGCAATTCCTGAAAGTTGTCGAGTGTTGGAGCGCTGGGCACGTGCGTCAGATATCACAGACACGGCACAGGTGAGATGAGAGCGTCTCTCCTCCAGCAATCGATAACTCTCCGGGTCGACCTGTGCTCTCCATTCACAACGCATCACTCGAGCACACAGTGCCGGCTGTGGACACTCTTCAACCCGCGCACGCTGACGACTATACGCACTCCATTCAGTCGACAGCGACAAATATCCGATCTGTGACCTGTTTTATACATGATTCAAGAATAAAAGTGGCGGTGACGCCGTCAAGCGGCAGAATTATTGAATCTTATGAAATCTTGAGAACAGATTCGTGGTTTTCGCTAAAAAATCAGCCAATTCGGAGTTACAGACTTGTCTATTGAGAAAGTAGAGGGCTGGGTAGTGAATTTGTCATGAAAAACTATTTAATCCTTTTTTTTTTATTTTTTTATCATTTTTTTTATCAATATTTGTTAAGTATTAAGGCCGATTTACGCGGCCGTTCCAAACTTCACAAGTTTGCCAAAGTTCCAAATCGCCGTTTTAAAAACTCTCGTGTGAACGAAAACAATTGAAATGGAAGATTGAATTCAATGTTTTGTACTTTCAACATGGCTCTAAATGTAACGGCCGTTCGGAACTTCAAAGTTTGGAACGGCCGTGTGAATCGACCTTTACAAATTATAATTATGTATAAAATATGGGGTACTGTTCAATCTAATTAATGCCACAAATTGGAATAGTTTTGATATTTTGTTCGTCCTAAAGATGTTTACTGAAAATTGTGAAAAATATAGTAAACATCTGTAGGCCAAAATATAACTAATAAATCATTCCAATCTAACTTAAGAAATAAATTCCATGACGTGTGTGTAGACTTATTAAGAAACAATTACATGGTTAAGATGTTGATAAAAATCTATTAAAAACATGTTGTAGCTCGGCCATCTTTTAAAGCACCGCACCTTGATAAAAATCCCTCTTCCAGTCAGATCAGCAACTCTCGCAATTTCCCTTGACTCATTTGTTGTTGCTATGGTAACTACCGATGTATCCTTTCGAAAACTACAAGTAATAAAGACATCAAATGACTGAACTTCATGTAGAATTACAGAGTATATTTGAAAACTTTCCGTGGATGGGATTTAAGCAGCAATAAAGAACAAACACAATGGAGATACGGAAGTACAGTTGTGTGATGACATTGCGAATGCGTTTTACGACCACTTGCAATATGTTATGTTGTTTTAAGTAATAAAATGCGGTATACAGTGCTGTGTCCGTCATAGGGACACTGCAACCGATGCGGATCTCTTGTCATAACATAGCGAGTGTATAATAACTGCAATAAAGGTGCAAATTCGAAGTACGTTCACAATTATAGAATAAATTTTATGTGAAATTGTGTTAATTCGTTTTTCCTCTGCTTTGATAGGAGTTGTTAAAACTGTGTCATGTTGTGCTATGTTCTGTGTTGTGAAATGTATGCTGCAGGTAAAAGTCTTCAAAATTTCATTACTGTCGAACGAACTTTGCAATTGATTTGATTTTTCATGTTGCTTCCAGCAACTATAGATTGAAAACAAACACATTCCTGGTTCTGATTGTACAGTGATTTGTTCCTGCATTTGTTATGTGGTTTTGGAGAAAGAAATGTGAAACGGAGATAACGGGATTCTTAGAATGAACCAATCACAACATATTGGGATATATCACAAGCACAAAATGTCTTATTAAACTAGGAAAACGCTCTGTGTGAAGCGCTGATATGAGGGTCAAAAATTATGTTTGCGTGTTTGAAAAAGTGGACCTAGCCATTTTCTTCTTCACGATATTGATATATTGTGAAACTTTCATTTATAATTACACTTTAATTAATAGTCTTTTAAGAGTAATTCCACTTAGAGTCTACGGTTCTTGATGAAATCCATGTTTTATGAAGCACAAAAAGGCGTTCCCTACTTTTTTCTAAACGGCTTTTCCGATTGTCTTCAAATTTTCACAGGTTATAGATAAAGAGGAGATCTGTGTCTCTAGTGGCCCAAAGTTTAATTTTTTGTTTAGTTATTTCAGGCAGAGGTGCCAAAAAGACTCATATATTGCCCATGTTAGCACTTCCTCAAAACGAGAAAAAAACATTTTTTATTATTTTTTTCGTTCACTAGAGACACAGATTTACTCTTTATCTCTATGCTGTTAAATTTTAAAAACAATCGGTCAAGCCGTTAAGAAAAAAGTAGGGGCCGCCTTTTTATGTTTTATTTTTGGTTTTCAATATTTGAATTAAAATAACTTACTTCACAGCAGTATATGCAACATGCAACACACGATTGAATGTCATAAATGTCACGCACAACCCATGGAGCTAACATTTTCATGCATTTCTAGGATTTTTTTTTTATATCGGAATCGAAATTTTCTGCTAGTCCTGTACTTACATGTCTAATTTCTGAACCCAGGCGCGATGTGAGAAATCTTGTATGAGCTTGTCGGAAGCTGCTGAGCTGGAGCTTAAACACCTGAAGACGGTGAAAGCTGATCACGATGTCTCTCATGAGTGTGGTATCGAGTTACTCCGCGACACACGAGAGCAGAGTAAAGAAGGCCACCTCTTTTGAAACCTTTTTGTTTTCCTGTCGGCAGAAGAAACTCAAGACGCAAAGAGAAGTAAAGTGTGTTGATGTCGCCTGGCGATGGTACAGATATAATCGGAATCAAACTCAGCGTGCTATCGATTTCGTTCTGATCGTTGAGTTTCTCTTTCGAGCGCGTTAAGAACGTTCATATGTCGAACTTATCGCGTCGTCGTCGTACCCCAAGTTTCATTGATATTCACGCCTTTGTGTTCTCGAAGCTCGTTACGCATTATGTTGAGATGAGACTTGAACATTTTTCATTACTTTCCTAGGCTATTGTTCGTTGCTCGTGGATGAAATATTCATGGACTGAAGATGATCATGTGGCTTGTCGTCAGCTTTTTCATTATCATAATTTTCTCACTGAATATTTCAGATTTGTTATTACGAATTAGCGATTATTATAATGTTTTGTTGTATGCATTAAATTTTTATGTATGATTACCTAATGATGGACAAAAAAATACCTGAAACGTTGCATAACGATGGCAGATCAACGTGTTTATTGTTAATAATACGTAATTATATTGCCCTTTACATAATATGTTAAAGATTATATTTTATATATCTTCACGTCAAATACAAAATATTTCAACGTGATTCTATAGGGAACTTGAAAAGAGTGCGTAAAAAGCACCGAAATATTTATTTCTTATGTATCTTTTACTGGAAATTGAAACCATATAATATTTTGTGATAGCGGAAATATAAGAATAAATTGAATTGATATTATGAGATTTCAATCGCATAGCCTGGGTTTTGACATATTTGCTTTTCACAATAACGTAGCAAGCGCTAAGCAGTGTATGCTCGACCATTACAATGGTTCCATCCGATATAATATCTAAGACACAAATAATGTTTCTGTCTGCCATCAGAGGTGCTTATCCTCTCCATCCCTTCTCACCCCTTTATAAACCTGCGCATTACCAATGAATTTTACTCCCGGCGAATCGGCCCTGCTCTACGGATGAAACCGCCTGAAAACATGTAAATTATTTTGTGATACGACGTTAATCTGCTTCTAGTTGCTCCAACAGCTGATGGTCATACGATACTCTGCTAGAGTTGTGTAACACCTTTCCAGTACGAGTTTAATGAAATCAACGAATAGGTGTTGTAAATTGAGTTTGCATCCTGCAGTCCACTTGCTTAGTCCAAGCTTCCATTAGCGATTAATCCGCTTTCAAATGGATCCATTTTAATCCCCTTTTCCTTATTTCCTTTAACTCTCTTTGTGAAAAGGAACATCGCGTCCCATGATCGTATCAATCGAGCGGAGATGACACATACTAGATATTAACTTCTAGAACAAAACTTTCCTTTAATGTGATTGCACAGATTTTTGAAATACCGAACGTAACCACGTTCCATGAAGTGAAGAATAAAGTACTACAATGCAAGCAAATCGCTTCAGTTACCGCTTCAGTTATGAGTTTGATCATTTTTTCTATCCCATACAAAATCGTTTCACTGGAAAAGGACACTTCACATAATCGGTTGTTTTTAACTATTGAAACAAGGGCTGTGAAACTTTAGTTATAAATTTTCTGATCTTTGCTAAAGTAGCTTTACGTTGAACAGTGAACTTTATTGCTAAATAAACCCTCTCCAGACCTTAGTGCTGCTCGCGAAGACCCTCATTAAACTTACCAACGGGCTATAATAAAGTTCCAAGTCTCATGCAGAAAGAGCAATGTATCTAAGCTGAGTTTTTAGCTTACATTACCGGAAATGAGTGTCGGTAATTTCTTTTCTCTTGATCCAATGAAAGATACAGTGATCGTTGTAGTAAACTTTGTGGTCGCTGGAATTGTGAGCAACACGGAACATCAGAACTGATGATGCTGTTCGATCAATTCGACCATGTGAAGCACGCTCAAATGATTTCTCATCAGGAGAAAGAATGACGTTCTTCTACCGACATAACGCCAGGAAATACGGCATTGGAAGTGCCGGATTTGATAGAAGCAAACATCTGTCGGCGGAATGTCTGTTTTCTCAGTATTCTACACGTTTTGTTCTATAAACATTAACCAAATATATTGAAGTACATAACATATCTTTTGCGAAAGTTTGCGCTGTTTTATTACCTTCTTTGTTGACAGTATATTTGATCCAACCATAGAACGTATCACAGTGGTTGTTTCCTGTGCTTTTCGGATCACTACATCTGTAACATCTGATTTCCTCTTCTGGTCCATTATTTCCACCATCATAAGGATACATGAAATGATCACGTGCTTCTGTATGTCGTGGAAAATATAATACCAAGATATAATATCATTTCCAAGATTCTTGGCGCCGAATGTTGGTTTTATTGCTTCTTATTTCGTGTCGTTATGTTGATCGTTACACCTACTCAGATGCGACACGTCTTTCAGATGCATTGACCTGTAACGTATCGACATGGCACCTCCACCAGCCCTCAGCGAGCAAAATTAATCGATATATTATTTAAAATTTATTAATCTTCAACGGTATGGGGATTAAAAGTGAAGCAATTTTGCCCTCTTTTTATGGATCGCTTAATTTATCGCTGAGTAATTTTTACACCAGCTGAATCTTTAAGTACAAAAACTTTACGAACAGCTAGAAATGTATTGTGTTTTCATATCTTTCCGTTTCAGAAAATCGCTGATGATGTATTTTTTAGTCTCTCAATGAGTGCCCCATTTCGAATGTACACAGACGAGAGATGATTGCATATTACTTGCATCCCGTACTACATAATGTAAGAAGAGTAATTGAGTTCTATTTAGCAGAAGTGAAATATACTGAAGAACTACATGATTACTAATGGAGTCTTGCTACTCCAGTTTATTTAATTCTGCAGAATAACAATGGGACCTAGATGCGACGACGTTTAATTGCAACATTTTCTGTTGATTCAAATGGATAACGTTATTAGAAGTACTAAGTATCAGGTTAGGTACGCTTTATATTATTCACTGAATTGCAAATTAACATCGTTTCATCTCTGTATGGATATTTTTTTAACCTCATATGCAACGTATTGTTATATTCTACTGATTACAGCATGTAAGTACTTACTAAAAAATTTTACTGTTATGATCCTAACCGTTGTCCCATTTATACGCGCAAACTATAGTAACCAGAGTTCAATTGAAATATATACAATTTAGCAAATATTTCAATTATCAACTCCGAACTTAATTTTTAAATCCCACATCTGCCACCACTTGTAAAATTGTCATAAAACCTGACTTGTTGATATTGATAATGTTGATGTAATTATTATTGCTATTAGGCTGGAATCTGTTTCAAACCTCAATTATAATTAGCTAATTAACTCATGTGAAATACCTACCACTGCCACCATTTGTAATTCCCAACATATTCCTAACGATTCGAATTCCATTCCAGTCATTAGATTGAAAAGTATTCCAATATTTGTATTAGTTTCGCATATCGATCAATGCTCGCCATGGTTTCGGAAGTAGACACCTGTGAGAGGTGCAAGGTGCTTGGAGTGTGGAGCAAGGTGCGTCGAGTGATGAATAATGAGCAAGCTCGGCTCGTCGGGAGATCGATGTGCCGCGACCTGGACCAAACTGACCTTTGTTTACATCCCGTTTCCATACAGCGAGTCTGACGCGTTGGCGCTGCGTGCGATCCACTCAGGGGCTCAACTACTTGAACCCCAAGAGAGGCGGAATGAGGGAGAGTGAGGGGCTCTGCATTGATTATCATTCCGACATTGAAAAATCACTTTATCAATTTCCAATTCCAGATTGTGTTATTATATTTTTATGCACAAGAAATTGGTTACCCACAAGCTCTACAAGATCTTAAATGGGGAAAAGTATTTGTAATACAAAATAATACCCCTCAAAAAACTTAAAATATAGACGCACACAATCAAATAGAGACACAGAAGGACTTACAAATATAAAACATACCACCTTGTGTGCACTAGGTACAGCCATGGAAATATATTCGGTAAACGCTCTTTCTCCCTTTCCATGTATTTACGTTATTTTAGGCTCCTCCCCCTCGACCCGTAACACTGGCAAAGTTGTTTGAATGTGGGAGGGGGGGGGGGGGGGGGGGTCAAAGGAGCGTTTACCGAATATATTTCCATAACTGTACCAAGGCGACGAAAAGAAATATGAAAAAGCACTTGATAATTGCAATCGGTAACCAATATGAAAGCGATTGCTGTTCAAGCCACGACAATTTATGAAGTTATCCAATAATCAATTTTTGATATTATATTAATTCTAATTGTATAGTTTATTAAAGATTTAAAACGACTCATTTAAAACGAGTCCTTATTTCGTACATTCTTTGTATTTTAAAGCACTGAAGCGCTACAAAAAGAAGCTCTTGTAATTCCTCTTGATTTGTGATAAAACCTCTGTAAAAACCGCCTAATTAAAGGCAATTGCCACACCAAGTTGCCACACCAAACACATTGCGCCACATATGCATGCATGCGCCCTGTTGCACACCTAATACATTGCGCCACATATGCATGCATGAACCCTGTTGCCACACCAAACACATTGCGCCACATATGCATGCATGAGCCCTGTTGCCACACCAAACACATTGCGCCACATATGCATGCACGCGCCCTGTTGCCACACCAAACACATTGCGCCACATATGCATGCATGAGCCCTGTTGCCACACCAAACACATTGCGCCACATATGCATGCATGAGCCCTGTTGCCACACCAAACACATTGCGCCACATATGCATGCACGCGCCCTGTTGCCACACCAAACACATTGCGCCACATATGCATGCATGAGCCCTGTTGCCACACCAAACACATTGCGCCACATATGCATGAGCCCTGTTGCCACACCAAACACATTGCGCCACATATGCATGCATGCGCCCTGTTGCCACACCAAACACGTTGCGCCACATATGCATGCATGCGCCCTGTTGCCACACCAAACACATTGCGCCACATATGCATGAGCCCTGTTGCCACACCAAACACATTGCGCCACATATGCATGCATGCGCCCTGTTGCCACACCTAATACATTGCGCCACATATGCATGCATGCGCCCTGTTGCCACACCAAACACATTGCGCCACATATGCATGAGCCCTGTTGCCACACCAAACACATTGCGCCACATATGCATGCATGAGCCCTGTTGCCACACCAAACACATTGCGCCACATATGCATGCATGTGCCCTGTTGCCAGACCAAACACATTGCGCCACATATGCATGCATGAGCCCTGTTGCCAGACCAAACACATTGCGCCACATATGCATGCATGAGCCCTGTTGCCACACCAACCACAATGCACCACATATGCATGCATGAGCTCTGTTGCCACACCTAATACATTGCGCCACATATGCATGCACGGCCGATGGGCGATCATCCGTGCACTCACAGTCACACACCGCAATACCGCATCGCTCAATAAATCCTCGGAATGTTTCATTCTGGTTTCAAAGGTGGATAGAATTGGCTACAAAAACCGCACCTTCCCCGATCTCAGCCATGATTTAACAAATTAGAACCGATAATAAAATACCTAAAACCATACAATTCGGTTATGTTTTGGTAACCAGTGTTAGTCTTGGGACGTATTTTCGAGATCATTCGAGTCGAGTTATTCGAGTTATTTTCGAGATCGTCGAGTGCTTGGGATTGAGGTCAAGGATTGATCGATATTGAAAAATAATAAAATATGAACATACTATTGAATCTAATTACTGTAATTGAATTGGTATTATGAATATGATGTATATTACAAATGGTGACAGCGGTGGGTATTTCATTCACATGAGATAATTAGCTAATTATAGTTGAGGTTTGAATCATATTCCAGTACATCAACATCGTTATTGACTGTCAGTTTTCAGGATAATTTTACAACTGGTGGCAGATGTAGGATTTAAATATTACTTCGGCGTTGATCATTGAAATTGTGTTTATAATATATTATTGAATTAAAATATTCTGTTTAAATCTTGTATGATGTCGAGGTGAGTTTTCTCTTTGCCATAAAATGGAAACTGATTGATATTCAATATTTTTACATTATTGCTAAAATAATCACAGATCCATTATTGTCCTCCAAGCATTACGTCATTATCCAATGATTTATTAATAGGGGGACATATTTAACTACAATTATAAGGTAAAATACTGCTTTCGCTATTAATTACTTCAATTATTTTATTCGTTGTTGTTTTTCTGAGATTTCCAATACCTGTATTTTTTTCTCGTGTCTTTTTGTTCGTTTTTCTTTGGCAGGTCCATAACCATTTATTAAACCCTCCTACACTTATGAAACAAGATTACTTAGATTTATTGGCTCCATCATTTGGGTGAAAATCAACTTGATGTGTCTGGATCGTTGGACAAAAGGCGAGTTTGACCCACATAACACACACGTACGTATCTGCCGAGCAGCCACCTGGAATGCCCTGGAGCATTCGGATGGGCTGGAATGCAATCTTGCGATGACGCTACCCTCACAGCTATGGTGATTGGATGCGATTACAACGACGGTATTATGTGGGTAAGATGCTCACCGTCGGCCACGTGGACATTACGACTTTTCCATGGCATTAGAATGGTATTTCAAGTACCGAGGGGTGATTGGTTGAAGAAACAAATAGCTTTCCGTTAAACAGAAAGTGAGTCTTTTATTTTTCCAAGAAATAAAAATTTATGTATTTTCTAATATCTTTAAAGAAGTGAGCACATCTCAGAGAAATTACTGCTATATCATGAATAAAGTAAGTTTATATTTTTACCTTCAGTGTTTCTTGAGTAGTACTACAACTTTCGCCAAACGTATCACAAAGATCGACGAAAATATTAAATTCTCTTGAATATTACTGTATGTATCTCAGCAATAGAAAAACACGTTCACTTATAAATTGTTTAAAACTTGAAAAAATTGACAACTAGGCTTTAGCTTTCAGCTTTTTTTTACTTTTTATACAATGAAAATGTAAACGGTTTGAAAACGTATATTCTCTAGAATTGGCCCCCAGAAGCCAATCCTTTTTTTCTAATGCCGTTTTTTATCTTGTTGCGTGTATACAAATTCGTTGCCTGCTGAAGTAAAGGGTGAATGTGTCGATGCAGAAATATTTTGTGATTATGCGCTTCCAGAGAGCAGCTTCCAAGGAGCCTTCATCCTTTATCCTGGAGCCTTCAGCCTGGATTACACAATTCAGATTTTAATTAAATTTGTTCGGTCACAGCCCTTCACTCCGAACGAAACTGTGTACTTTTTGCAAAATCAATTTTTGAATAATTTATGGTGGAGGTAATTGGTAAATATCTTCTTTTTATGGCAGGCTGTATCGTATTAAACTCATATTGATTCAGTTGGAAAACCAATTACGAGCGTACCTTAAATTTATAAAAACATTTGCTCAAACTTTTGAAGAATGAGACCTGAGGACAGCGAGTATACTTTTTTTAAAATGAAAAATAATACAAACATTACATGGAAATATGTTGTAATTCCGAGACGATCTCGAAACAAGGGTTTAGTGTGGATCGAAAAATTTGCGTTTTCAAACAATGAAATATGACACTTGGACAATTTTTTTTTAACATTACAAATCAAGAGGACTCCAAATATAATCTGTATGGGCACCAAGGTTATTGAAACTAACCTAACTAATAGTTAGGAACAAGAAACTAAGCTAGAAACTAACTAATTTTAGGTCTTTATGCCAATATTAGTGACTAGGAAAGCGCTCTGTGTAACAAGGGTATACCGTAGTGACGCTCGCTATGGTCGACTTCTCACTGCACACTGCATTGCTGTCAATATCTGCTGTGAATAATTCCCGTCAAGTTCATTATAACATTGCAAAATTCATGTCAGGTAGCATCTTCAATTCCACTGTTTAATTAATAAACACCCACTTCCAATGAGATGGGAGGATTTGTTGATGCAGAGATTTCCATCCGGATGACCTATCAAACTCGTCGAGTCTGTTTTTGCATGGATGCTGTTATTAATTAATATTATCGTTCTACTGAGGTATGTCTGGGATGTCTGATTACTTTATTTGCTTTATGCAAAATGCACAAGTATCAAGTAATGTTTGTGGATGAGAGATATGTGTACGTAATTCAGAATATATCACCGACTTTGCATAACGTTGAGTTTATATATTAACAGCAGCTTTCTGAGTTACCTTTTTCATTAAAGTTGAACTTCTGTCAAAAGAATCTAATAGGTACGCTTACACTACAGCCATTATAGTAATTGCATTAGTGGTTCTGGATTCGAATATCATGTAGTAAATTCTCTGATTATATTTTAACCCAAAGGATGATGTATTCCATGCCACGGTTCTATGGTGACCTGTCGAGTCTGTGCTGCAAGTTGCTGCCATTAGGCCAGAGAGACGGGGTTGTTTGGGGGTTAATTGAACGACGCCCCTCCACCTGCTATCAGTCTCTCGACGACTCAACTTGGAAACGTTTTCCCTGAGTCATATTCTTGGATTCATGAAAATTACTTAATTTCAACAATTTTACTGAGTATATTTGTTGAGCCTAATTAGGGCGATTAAGAAATTCAGATTGTAAATTTCTAACTAGATAAAGCGACTCTGATAAGGATAACGTTGCGTTCCTCGTTACCAAATATTATCATTATACTCATACTAGTGAATTTATTCAAATGAGGCACATTTGTACACGATGCCATTGAACAAACATACTTGGTTCATACATCATCGACGCTATAACTTTAAAAAAACAAATCGAACTGCTATATTTCCCCTGATCACCTCGATTGTCTCTATGCTCGCAATGAAGCAATTTCCTCTCGTAATTGAGGTTGAATCAATGCCGTGATGATGACTGTGGTGTCCAGCAATGTGTGAGAAGGAATCAACAGTTGATTGTGTAGCGTGTCTGCGCCATTGCGTGTCAGAGTTGCATTGGAACACACGCCTTATCGCTGCCGTCGGAATGGATCAGGACAGTGAGAACCCTGATGACGGCTTCATGCCGATTTGTCGTACGGCATTATAACCAATCACTTCCTATTGTCATTTTGATGCGTTGCTTTTTTACATACGCAGTTCGTGGAATGTGTGGGAGGATTGTGGTGGGTGTGCGAAATACCCCGATGGACATACGGTATACTTTGGGATGGAAATGAAAAACAAATGTGGTAAAGCCGTTTATTATTTAATAATCCATCATCCCAGTCGGTGAAAATCATTTAATTGATTTTGAATCAGCTTTTTTGAAGGTTTTACGTAATCCATTACTCATTTCCTTCACAGAATATCTGCAATACCTTCTCCCACGTTCAAAATGTTACAAAAACAAAATCACGAATTATTATTTTTTGAAATATGTGTTTTAGTTCTTGCAAGAAAAGCTCTTCTGAAAACAAAACAAAATAAATCCGGATTGGATATCGAAGAGCACTGATATTTCTACATGAAATGTAATTGTCAAATGGGGTTTAGTTACATCTGTGGTGGTGCTGAGTGTTGAATTGTGAGGATGGTCTGTGCTCGTCTGCATTCCTGCGGCTGCAGCTTCATGTGCTAGTCAAAGCTGCATGTCATGCGCGCACATGAGCGCTTGCGGCCTCTTTCACGTCCCTGCCCTTGTTGCTAGACTCTTCTGCTTCGTCTGACACTAGTCCTAGGTCAGTGTGAGGCCACATTGATTTCTCTCTGTCTCTCTTCCTCCCCATGCAACGAGAGGTGTCTGGATTGATCACAGTGTTCTGACAGCACCTAGGGTTAGACCAATGTTCTGATTTACATTTTGAGAGAGAACTTACAGTACGTTTGACACGGAATTTGCAGCAGCGAAAATCTATTTTCTGTTTGGAATTCCTATTTTCCACGCTTATTTTGGCTATTTTTCTGGCACTAGCTCCATTTCACCCCATATCAATAGAGGAGCAAAGAAAATCCACATTTCTGAGGTGTGTACAGCATTTTATTGTCGGTTGTATTTTTTGGCATTTGCCCTCAGGCGCTGAAAGGTCCTCTCCAAATGGAGATAGACAACATTTTCGAGTCGTTTGAAAGATCTTCAAGTTTTAATAAAAAAAGCTGGAAAATATATGTTTCTTTGTCTCTCTTTTATCAAACTCGTTCATCAAACTGAGTACCTACTTATATATTTTAAGTAAATGTTCAATAGATCAATACTTAATAAATTAGCTAGTTGATTCTGGCTTCTGAAAATTTCACATGCAATATGATATTTCAGATATCCATTCGTGCGGTTGTCTTTTGTTCAAAAGCACGATTAGCTATATGTTTGTCACTTCTTGAAAATCAAACATTATTTTAAAATATTTCCGAAATATTTCCAAAATATTTCAATAAATAATATCAAAAACTCTTGAGTGAAAAGTCTTTAACATTGTAATTGTTTATTATTTTAAAAATTTTAGAGAAGGGTGAACGGGCTGATCTTTATACTATGGCAATGCCAACCAGACGATTTCGTAATTTGTATATTTGGTAATAATTTGTTTCGTTCGATTGTCCAATCCATCCAATCCAAGCTACAATGTGCAACCATCTTATGGTTTATGAAAATGATCTAAAAGTATAAGTGATTATTATATTCAACTAGTGGCTTTTCGGTACACGCTCTATGATGTTTTTGTGATGTTGGCCCTGAAAAGGGCCTGTTGCATATTACGATAGCTCTCAGACCCTCAGTCAACTCGATTATTATATTCAATGGTACAGATATATTAATATAATATATATTTATATATTGGTTCTAATACATCATAAGTTCAAACTGAAACGGATTGTCTGGGAAAGATTTGATGGCATCATCCGAAGTAGTGTATGCTTTTGACAAGGATTGATTTGATTGTCAATGAACCTGACCAATGCAATAGCCAATCGGTTTCTGTGGAATGCCATTTTTCTTTTGTTTCGTGTACATGTACGTACACTTTCAGAACAATTCAAGAACACGCCTATTTCTGAAATGGGTTCAAATTTACAGTTTTGATTGTAAAATTCAATTGGCTTCAAAGATATTTTGAACGAGAATTCTGATTCCTCATTACAACGCTTTCAATCGCGTTATTCAATTCGCCTCATTATTTCTTGAAGAGAGCTTGGCAGTTAATTTAGCGAACGGTTCCAATGAGCTCTTCGAGTACTACCTCGAGGCTTGAGGATGCCACGAGGCCGCGTCTGCCAGATTAATTCTATTCTCAGGTAAGATTCGCAGGTTTCTATTTCCCGGTTTTCATTATTAGAGTAACATGGTTCAACATTTTCCGAGAAGACTTGAGAAACTAAAGAGTATTTTCCGTACATCGATTGCTGCATCGAACTAGTAAGTAATAAAAAATTCTGTAATATACGATTTCCATTATTTTGTTGCATCGTATTTTACGAATATTCAATGTAATACATTTTCTATGTCACTAATCTGAATAAAGTATTCGCTCGAAATGGAGTAATTCATTGTCAACTAGTTGCAGCATTTGAATGTATCAATTTTCATCAACTTCTATTTGAACTGAATTAATTTCTCATTCATTACTACTTCTGACTTATGGCAAAGGATATTGGCTCAGTTCTAAAGCGTCCTTCGTATTGATTAGAAATTATTCATTATTCTATGCTATAGAGATATTTCCTTTTGATATGAATTATTGAGATGTCATGACTTATATTGATTAGGAAATGATAATGGACTTTTGATATGACATGTTATTCATAGCAGAGTTGAAAAACTGTGGCGCAGAAAACTTCACACTTTCGAGACATCACATTCAATTTATATTTCCAGTAAATAATTTACAATTTAAACTTAGATAATAACGATTATTCAGTGATCCGTAGATCATTAAGAAAGTCTGGAAACTCGCTTGACGTTGAACGTTGCTTTCTGTTCTGTGGAAGACGAATGAAGGAAATTGTATAAATGTGAATACACTTGCATGCTTCCATTGGTTTCAACGGTCGTATCTATCTATACTCTCCTGAATTTTCAAATCCATTCATTCTGTTTACACTCTCTTCCCGTCTGATGTACAGCGCAACAAACTCCGAGATTTTTGCAATTAGAAACCAGAACGTAAGGAATTGTTGGGTTGAAAATCAAGTTAATAACGAACGTACCAGTAACACAGAATTATTTTCGCTTCCGTTATTTCAATTCTACTTGCATCTGTATAATGAAACTAAACATAACTGAGTAAATAACAGGAAAGTTGCACAAGAGTGCGCTCTGCAGTTTCTAGCCCGAGTATTCTTCATGAAGTTGTAATTAGACCTGTGTAAATACTGTTTCATAGCTAGAAATGTTAACTTCTTTTGGTATAGTTGTAAAGTAATAAAAGTAATATAGTCAATTCAAATAATGTAATGTTGTTTGTAAATCATTTATGTTTTGCTGAAAAGTGAACTAGTGTCTTAAATCACCCATTTTATGAGACACGCCACCTCTTTTGTCCGTACACTTAAGACAGACTTGAGAATGGTCGTAGGTATCCCAAGTTAAACTTAGTACTTCTAAACCTAGATATCGTTATAAACTTTCAGTAGGCGCTATCATTCTATATTATCTTTTAGTTATTATCGTATTTCATTTTATGACTCATTTTTGCTTTGTTTATTACCTTCTAATAAATACACTTTTGCCACCTTTACAACTGTACTTACAAGTGGATGCCATTTTTCTTCGGTTGTCTCAAGAACCTGGTTTTCATTAAGTAGGTAAATAATTTCAAGTTATTACGTTATTCAGAAAACAGTTTCTGAACAACTGAGTGTTAAGTCTAACTTCACGTATCTGAAGCATATTTTAAGACACGTGATTCCAAAACCTTCAGATTCTTCGCCCCACAGTGGACCATTTTCTACCACTAAATTACGTTCTCTCCTTCACAAATAATTTATAATCAAGCCGAATGCCTGAACAAGTTGAGTCGTTCCAGCGAGCAAGATATCTGTCCGCGAGCAAACATTGACTCTGGGCGACGGTGTGTTTGATCGTCCTCTAGACCAGCTGATGAAATTGCACGAGAGATCGGCGAACAATAAGAAATCTAGAGGCTGCGAGTTCGACACCGGGTCGAGTCGAGGTTGCGAGGAGCTAATTGTCGGAAATGTGAATCGATAGTTAAGTTTCTACCTGGGCCGCCATTGTTTCCTCTTGCCACGTGTCTCTGCCAGGCTTTTGATCTTAATGAAACTGTCTGCCGGCAATCGCGTTCTGATTGTTAAGAAGCTAAAGCGAGAGATTCAATTCAACATTTTCTCTTTGTTTATGAATGCGAACGCTTTTTATGTCTTCGTATCTCTATGTGCCAGAAGAAAATTCGAAAATAACGAGACTTTTCTTCTTTGCGTTTATTTCTCTGATGTCAGGAAAATATTTTGTAAGATAGATATGAATTGTCGTAAGAATGAGTATTGCTGAAAAATTCTACCAAGCACCCAGCATTAAACCTAGAAGCATGCTTGTGATTCCCGACCAGTTATTCCTTGCCTGAATATAAAACGCGTAAAAACTGTCACAACATCAAGAAAGAATTGTTTTAAATGTTACGCCGTTTACAAAATAAAACTTTTTTACTTTCTTAGAGAAATGTGCTCATTTTGCACATTGTATTTAACCCCTTCAATATCTTATTTACATTCTATTGCATTAGCCGATTACCGCAAAGATTAAACCGTCTCGGGCTAAAAGATGACTTCGTTTTGTCTGGGGAAATCTTGAGACCGACTCAAGATATGAACCTCTGAATTAAGTTCAAGAATATCTTCTTTCTCGGCGAGTTTTCTCGGGCGTAATGCGGCGGAATGTAAACAGTTCATCTCAGTTATACTGACTCCTAATTGCTCCGAGCCCGACTATTTGCAATTAGTTTCATTATCAGCACCAGCAATATTCTTCAACTGCAGATTCTTATCTTCCGTTAATCTGCTCTCTTATTTAATCGCAATCCTTGATGCTGAATCAATTTATGTCTTCGCAAAACTTACGTTTAAAGCACACTCACTTTGCCGAATCGTCGTTATTTTCGGCTCAACTTATTGAAATCCTCTTATTACTTGTTGAAAGATGTTTCCAGAACTTCTGGTGTTTTATTTCATTCTTTTGGCTTCGTAAATTCTATTTTGTAGTACTCGTGATTTAATGGGTACATAGTAATTGAGCGAGTGTAGCGAGCGTCACCACGGTACTCTTATGGCACTTTCTCTGTGTGTTTGTTTTTTGTTTTTTTTGTTTTTTTGTTTTTTTGTTTTTTTGTCTGCACTGCCCAGATCAAACCGCACAACCAATCGATCTGAAATTTTGCACACGTACTAACGTAATCTATGCGGTCTCTGGGATCGTTTTTAAAAGGGATCCTGTGATTGGTTCAAATTTAAAAAAAATTATCTTTCGATTGGTTGGTCCGTTCAATTTGAAATTTTGAGAAGTCATTACGACCAACATTTTGCCCAATCAAACAAAATTTCATCCAAATCCTCCCATTGGTTAAAATTAAAAAAAAAATCATGTGTTTTTTTGAAATTTAAACTAAAACCGTATGACCGATCAACTTAAAACTTTGCATGGTCATTGGGACCAACATTATCTGTATTTTTGACTACTTTAAGACTAATCTGTGTTTAAATCCAAAAGTAATTGACATTTTACGGACATTTTGCGTGTTAGCTGTCAAATTTCTCGAAAATGTTGATCACGGCTACTTTGACTCTTCAGTTCTAATCCAAGGTAGTTAAGCAAAAACTTTTAAACGCATATGAAACTAATAATGACCGTTCAACAGATCGATCTGATATTGTGTACACACACTAATATCATATGAGTGGTCCCAGGTATATTTTTTGAAAGAGATTCTGTGATTTTTTAATATTTACTGGGAACGTAGTTCAATTATAAAGGTTCAACCGATCAACTTAAAACTTTGCATGGTTATTGGGATTAATATTTGAGTGATATTTGGAGATTTTAAAACAAGTCTGTGAAAATTTCAAGAATTATTGGCTTTTAATGATATTTTCGATAGACGCAGAATTTCGGTTCGAGGTGTTGCGCGTATCCGTGCTCGCTCATCAACGCGTTTCACAGAGCGTTTTCCTAGTTTGTACATTTTATGTGACTGATAGTATATGTCATTGAAGATGGCTAGGTGGATCGATTGTTTTCACCAAACCACATATTTATTATCATACATTAAATAACGGTTTAGTCATTTAGAGAAGTGGAGAGATGGTTGAAATGGAGGAGAAAACTTTGGACCCGTCAAGTCTGGTACACAGGGCTGATTAGTGCAATTGAAAATTGTTTTCAAAATATTGTACCTATTCCAATGGTGTTATTCTAATATGTCAAATCGTTTACACAAAATGATTTTGGAACGTATTGAATAAATAAAATGTGAAATAACATCAAGGGCATTGTTGCGTGAATCAATCTGCTGCTGTCAACAATAATGAATAACGTATTAGTGTTACTATTGTCTGCATATGCTACATTAATTTACATATTACGAGAGTAATGAAATTTTGAATTATTTATGAAATATAATTAAAATTTATCGAAATTACGTACTGTATGACTACATACTGGTTACTAAATAATTAATATGCATGCGTTCTGCAGATATTAACAAATTTTATAACGCATTTGTAGTTTTGTGTGAAATTTATCTCGACTCGCTGCTATAAATGGAACATGATTTCGGATCTCGCATTAACACCTGAAGCAAATTGCTGCTAATTCTCGTCTCGTTGCTCTGGGGCAATAAATCACCCTCTCTTGACCAGCCCCCCCCCCCCCCCCACGCCCCTCGAGCAGGACACGTGACTAGAATGTGCAGATATCTGTGTAGACTCCCGATCACGCATGCGCTATGCGACGTCAATAGTCAATCAATCAATCAGGCGATCAATGAGTTCGCTATTAGTTTGTGCATTGGCTAATTTCAACGCCGAGTTAAATGGTCCTTAAAATCCATCCATTCATATCTAAAATTAGATTTTGATGTTAAGCGTTGTGTGATTGTTTTTTGGTTTGACATTAACGACTGGCAATCGACGCGATGACGTCTATGAATAATTGTGAAGATGATTGGACAATGATGATGATGATGCGGGGGGGGGGGGGGGGGGGGTGACCTATACTTGGAGTTTTCATTTGGAGTTGAGCTTGCTAAACCATCAACGCACTGATTTGAGAATAATAGACCTTTTTCTGTGACCCGAGCTAAATTCTGGAGTGAAGTTATTCGTTATAATTTGGAACAAGAAATATTTAATTTGCGAGATATAACCGAAGATTATTCTGAGTTAGCGCTAGGGATGTTCACGATTACGATTTAATCGAATCGATTAATCGATTATGACATTCAAAACGATTAATCGATGTTAGTACAAATAATCGAATTACATCAATTTGAATTTGCTGCCTTGAAAATGGTTCCACTTAACAACATCTAAAATGGCTGCCTTCATTCTGTCAACATTTTTCTTTGTGTGCGTAATATTTTAGTGATACATTTATGTTTGTGTGTATTTTCCCAAGTTTCAGTGTGTGTTTCTAATTCGCATTACCATTTATCAGTGATGATTAAATGAATTACGGCACATTACAGCTTCTTTGAAGTAAAAATGACTGACTTCCCGGACACATTTCATTGTTGAGGTTAATTTTGCCGTAAAAGATGATAATATGATGACCACTCTGAACATGATGATATCAATACGATTTAATTCGATTAATAATCGATTTAAATTAGGAAAATCGAATTATTAATCGATTTAAATAAAATAATCGTTGAACACCCCTAGTTAGCGCTATACAAAAGTATTCGAAAATAGGTTTATTCCCCAATCATTTGTCAGATGCTTAAACACCGTAAAATATCACTATTTTCTCATCCTAACGGTGAGAAAATAGTTCCGTGAGTCGACCATAAATTCATATTTACAAGTTTGTTCGATATTTCTAAAATAAAATAGCTTACTATATTTCATACTTAGGTGGTGTGTAATATGAATAGTTGAAATGTTATGGCGATGCTTTAACAAAGTTCACGTCGGAATTTGCATCGGATGAATCTGACACTTAGTATCCTTGTTGCTCCGTTTTCATTTTATTTTGTCAATTTCCACACAAAACACTCTCCACAGAATGGCTCCATCCGATTTGGGAACCTGTAAAAAGCAGCTCTCTGCCCGGCCGTGTGTTCCTCCGAGTTTGCCAACAGATTTATCAGCTCGTATTGTCGGTCGGGCACATGGTAACAAGGAGTTGACGCGCGCCGCGGCGCCGGCGCCAGGCGGGAGGGGGGGGGGGGGGGCGTCGCGTGCCTCTCCTCGCTCGAGCGCGGCGTCGCGGCGAGTTCAGTGTGGCTCGGTGGCTCCATGCGGTCAGTGCGCTACTCGTTACACATCCACTTCAAGAGCTCGGGTCGTCAGAAAGACTTTTCAAATCTATTATATTGATGTTATTAATATTATTCACGTTGTTAAAGCAAAGAAGAAAATTTTGTGTGAAAAATATGTAACCGTCGAAAAATGTCACCTGTTTACCTACATTCAAATTGCCACGTATTTCCGTCAAAACATATTATTTTAACAATTTTCATAGTAATGATTCTTAATAAAGTTACTAACTTCTTATTTTAACGCATTCATTTCATGTGACTTGAAATTTCTACCTACATTCATTAGTGTTTCTCGATTTTCACTATTTTATGCTGTCATGGATCGACGTGTAGCCTACGAACTGTTTTAATCGTCTTTGTGGTTTCAATATCGCTGTTTTCACCATACTCTGACGATAATATGTGATAAGATGCCGCCTAAGACTGCCACGCTTCGGGCGACAGAAGTTGCCTGCATGTCGCGAATACTAAGCCAAGGTAACACGTCGCTCACTTCAATGCGACTTCAATTGAATTAAATCGCTTGCAAATTGATATTTAAGTCTCACTAAGTGATTGCAAGTCGCCAACAATGTGTTCAATTGTCCAACCAATTGAGAAACAATAACAGAAACGTGTCGTGCTCACCAGAAATTATGATAAAGAACTAAATTGTTTTGTTGATTAGTTTCAAATGGTTACTTATACTTATATAGAGTGCTTATAACGAAATTATGTACGTAGTCTGTATTTTTTATTAGTTTTAATTAGCAGTATTAAACGATATGTCTTGATATTTTTGACCTGGTTTCGTTCATGTATTACCCAAACAAAACCCACAGCAAATATAAAATTAGTTGTTTCAATTGGCCCAATCTTCATTATGATATAAATAGATAACAGTTTAGTTAAGTGCAGCCTACAAAGATGTTATTATGATCCCAAAATAGTATTTTGGTATTGCTTTGTATATTATCCCAAAACATTTTCGGAGTAGTAAAGAGTGATGTAAACGTTATGTTGGCATAGATATGTCGAAATGCATCACGAATTGTCAAGTTCATTATTGAACGTAACGTGAACGGATCAACTCCGTCGGATTTTACATAGAATCCAATTAAAGGTCCATAATCGGATGCTGCACAGCACAATAGATTCCGATATCAGGTTTATACCCAATCAAAGCTCACAATTATTGACATACTCCTTTCCATGCTGTGGTGAAGACAATTTTGGTAACTGAGGTACCAGCAAAAATGCGGTGATTTGAATGATGTGTGTAGACAAGGAAAACGCTTCGTGTAACTCGTTGGTAATTGAGCATCTGTAAGCCAACTGAAAGCATAACGCGATTAAATCAGTCAATATAAAATAACTGCCTACTACATTCGATCTAATTTACATTGCAAATTAGTCAATCAAACACCAATCAATTCTGTAAATAATCCAGCGGTATTGCATTTACTTTTAGAGCGGGATCAGTTTTGACAGCTATTTTAAAAGCTTTTTGAGAATAACTTAATATCAATATGTAGTTAATTACCTACCTATTTGTTTGAGAATTGGAACAACGATGTTGGTTTTGAGGACCTCGCATTTTTTTTACTTTAAAGCAGAAGTTTTTTTCGTACATATGATTACTGTTATGTGCAAACAGTTGGTCTTCACATGTACGCCAGATCTCAGCTAGATTAGGGAAACCAGGTCACACCGTGTCTGATGCTTCACAACAGCAACCGGAAAAATACAAAAATCAAGCCAAACGAGTGAAACGAAGGCCCGCTTAGTTCGTTTAATTGAGCGAGCGAAGCGAGCGTCTCCTTTTGGCTCTTTTGGCACGGACCTCTGTTTTTTTTTTGCTGTTATCTGGAGCAGTAGAAGTCGCACCGTTTCACCGATCGATCTGAAATTTTGCACACATGTAAAGACAACCTTTTCTGTTTGCAGGCCCCATTTTTTTTTGAAATCCATTTATTGATTAAAATTTAAATAAACATCTCCTGATAGGTTGAAAAATGAAAATGGTCTTCCATAAATGTGATCAAACTCATATTTTGCATGGTCATTAGGACCAACATTGTCTCTTATTTTACAAATTTTCATCCCAATCAATTAAGAATGTGTGAACTTATTGACATTTTTAAAAGCTGTCAGAAATGAAGTATTAAAAATGAATGTTTTTCCAATGCAACTGAATCTGATTTGCTTTTGGTACAAGAGTGTATAGATGCTATACTTTCAATTTTCAGTGAAAATCAGATACTTTTATGTTGAATGAGTGGATTATATTTTGATAATTCAATGTGGAACTTATTTCCAAACAAATCATTTCGATTTTTCACAAACCTTGATTAACTTTTGGTAATTCGTAGTTCTGATGGCCGTGCTTCCTGTGTAACTACTTTGCAATAATTTCTTTGAGTGGCGTTTGTTCTCTACTTGTGATCACACGTCATTTCAAATCTCTCCAGCATTTTGCTTATTTTCGTTGAAAAGTTTGGCAAATTGGTGTTCTTGTGAAGGTTTTAGTACAGTTTCTCCGCTTTTATTGCAGGTGAACATTATTTATCGAGAGTTTTGTCAGAACATTGATATTTCATAATTGTCTCTTAGGTACTTGTGGAAACGTAGGATTCATTCCGTTTCTGAGCTTCTGTCTAGCCTGACACTTCCTTGAAGGTTGCTAATTTTTTGAAAGGTTTGATTTATTCAGTTCAGAATATTACATTGTCTTATTGTAATTGTGGAACTCTGGATTAATTCCATTTCTAAACTAGGTACTGTAACGTTTAATCTAGGTTTAATAAAACGTAGGTTAAAACGTTTAATAATGTTTTCTATGTGTTAACGCATCTTCGGTTCTATGTTTGCGCATGGGTCCGGTGCTCGCTCATCAACGCGTTACACGGAGCGTTTTCCTAGTTATACTTTATACCCCAGAAGACTCGGAAATGTCACGTTAATTGATATGGAAATGTATTTCAAATACTTCAACAGCTCCAAAACATGACTGAAAAATCACTGTTTTCGTCCCAAGGAACAAAAGTAGCACGATAAATGTCCTGAACCGTTCTTGTGTGCCCATCGTAACATTATTCTACATTAAAACTAGCGTGTATCAAAATTGCTACGCCGAAATTGACGCCTATTTTCACCAAATAAACTCCCAAAGTACAATCCTTCGGCGATGTGAATTGTCACTGAACGGTACAAATAATGTAGTTAATTAATTAATCACTGAAGTTGATATCTTTTGGTTGATCTGATTCAGTTTCTCATATTCTCTTATGTTCAATCCGATCGAATCCTGCTATTGCAAGGATTAAACTAACATGATTGTCTCAAATCATCTGTGAAATACATGACTAATGAATCAAGAGTCAAGACGTAAGCCAAAATTACTTATGTATTACATGCAAATGCAAATTTCCATTCCATAGTTTTTCTTTTTACTCAAACCATGTTAAATTTGACACCATTTTCTATTTGGCATGCGTAATTCAATTATACTCCTTGCTTACTTACATCGTTTGAGACTGAAAAGCCCTCTAACAAATATTGATATGATTAGAAGACACGATTCTATTTTAGAACACTTCTGAGATGACTTTTCCGGCTAATTTATATCAGATTACTTACTATTGCTTTTCCTCTAGATGACGTACTTGATTCCATTTGTTGCGACGTTCCAAACATAGAGAGAAAATACTCCATGATAATATCTTATATTTCCACTGAAAATATAATGATCATATGACTCTTTTTGATGTCGAGAAAATGATAAAAGAATATCTCAACACTTTGAATCGAAAAACCCGTTCTCGTAGAGTAGGATCAGTATAAGAACTGCTCTTCGTCAAAAAATGGTAAACGCCGTAAAGAATTGACAAACTAGTAACGATTATTTGACAATATCGAGGACGATAATAGAACCCACCCACGTAACGAGGTTGAACTTTGACCTTTAGTTGCCGTTGCACCTGGAAACAACAGAGCTGCGGTGAGCGTTATCAGTGTATCGGCATATTCTTCGCTGGAGATTAAACTCGTGGGTGGTGGTGGGGGGATGGGGGGGGGGGGGGGGGGGTTGCATCAGCTGAGTGCTACAGGATCAGGAAGAAGCTGATGAATTATACAAGACGAGTCTTTTCCGACTTCGACGCTAATGCCTGGGATTCTATCTTGCTTTGTTTTTTGCTGAAGGAAATGTGTAATTGTTCAGATTCCTGATATCCAGTGTATTTCACTGAATTCAAATGATTGACGTTTCAATTGATCACAATTGATATTAATGAAAAATGAAATTAAGTGTTTAATGGCTGGTTGAAATTCTGGTTGTTGATTATGATTCAAAACTTGACCGACTCCCACAAAATCCTCGATTGGCCGCCGATTGTTGTAATTAAATGGAAAAAACAACCGAAATGGTAAATGGTATTGATTGATCGTCTAGAAAGACAGACCCGTCAAGTTGTTCAATAATAAATAGTTGTAAAGATTAGTATCTGATGTTCGTCAGTGTCCTCGATCTGGTGTGCCTTGTGTCTTTCAGATGTTCGTCGAGCTTTATTATTGAGCTTAGAGCTTTGATGATCGAACACTATCTGAAGTTCGAACCTTATTTCAGCCTTACATTTATTAAAGCTTTAAAAACTCTAATAATTTACGAAGATTCAAGTTCGGTATGTTGGAATTTAAGCAAATTAGTTTGCTCGTTTAGATATTAACTCTTTTTGAAACAAAAATTTAGTGAGATCCACGTTTTACCCTAGAGCCCAAAATTTAGGCTTAAATTTACTTTGCCGAAAGTTTACACCTGAACCCATGAGCTAATGGGAAATTAATGTGTTTCATCTTTCCAAAATATTTAGCTGCAAAACGAAAGTGAAAACCATTGCTTTGGTTTATCGAAACTTTCAAGGGAATCGCTCTTGATGTATTGCGTACCAGATTGGAAATTAATTCAAGAATTCGTAATTTCGTAAGTTAACCTTCCGGTTGAAGGAATATTATTATTCTGTGATGAGGTGTTGTCTCGTCTCTATCTCCATCTCCATCTGAGCTCGGCCTTGTTGTTGATAAAGTTTATCCGGATAACGAGGCGATTAATTTGGGGTGGGATTAGAACTTCTACTAAAGTGATATTCAAGATAAATAATCTCTCCGTGCGCGCCATTTCACAGGCTCCGTTTCCGAAACAGCCGCAAGTGATGTGAATAAAGATCATGTTTTATAATGCCAACTAAACTTGCCAGAATATTGCAAGTTTTATATATTTTATTTCTAAAAGTATTTCGTGCCGTTATTCTGACATTTCGTGGTTGAAAATGTGGTGTTTTCAACCACGAAATGCCAGTTGGCTCAGCATAACATGCACAACTCGTCACTGAATAAACAGATACGTTTTGCGAACGAAATACCCAATACAAATTGACTATTTTGACACTTTTTCTTCATTCCTGCAGGTTAACCGGATTTTTTTCCTCTAGCTAATATTCTTGACGGCTAGGTAAAGGATAAAGTTAGCTTGAACCTATATATTCACATTGATTATATTATCTTCTAGCTAACGCTAGCTAGAAGTTAAGATACGCCTGCTAACGCTATCAAGCACTTTATCCGTTAGATAAAGCTATCAAGAACTTTAGCTAGAGGTACAAAAACAGGCCCAAAATCATTTGCAAATTAAAATTGTGATATTTTGCAGACATTCAGTTCCAAACCCCCGTTAAAAATCGCACTAATCTTTTTGGCGATCTCTTCGAAAAATGTCTTGTACTAGAATTATTCGACACGGATAATCCCCAAATAAATACTTCAATCTTCACGAATTATGTGTATAAAGTGTTAGTTAGATACCAATCAGCAATAAATAATCCCAATAATCATCTAATCTTATCACACACGAGCGGTACAATTACCGCTCGATCAACGTGGAACGCAAACGCCGCGCCGTCGAGAGTCGATTCCTGCGTCGCGTGTCGACTGAGGTGTAAATAAAAGTCCCCATGGCTTATCATTAGTGTCGACGAACAATTTGAGTTGATGAGACGCCCATGTCGGAACTACTCTCGTCGCACGCCAATCCTGTGTCATCAGGTACTAATACCCAGGGCCAAAAGGAACGTCTGATCGTGGAATTGAGTTTTTTTAACTGCTCCAGAGGTTAGAGTGCCGATGAATCGTAGCAATCAGCGGAGTCGTAGTCGTTTGCGACTTCATCGTCAAGATCACAACGTCTCGTGTGAATAGGAGATGATGTTCTCTTGGATGTTAAGAGATTGGGTAAAGGAGGGGTTAAATGAACGCCGGAGAAATGTACGTACTTTTTAAAAGGTTAGTTCTTTATAAGACGCTAAGAGAAGAATGTAATTTTCGTCCCGTTACGTTTCTTTCTTGAGTAAGTGTTTTGTTTATGCTGTTGCAAACATTTTCAAAATGTTTTATGACATGTTTGGAACAAACATATTTGAATGGTATATTTCACATAGCTCAGTCTGAAAGCACTCTCGTATACAAACAAAGCCAATTAATTGTAAAAAAGTACAATCTGACATGAAAGGAAATGTATCAAACAAGCATTTCCAAATAAAACTAAATGATTGAAAATGTTGACAATGTTTCTATTTATAACTCAGTTTTATTTATTATTTTAAAATACTTGCTTGTTCTGATGGCATGACGTATGTGTGCCATTTTCATTGAGAATATTTCACATTGATTTCCTTGGCAGTCTGTACGTCATACGTCAGTAATTTGGCCGAAAGAAAGCTGAGAAGAAAATTACACACGAAATTATGATCCCAAACGGGAATTGAATTCGGTCCTGTCCAGATTTCTTCCAGGCCAGAAGGTTGTGCATTTATCGAGTCATTATTTATCTTTTCAGATTAGTCAATCGTAACTCTAAAAAGTACAGTTTTCTATAGATTCAACTTTAAAAGTTACTAATTTTGAATTTGGTGATTAACAAAATATATTTTTTAATTAACAACTTTTCAGATAATAATTTGTTCTACCAAAAAATGGTGTTCTTTATCATATTATACGACCGAGGATTGTTTGACGTGACGTCAGTGCTGAGTCATGAATATTTCATACGTCACATAATTGCGAATCTATTCTGTTGTTTGCTATTCTTGATAACACGTCTAGTCCTGTATGACGTCACGTGAAGTCTGCAACCATTCATCATTTCGCTGTACTCTTCCAAACATTGGGTTACGTCGCGTTTCATGACAACGTATTATCAATTTCCCGATTACTGCCTCCATGGTAGTGACATAAATAAATATTACACGTCGGAGCTGTCTTTGCCATGGTGTAAAAATGAGTATTAATAACAGCCACTTGATGTCGACTCAACCAATGTCAAAATGTTCTTTATTGTTGGATTAATCACTGGGCGTAATGTCGAAGACAATTTACTATCGTTAGACCGAAGTTATCACCAAAACGTTGTATGGCTTAAAGGCCGAGTATTATCATTGACGTCATTACTTCGGAACAGTGTAATTTGTAAAACACTGTAATTTGTCTCTGTTCATTGTTGACTGATGTGTTATTTAATATTATCTTGTTAAATGTTCTGTTTTTATTCTTATCTAACGAACCTGTTTCAGGGAAATCTGTTTTGTCTGCTATATGTTTTTATTATATTTGCACATTGTGGAATTTGGTTTCTGTTGCAAATAAAGATATAATAATAATAATAATAATAATAACAGTAATGGTGATAACCAGTGGCGTATCCAGGTAAATATTCCCCGCAGGGGGGGGGGGGGGGATAGACAATTTGAAAAAATGTATTTGAAAATGAGAATTGTGGCTGTTGTTTCTGAGAGAGTTTTGTCTCTAAGTAATTATTGATTCTGTTTCATTTATGAAGCGTAAATTAAAAGCCTTTTTACCACAACTCATGAATGATGTATAGTTCAGATGAGGTTAAGGTGGGGGGAGGGGCGCCCCTGTCCTGGCCCCTCCACCGAATATGCCACTATACGATTTAATGTGTCTAGAACTTTTTTACTTTGTTTTACAAGCAAAGTAGTACAGAAAGCAATTTGGAGCAAAGTCGTCTGGGTCAGTTTAATTAAATCTCCGGATATTAAAATGGTTGATTATGACATTCGAATTGGCTGTCCCATTTATATCAAATGTTCCGATTGGTCTTCGGACCATACAGATTGAACTCTCTCTCGATTCTGCACGTACTAGCATAAGAAGAATCCTTTATAATCCTGGTCCATGTTTAGCGTGACATCCCATTCACTTGACACCCTCTTAGCCAGTTCTTGCAGCCTCCCACACTCCGCTGCTGCTGATCCCACTCTTCGAGTCGCTCCCACTTGTTCCCACGTACTCGACTCGTCTCGAGAGAGAGATAGTCTGATGAAACGCGAGGTGTGATGCGTCACGTGACCACTCCGCGGCGGGAGAAATCAGTATGAGAACAGGACGTTTGTGAAAGCAGAGGATGTAGATGAGTTTGTCGGGATGTTGGCATTGTGATTGTCACACTTTTCCTCATTTAGCTTTGATAATGTGGACAATTTAGAGTCCTGATAACGACTCAAAAAGTCCGAAGTGTGTCATCAAAACGATATGCCTTATATATTACTAGGAAAACGCTCAGTGTAACGCGTTGGTGAGCGAGCACGGGGACGTGCAAATTCTCGAACAGGAAATGCGTACACAATCACAGAAAACATATACATCCATATTGAATTGAAATATGATCACACAATCAACACAACATATTATGCTTTTCATTGAAACTTGAAAATAACATCTAAGCATCCTGGTAAATATAGCAAATCAGATGCAATTCAACTGGCACTGGAAAACATTCATTTTGATACTTCATTACTGACAGATATGAAAAATGTTAATAAGTTCATACGTTCTTAACTGATTGGGATGAAATTTTGTAAAATAAGAGACAATGTTGGTCTTAATAATCATGCAAAATATGAGTTTGATCTGAAATATCGAAGACCGTTTTCATTTTTCAGCCTATCAGGAGATATTTATTTAAATTTTAACCAATGAATGGATTTCAAAAAAATAATGGTCTTCAAACAGAGAAGGTTGTCTCTACATGTGTGCAAAATTTCAGCTCGATCAAAGAAAAACTCTGACCTGTATAGCCAAAATATGAGTTTGATCAGAATTATCGAAGACCGTTTTCATTTTTCAGCCTATCGGGAGATATTTATTTAAATTTTAACCAATGAATGGATTTTAAAAAAATTTGGGGCCTGCAAACAGAGAAGGTTGGTTTTACATGTGTGCAAAATTTCAGATCGATAGGTGAAACGGTGCGACCTGTGTATCGTCTATTAACAGACAAAAACAAAAACAAAAAAAAATACAAAAAAAAACAAAAAAACAGAGGTCCGTGCCAAAAGAGCCAAAAGGAGACGCTCGCTTCGCTCGCTCAATCATCTCGACCAAATCGCCTCAAGGCTAATTTTTAATTATACTCCATTTTCTTCGATTACTATTAAGAAAATGTAAGAAAAGAAAATGGCCCTTAAAAGTACATTCAAAGTTGCATTTCAGTGGAATGAAAAATGAACCTCGAGGACCGAATAGAATTTCGAATTTTTTTAAAATTTGGCACAGACGTCGTTTTCGACAGCGTTCCCCAGGGATCCTTCGCAATGTTTGCATTTTATTTATTTTACGAGTAGGTACATTTCATGAGGTAAAGGTGTAATTTTCATTCGTGGAACACACTAATGTGGGTTTCGCAAAATACGAAATACGATGAAAAACATCTTAAGGCGAGATAATAGCACTTTGAGGTTATCTCTTTTAGAGACAGCACGAAATGTGATAGTAAAATATTCCAGGAATATGGCGTCCCACTTCCAGGCATCAAACAATGTATGTGATAAAACTGCGCATCCTGGATGATTCAGAAGGCCTACGTCCCCGTCTTGTCAAGTATCACCCCACCCATGATCGGTCGGCTTAATACGAGATTCCTTCAGTCATTTTCTCGTTTTATGGAGCTTTTCTCTGCGATGAGCCATCAAACACAAACCTGAGTAAAGAAGGCTTTCGTTTCAGACGAAGAAGACTCAGAAAAAATATTTTACGCGTCAATTTTTATTTCGTTTCTTCGAAATCCTATACATTTTTAGGGGATGATATTTCCTCTGGATTCAAAGTTAGCTTTGACATAACCAATGAAGACGTACTTCAAATTTAGATCATTCGAACACGGCACGTTATTAAGAATGATTTGTTGATTTTCCTCACGCGACTGGGAAGGTAGTGAAAAGACTTTCAATACATTTTCTTCTTTCCTGGTATCCGCCTAATAGGAAATCCTGCTTTATTTCTTTGCTCGTCGGAATGGCAGCGCGAAGGAAAGGAAATCCAGGAATTCCGGCCACATTCTCCAAGTTTCAAGCGCAATGCCGCTTCGGAATGCTGCCGAAGATCTTTTCACTCATATATGCGCGGGGCATCGTTTTTCATCAACTTAATAATGGCGTCGAGCGTCCCATGTTTACGGTTCACTTCTAAAATGCCGAGTGTAGAGGAATGTATAGAGGAAATGTTGTGTGTGGCCATTTGTTTGGGTAACTGTTCGAGGCAACTCAATAATGGATAATGTAATGATGAATTAAGCTATGTGTGTGGCATTTCAATTCGGGGCGCAGTTGTTCTTCCGTAGACCGCAGTCGAGCTTTAAAGCTCCACTTGTGTCATGCAAATAGAGCTTGCAGATGGGACCAAAACCATGACGAAGTTTGCTTATAGACTTAGAGTGCGAACTTGAGAATTTCATACTTCAATGAGACTTAGAGGATAGGAAAATATTACAATATGCAGATTGAATTAGAGATGAAAATGACGTTCAACGTCGACTGTTCAATTGATTCGAGTTCTTGAAGCCTTGGAGTGTTTTGTTGGTGTCTCGCAAGCTGGGAGATTCTTATGTTCAGGCGATCTGTATGTTGTTAAATTCGGCAATGAACTTGAAGTTTGGAAGTTGCGGAGGAGTCGGTCGTGCTTTGTATAATGGGAAGCTGCAGAAGTTGTCTAAAAGAGTGCGGAAATTAGGGTAAACCGCAGATCACGCAAATTTTGTAATATCATTAAATTGAATACCTTTATAGTGCCTTATAATAACGATTTCAAATTTGCGGGGAAACTGGAAAAATAAGTGTATACTCCCCGTTGTCTCTTAACAAGAATACAAATTAATAATAGGAGTTTTAAACGCGTTAAAATCTCCATCTTATACCTTGTACGCTGGACTGTAAATAAAAAAGAATATGATTATGTGTTACAATTTACCAATTATTGTTTAAATGTGTTTTTTTCCCCACAGACAAGCACCTACAGGGTGCTTTGTGGTATAGCGATGGTTTTTGTTGTAGGTACCAAGTGTTTTCTCAAATAAATTAAATGATAAAAAAGCACTTCCTGCTCCAATAAGCCAAACTCTTCTGAGCAGCTTGAATGAACTCCCGAGTAGAGTGTTTTATCCAACAACACTTCTCGCTTCTGGCTCCTCCCTCTAGGTAATAACCGTCATCGACTGTTCAACTGACATCGTTTTTCGTTCAACCGGAAGTAAGTCACATTTTGTCAAAGCCGAGCTAACTTCCGGTTCGACGCGTCCAATACTTGGTGATGGTGTGGAGGCAATGCTGACGTCACTGAACAGTCGACGAGTAATTTCTCAGTTTTCAATTTGAAGATATTTATGTGAATTCGTAGAACGTATAACAGAGATTTACGTGCGCAGACTTGAATCTATTCCTCTCCACTTTGTCTGAATGGCTGATGTTTTGGAATTAGCATTGCCTCAGAATTTATAAGATTTCACCTTAATGACATAATGCTTCAATTAATTAGGATTAAAATGTATTTATAAAATGTTTCTTTTATATTTAACGTTTAGGTTTATAGAACAAAGTGTACCTAAACTTTATCTTCCTCTTTCAGAATGGACGCTAGAAACCGTTCGAATGAATTTAAGCGAGGCATGCCACTAAATAATATATTTTTTTAATATTCTAAACTGTGGCATTTTTCCAGCGTCCATTGTTTTAAAGTTCACCTCACCTTTAGCTTACGGTTATACTTCAGCTTATACACACGAATTACGAAATAAAACAAGTTGTTGCCATTACTCCACTTATTCATAATTTATAGCTCAAAGTTTCTATAGCTCTAGACTTGAGCACTGCAAAGAAAATAGATTATCAAAGTTAATTCCGAAAATGTAGCCATTCAGCAGGTACTGCATTCTAAAATACAATCAGATACATCCGTCTTTATCTTCTTTGTATATGTATCTTGTAAACTTGTGTAAATATATCTCGAGCTTTATTTTTGTCGTTTATTTTTGTCGTTCATTTAATGTCGAAATTCTCTGTTTGTCAGAAAATCAGGAACTTTTATAGTTCCGGGCTAATTCATGAATCTAATAAAATATCAGGTCATGGGGTAGATGAACCACCAATTATCTTGGGCATCTTCTATTCGGTTGGAGCCGACTTGCCAGGTCCTCCTCTACCTCAATCTCTTCATCTTCTTCAGCCCCTTCCTGTTCTCTTGCTTCCGTGTCTTCATCCTCCCTTGACAGTATCTGTACATATGTACAAATTTATACAATTAATGTGTGTATTTGTACTCGTATGTTTGAACATCATTATTTAAGTCACGGTAGCAGAGAGCAAGCAAAATTGTTCTGTAAGTAGACGGTTGGTTAGTCTGGCACAAAATAGTTATGCATCGGCAGACTTTGTTGCTCATCCCAAATATTACTGGTAGCAAGAAGCAAGACAATAACACAATGTTCGGAACAATTAACTAGATCTTATTTTAATTTAAAACGTGTGCGATAGTTCGTGTGGTGGATCTGTCTTATTTCACAAGCATTAAGTAATGAATGGTGTGAATTGTAAAACACAAAATAATTCCTCTGTATTTTAAAGTATTTGGTTTTATGGTTCATATTTTGTTGGGAATCCATGTGAAAACAGAATGCAGATGTCATATGTAGGTTACATTGCATTTCTACATCAAGCGCCCGTACGCCAGTAGAATGTGGGTTAGCTGGGCACAAGATTTTTGTTGAGCATTCTTTGAAGATACATACTCTTACGTCCATCCCACATTCGCAAATTTGTATTTCGTTTGCTGTGTGAATTATATTTTTATAATATACGTATTACGTCGTGTCTCAAATTTATTAATTACACCGTTTGTTACTCGAAATGTTAAAAATAAGTGAGAAGGGGTTGTTTGTTATTCCACTGCTGCTTTTCGTAAGAAATAACTTAACTAGTCTATGAGTTATTCTCTCACGTTAAAACGTCTGGAGCGCACACTGGGAACGTGTTCGCAATACTAAGTTCAGTTTGTCAGTGATCCATTAATTCATCGTAAATTAGATTGAGTTTGACGTCGTCTAGTCTTGGCAAATCTGATGTTTGGATCTCTTTACTCATGCAACTCAAGAAGTAAGCTGTTTGAAGAAGATACTTTGTCCTGAGAAAGAAGCGGGGCGTTTTCTCATAAAACATTATGATTTTCCGTCTCATAATATTTATGATATGTATACTTATTTTATAACATTTTATCTTGCTATTACATTCATTCTTATGCCCTACTTTCAACAAAATATTGTACGTTTACTTTAATAATATCCTATTTGGTTCGTAATGACGGAAATTCTTTCAGCTTCAAACTAATGCCTCTATTTCGTTCTACATACGTACGCAACGCTTCAAAGCTATGTTGTAAAACTTAGCTTCTGTTTACGACAAGAACTTGGTCCGTTTTCCAAAAATCCCGTTTTCAAAACATTCTTCCGAATAGAGATTTACTGCGTATGACGTCAATGCCAAACAACTAATGTATTAATACACATCTTTGGTTCACTATTTTAGTATCGAGTTTTTTTTCCGACACTTTGCGTCTTTTTTCGGCTGACAGGTTTTCAACTTGTTGACGAAGCTGAAGTAATTTGCTCCCCATTCACAGCATGGATTGCTCTAATGGAGGACACGGAATCGGCTCACGCAAGCTTTACTTCGCACAGGGGTTTTTCTTCGTCAACAAATTCTTTTGACATTTCAAATTTTATGTTACTCAATTTCGTTGATTTTTTAGACGACGACGTTTTTCCCCGTTTCATGATTATTACCAATCGATTGGTTTTATTCAATAAAACTCTTTCACCATTCCACGAGTGATTGAAATGTTTGGAGCCAAGTAGCTGTGCTTCGTCGTCGTAATGAGCGATTTGAAGACTTCGGGTCAGTGGAAATATACAAGACAGATTGCTTCTCCAACGACACATTATTGTTACTTCAATCTTTTTGGAGCTACAATGCACAAAAAGTTGCCTGATTTAACCTCAGGATAAGTGTCTGCGTATAATGAACTGATTAAAAGTATATTAACTTTGAAGAAATTATCAAGAAATTATTTCAATTAAGTTATTTTTTATTGATTAGAGCTGAAAATATACCTACATTGAATGAAATGAAGAAATTGAGAAATGTCCTAATGTAATTTTAATAATGACATATAAATAACGTTTAGTCCGTACCAAATCAAATGGTCAGTACCATCCGTACTTTGGGATCAGTACCAAATCTATTTACTTTTTATATCAGTACTTGATTAACTTATTCGGAGCGTATTCGATTAATAATTTTTTCATTATCCCGACTCCAAGCTATGGTCTCTAGGCTTTGTTATTCGTACCATGGAAACATTCGTATAGTTAAAATTAAATTTACATACCTACATGTAACAAATTGGATGCAATTCTCGTTGCAAATTTCATGTTTTATTAATACGTAACTTTTTGTACAGCAGGAAAATGATCAGTGAACGCGTTAATTGGAGAGCCTCCGAAATGAATGGGAAAATATACTCTTTTATAAAACGTGTTTAACTCCTGCAACATAGGTACCTTTCACGGATGATACTTGCAGATAATCCGTAAGCTAAACAGAGTCTAACTTGTAAATCATTTTTCCGGTTAAGTCAAGAGACAGATCTCTCTAGAAATCAATGGACGGACGAACTGGATAGTAATGAATTCATTTTGTGAACAAATTAGCATTACTAGGAAAACGCTCTGTGTAACGCGTTGATAAGCGAGCACGGATACGTGCGACACCTCGAACCATAATTCCTTAAAACACGGCAATAATATACTGAAGGCTAGAAGCATGATTCACTAAATTATATAAAAAAATAACTGCATTTGTGTCTCATTGCAAGTTAGTAACAGACACACACTCATGTGTATTTTTTGGAGTATTTAGCTGTGTATCAAAGGGATTTATTCCAAATAATAATTACAGAAACAAAACAGATAATTAAACAATACAGATAAATACAGAGATTGAAACTCACAAAATAGGCAACATGACATAATTTAAGAAATAGTATTCAAACAGTTACTTGCCGTTCCGTACAATAGAGCAATTTCCTATTAAACAACACATTGTATTGTAACTATAAATATAACGTATTGACTGAATAAATAAAATAATTCATAAACGTAATTTCATTTATCAATCAACCAACCAATCTATTTCTACAATCAAGCAGACATTTCGCCGGTCTACAAAAAATTTGCTTAGCATTTGAAAGGATTGAAAGTAAGACTGCATGTTAAAACTTTTATAAACAATATATACCTATACTATCGGTTAAAATAAAATAAAAACTATAACCTCGCAGGTATTGCTAAAACTATATCTCTTTAACCGTAAAACGTATTCTAACAATAATCTATAGACAGCTGACTGCTTCCGAGTTTGTTTTGAATGGGGTGCATCGAGCGGCCGCAACGGACTCCTCAAACCTACAATGCTATTTATATGGAAAAACACGATTTTTTTTATTTATGGACGGATCTTTCTCAAAAACTATACAGGTCTAAGTTAGTATGAGATGAAGGTGTGTGCAAAATTTCAGATCGATACGTTGACCGGTGCGACCTGGGTTGAAGCGACAAAAAAAAACACACACACACAGAGAAAGTGCCGCAAGAGTCAAGTAGAGACGCTCGCTCCGCTCGCTTAATTATTTACTCGTTTTACCTGTAATGCGATGCGAAAGGAACAAAAATCAGAAAGTAGTTTCGTAAATTTTCCATGAAGACCTTTGCTACTTAATATATTTAAAATAAACTCTCGAAAATATATTGTACTTACTAGCATGTATCTCTGAAAGCATTGTTCATGCAGGCTGGTATTTAAATCCTGCAAAATGCAATCTCTATATTGGTCTGTAAAAAAAATGGAACCTATTATGTACTTTTAAAATACTGCAATGTTTTCCCGAACAACAATTACATTTTGTTTCGTAGTGTAAATAGTGCACATAGTTATATGCATGCTTCTGATGGAATCGCCGTGTTTATTTAGTTAGTAATGAACGGCCAGTGGGGGAAAAAAAGAGCATGCACATGTTAATGCAGTTTCGATTGACAATCTAGATATTAGCTATTCGTGTGCAGAAAAAAGGTAGCGTTGCAACTTTTATTTTATATTTTGTGTAATGTGAAGCAAACAACTGGTTTTAGGTTATTTGAAACACATTTACAGTCATGTGCATTTGTTATGCATGTTTGAAATAATTCTCAATGACGATTGATGATAAAAAAAAATTGTCAAAAAAGGGACATTACAAAAAAATAAATGCATTATAATAATTTTTGGTTTAAATGAAACAATGAAGTGGCATATTTCCTCCTTTTCCCGAGAGTTTTTCTTTCCAAAGCCAGTTTTTTGTCGATCACCGATTTGAAGAGGTGTAATCGGCACTTTCTTTTCTCAAAATCTCCTATTCCACATCTTTTATCGAAGGGGCGGGGTATGTGGGGGTGGGGGGATTCAGATCCAATTAGATGTAAAACAGACGAAATTAAATAAATCTTTTGAAAGTGAACGTGAATTCACTTGAACTGACGCCAACTTTGCTAATACCGTGTTTGATATGCTCGAACATTTCCATGTCAAAAGCTAAATCCAATATGGATCTTACAATCGGTCTGCCGGGATTCATTATAATGTAATGGAGATATTTGATGAATTCTTTAAAACTCGATTCTGGTTTTGGAAATGTCACAAAAAATATTTTTCATTCAAACCAAAACTTCTCTATCGCTGCGTACCAAAAATAGCTTCCCACAAACAAAAACTCAAACTTGGAATAAAAACACAGTTCGTTTCTGAGTGAAGTTTTACATAGCTCGTTTCACATTCAGAAAGTACCGTAGAATACAGATCGCTACAACACCGTCTTAATCGCGATAAAATTGAATGTCAAATGAAACTTTTCACTTCATTGAAGCAGATTACAGATCGTCATTTCCGCCCCTAATTGGTTTCTTTTCTTCGTTCCGTCGAATCACTTACTATGTCTGTGAATTCTTTTTAATCTGAGTCTTAGCGAACAAACATAGCTCCGGCATTAGCTCCGACATTAAGAACCGGTCCAGCGCACAAATTGGACAAGAAAACAGTGCGATATGATTTCTCTTGATCACTTGAGCCGGAACTAATCCTGCCGTGAAATGCTCGAAGAAGTTTTGTCATGTTGGTAAGCGGGCTTATCAGATATCATCTGTTGATATAATGTTAGGTTTATCCGTAATGTCAGAGATCGTAACTTCAAGAAGAAAGTAGGACAAGTTTTATTACTTGTGATTTCTTTAAAGATATAATCGGGATGTAATACTTTAAGATACTATATCACTTAAAAGATAATGTATTCAGCAATTTCGTTACAAGACATTTTCCTGCTTCTATCAAATTTCGTATCAATTTATTTAGATGGTGAAACAAGCATTCTAATTCCACATTTTTGCTGCTCTCTAGTTTGTCTCCATTGATCCGCTCATATAGAACAAACGTAGACATTTCTTGCTTGGCCTTGTAATTAGTTTCAAAAAAATAAATATCGTCATGTTGAATAACGTCTCGATGTTCGTTCAATCTGACCACGAGTTTCTTGGCACAATCTTGTCGCCTCCGCCCCCGCATCCACCGTATTTCTCTATTACTCGCCCGGTGCTGTTAGCACCTGACACATTCGCTCCTTCGCTCTCGTTATCTCTGTCCCATCCATCTTTCCACGCACCTTTCTCCGCAGAACATTATTATAGTCGTACCTTCCGACTCGGCTGACCCACGGCTCGCTATTAGCGGACAGCCGAAATATCACCTCTTTCTACACGTCCAAACTAGACACTTCCACTAGGTCTTCAATCATTCCAAGTAGATCTAATAGAAACTGGTTAAATATATCATTAAATATGTATTATAATAGATATATAGGGCTGCTTACAATAATTTTGCAGTTAATTAATATTGGTATCAGCTCTTGAAAGGATTATGCATACAAAGAGTAATAATAATAAAAAGTTGTTTATTCGTCAGCGTACCGACTATTTAAATATACATTTACATATTAAAATTTATACAAAACGTAATGTATGCCAATATTTTATTATCACAAAAAACATTGAAAAAACAAAGGTAATAACTAATAGCATATCAGTTTGCTATGTCCGTCTGTAATACATCAATAGACTGTGGCTAACTAGAAATAAATCGCATATGTCGCATGTATTTTTGGAGAATATCCTTATTTGAATAGTTGCATTACGTATCATGTTATTTTTTTTAGAGCATTATAGTTTTAAAAGTTCATAATATTGTTCAAATTAAAGTTCATAATGAATTGAGACATGTGTATTTGGAAATAAATAAATATTGTTATTAATTATTATTATTAGGAATAGTGAATGCCATAATGACGTTCGATTTTTTTTTTAAATTGATAATTGGTCGTTTCGTCACTTTTTATTTGTGTGAAGTATTGGAGAATTGCAAACAGCATCCAATGCTAAAAATAACTCTTCTTAGTATTGCCGTATCTCTTCAAATGCAATTATTTTTCCGTATACATGCATTTCGTTTGTTGAAACTCACAATGTACCTATACGATTCATAAAAACTACACCCGTCGCTATAAATTAAATTTCAGCAATCGAACTCAATATCGTTCTATAATAAATCAAATCTTCGAGTTCAAAAACGCAGTTCAGAGATGGCTTTAATTGTGTGCAATATAGTTGAATTATGTGGAATATTAACTCTAATTAAAACGTTTTTTAATCTCTTTCCATCCCCTAACCAAATATTTTCATGAATAACTTGTACGAAGGTATAAATAAACAAACTCGTGTAACGTATGGTCGTGCGTGGTTACGTACAGCATACGTGGCCATGCGTATGATGTAGGGTACGACTCGACGTGGACAAGATATAGGTATACTCGACGGCGAGTGATGACGTCAACGCCGAACGTCGGGGAAGCGACGCCGGGTGGGGGGGGGAGTAGTCGGAGAGAGGGGGAGAGACCCCCTACCCTCCAGTAATATATACCTTCATTGAGAGGAAATTGCTCAATTAGATAAGAGAAATGAGATGCAACTTGATAAGGAACTGGATGAAATGTATCTATTTATTGAGTATGTAGCGGATAATGAGAAAGGGACAAGGGTGGCGATTATGAACGCATTTCTTTTGGTAAGAGAGTGATTTTGATGAAGATGGTTACTAGTTCATGAACGACTAATGGTTACGTGCTCTCTTCATTATTCTGTTGTTATCTCTTCATGCTATTGAGACCTGGTATCATATTACAACAATTATTTTCAGATTCCTGTTTTCTGTATCTCTGATCATTGTTGTAGGAATATGATCCCAGAGTCGGAAGTTAATATAAAATTTTGAAAATTACAAAACGTCTTCAACTTCTTATGTTTGCGATATTGATTGGTGATACTTAATCTATTTTCGATTCGATAATGATTCGTGGTACATCGACCGGTGTGTGTAGCTCACACAATTTGCTCAAGAGTAATGGAATACATTTGCCGGTTTGTCACGACTGACTTTTAATTGAACATCGTTGCATTTCTGCGACCTCTGACACTCCACCGCATGCTTCGGATGATTACGTTTTAGCATACCACCTGCTGGCAATAGTAATCTATCTGGGCGATAGCGTCGGCTAAGGTATCTCTCTGGAACAAGGGGGGATGGGGGGGGGGTTATCTCGAGGTCAAAGCAAGACCACTGACGTGTGCAAGCTCCAACAGGACATCACGTGGCCAGCAGATGGGGATATTGAACAGGACTTCTGATCGTCGATGTACTTTGCCACCGCGCAAACGACATCACTAAAGTCCACGAGTAGTCAGATAATTGTTTCAATGTTGGCAGGATTAGGTTGTGCGATAGATCAGTCCTCTGTGTGAAATGCAGGAACATCATTGGATTCAGGAATTCTGCTAAATTTATTTAAAAAGTATAAATATTTTCTAAGAAACATGTAAGAAACATGAAATGAATTTATAAATTCTATGTAACAGTGACGCAAAAGCTCTGGTTCAGGTGCATCAAGTACGAAGTGCTATTTATACCTCTGTTAGGGGTTAAGTTCTGGTTTAGGTGCATCATGTATATGCAGTGCTATTAAAAGCTCTGGTTAAGTTCTGGTCAGATGCATCATGTATGCAGTGCTATTAAAAGCTCTGGTTCAGCTGCCCTGAGCCAATATGGCCGATAGTTTTGATTGGAAATACTTGTAGTTCGATCAGATGTCGTCGCCCACGCACAGTTCGAGCCCCCACGTGCCCCCCCCCCCCCCCCCCTCCCCCCCCCCCCCCCAAACACACACGAACATGCCACGTCACATCGGCTCTACTTCCAAGGCGCCCTCGTGCAGTAAAACTTTCAGCTTTCTGCATAATACATGACGATTTCTTCAAGGTATACGCCTCACCTCTGCACACGTCCTCATTCTGCTGTTGGAGTCGTCTATCAAAGAAATTGTTTGTTTTTATTTGATTTAGGACCGGGTTGACAAGCACGAATTCTCGTCCATTTTTTCATTTATTTTTTAACGCGTCTCCGTTTTGTTTTTCGTTTATTAAAGTGTGTCAAAGTGTCAAAACATCAAATCGATCAAGATATATTACGTAATAATATTGTTTTGATCGCAAACATTTTCTACGGCCATTTCCGGCACTCACATGTCCTAGGGGTCCAGATATTCCAACTCTGTCCTCCACGTTCAATATGATCTCTGAACGACTCTTCTCTTCTCCATCTCTCTTCTACCACACGCTGCAATTTATTAACTTTTCAAGATCATATCATATATTTTTTTAAATTTCGCTACGAATTGTATTTAAAGACTTTACGCAAATTAGGTCACTAGAAACGTACTTTTTTTACCCCGGGACGCAGAAGGTCTGTGTGAAGAGTTTGACGTTGTGTTCAAACGGAGTCAGCGATGTTTAATTTATGTCGGTATGGCGTTGGTTGGTGTTGCTATGGTAATATGGCGCCCATGCGAGGGACCACGAAAAGTTTAAAAGCTGCTAGACCTGCGTTAACTCGTTATGTTTAAATGTCATGGAAATGAACCTTAATGCGTAAAAATACAAATATTACCTTAATCACGCATCTTTTTTATTAACAGCCTTTGTTAGATGGTATTTATAAATTAAGACTCTGCCCAAGCGACGCCGATTGAAATTTCACATGTTATTGACCAAAGTTATGATTGGTTTTGATTTCGATTCATAGAATATTTACATGTGGTAGGTAAAAAAAAAGTCCAACATTTTCACAATGTGACATGTAAAAAATGTCTAGTAAGATTTTATAAACAAGCTGGGTCCATAAAATGTCGTATTTTATGTCATAGAATACGTCGTAGAGGTGTTACGGTCATAACCCCATCATAGCAACATGTTTTACTAACCCACGAGCAAACGGCGGAAAAATTATCACTAAAAGTCGTATTGAAACTTTCACTTCTATATGAACGAAGGAAGGGATGGAAGTAAACTCAACCCGAAAGTTTATTCCAGAAAAAGATGGCATTAAAGCCAATTAGAGAGCACAATTTTCAACTATCCGATTGTGTCAAAATGTGAAAAACTTTTATCAGATTTCAGCTCTGCGTCGCGGACAAAACTGTAACTACAGTTTGCAAACTAATTATATTGGAATGAAACTGTTTTGTTTTAAGTCGTGTTGTGGAGGTGCCGATAGAACCCGGCTCCTCCACCCTCCGGTTTGATGAAAGTAATTGACTGTCAGTCTTGCTTATTGCTTCTTGATTCTTGTGATTGCTTTCTGCTGACTGGTGTGAAACTAGTGGGTGTAATTGTCGACGACTGGGGGGGGGGGGAGTGACATCGAGTTATTGTCCGACTCGCACACGACATCCAAGTTCTTGCGTGACTCGCAAGTATCTACACGCATAATCCATATTCTAAATATATTTTGTATTCGTAACTGAATGACAGTAGGAGAACAGAGATGGTGTATTTTTATATTTTATTATGCCATTGACAAAATATTACATCATAAACAAGTTTTGTTGCTGATATAAATAGACTTCCACTACTAAATACTTCCACGATTTATTTTTAGTCGATATGAAGTTTGTTATCATTTCTATTATGTCTCGAAGTGCTGAGATAACCGTTGGTGATATTGTCGTAATTATCTGCCGACCATATGTTAATCTATGGTCGGTTCACGGCTAAGAGTGGAAATAAAATCACGATGATATTTGAACAAACATGGGCATTTCTTATTCGGAATCTGTAGAGTCCAGCATGGTCAAGAACTATATAAGAAGTAAAAACATCTGTTTTTTATTAAATAATATGTAGAATACGTTGATCTACTACGTAGGAAACTTTTTAGGATTTTCAATTTTTTTTAATTTTCTTTTGAAAATATAGGAAAATTAATTATGTTATTGACTAAAATTTAATTATAATAGTAAAATACTATCCACTTTTACATATTTACTAGAGAATGTTAAACAATAAAGTTTTCTACTTACCTATTGAGTCAAGTTAGAGCATTTATATACAATTCAATCGGACTCGTGATTAAAACTCCTATTTCTTTGCCCGTTTCGCCCTTATTTTACCAGCGTATTTTTTCCTTCAAAATATGGTGGCATCTGCAACAAAATAGCTATTCTGAGTTATATTTGTCACTCTTCAATTTCAGAAGTGTTCTCGACACAAGAAAGGAAATCATTTGAATTGATATTCTCGAAAAAGAATATAACGACGACACAGTTTGTTCGCCAATATCCAGACGATTCGTTCTTATTTTCCCAAAGGAAACGGATAATTGTGAGGGATCAAAGATAACCGAAGAAACCGAGCCTGGCATGTAGTGAACGGATAATGATCAATTAGATATTCACTCCTTATATCCGCGGGCTGAACAGTAGAGGGCTGTGGTTTCAGCAATGGTTTCAGTACGTACGTAGGTTGCCATGGTTTCGGAAATCACAGGGAAAATAGAGAGGTAAAATCTGTTGCAGACTGATTTGATGTGTAGACAGTACCTTTGATCTCAACATTGGTTGTTGATGGGTCGTTTTGTTGTGTAGAAGGTACATCGAAAGCATTTTGATTCATACAAATCTATACAAATGTTGCTTAGTACCTTTCCAAACTCAAGTATTTCACTCACTGCATGTCGATGATGATAGATTTATAAGTGTGACAAATATTTTCGTCATGAAAATCATTGCGGATGATGATTTGAGTTGGTACTCAATTGATTTATCTCCTCGTTTCGCCGCCATCTGAAGAAGTCTTCTCAAAGCTCTCGGACGAAACTTCACGTCCTCACCGCGCGGCCGAGGCAGTTATTTTCTTTTGTTCTACCAATAATTGGAACATCCAATATAAGTGTTTCACTTCACTTCACCGCTAGTCCGACACCAAATGATGCCGGAAACTCCGCCGGTAACGCAGCCTTCTGTTTCCGCCACTTCTTTACCGGCAGAACCACCGGAGAAGAAGTGGCTTAGAGAACTCGTCGACCCGAAATAATCCGGAATCTTCACCCAATTGAATAAACTTTTGCCAATCTTCTTTGAAAAGTAATTTATTCTGAGCGTAGAGTCTCTCTAACTCAATGCAATGGGCATTTTATCGAACACTAAACGTCCTTGTTCTGTAGACCACGTTCTTAGATCAATCTCGCATCAAAGAAGAGAACTGGGCTACATCATCGAAAGGGCAAAAAACACGATGCGAATGAAATTACACCACTTTTGAAGGCAAATGATCTGAAGATACTTTCGACTGTCAATTTGTCTGAGAACAAGAGAATGTGGTGGTAAGAGTCTTGATAGTGTTCTCATTCGTGAGTTCGGCGCAAGATCACCCCCCCCCCCCCCCCGCCCCTCACCCACCATGATCGATCTGAACGGGCGCTAATCGCTTCATCATTAGGTACAGACTGAACGCGGATCGGGCACCAATCAATCACAAATCTCAGTTGAACCGAAAACTAAGTTAGTTTCTTAAGTTGTGCTCCGGCTGCTACGCTTCCAACTCTCTTGCAGTATTCATACATCTGTCGATTCATAATGAATTCCTCACGATATTCTTACTTCTAGTATTCGCGGACAGAATTATTTAAGAAAATCTGAAATTATTTTCGGATTCTATTTCCATTTATCGATATTCTTTCCTTGTTGACGCCAAAGCCACGTATGTTCTTGAAATGTATTTTCCTGCTTACCGCGAGGGGGTGTAGTGTCAAGAAATGTGACCTAGTGCGAAGGGCGCGAGGCTTTCACATCGATCTGGTATCGCGGGAAGCTGATCTGACGCTGGATGATGGAATGCCCGAACCTCTCGGCTTCTTGTAATTTGCCCGCCGCCGGGGCGGAGGCCCCAAAGTGTCAATGCGTGTCGGGGCGATTAGTGGGCGAGCACTCACCGAGACACGGAACCCCGAGAACTCGCGCGCGCTTTTCCGACCGGAGGAAAAACTTTCGCGGCAGAGTTTGTTTTTGTAGGCTCGAGTTTTCGCTTCCAGTTCGTTGTCTTTCTTTAAAACCTTCAAACCGTTATTATTTAAATATTACAATTACATAAAATATACAAAATATTACAATCTATATGTGGCTTGCCATATAATCTTCATACAAATCGAAATTTCAATTGCTTTTTTCAAGACTTTGGGGCAATATTTTCTTATATCCGAGGGTATATTCTGAAAACTCATAAAAGTCACTGCAAGATGATACCTTCCTTAAACTACTTTTTTTTAAAATGGACTTATAGCGTTCTTCCCCTGTACTCTTAATTTATATAGTTTTCAAATTATTTTATTTCACCATCTTGGAATGCCAACTGTATCAAAAATATGTCTTTCCTTCCGAGAAATGTATTGAAAAACTTATGCACCCCGCTAATATTATAGGACTTACAAATGGTTTCTCCGATTAGCGTGCGAACTGATGATGGACTGTTTTGAATCTAGACAACTTAAAGAGGCTCATCAATATGTCCATACCCAATGTCAAGAACAAAAAGTAGCGTGCTTCTCTATATAAAGCTATTTCCGTCCTAAAAGGGGTGCATTTCCCATTAAAAACGAATTACATTCCAACCGTCTCGTAACCACTATTTCCCCTGAAAGTTATTTGATTGAGGGCTGAACTTTTACATTCATGTAAAACCTCGTTTTCATACATTATACCGGTCTCGTCAACGTGCCACGTTTTTCTTCCGTCACTGTCAAGTGTGTCAACCATATCCACCATTTGATACTCGACTGACGTTTCCGATTGGCTGATGTTGGCATTTCGAGATAATTTGCATTTCATCTCATGCGGTTTCATTAGCCATGAGGGGGTTTGGTGATGACGTCATACATCCCCCCCCCCCTCCCCCCCCCCCGCGCCTCGCGACACGGCACTATTCAATTACATGATACGTCGTCACAGGTCGTGTAGCCACCTAGAGCTGTCATGTATACCGAAATACTTGGTTTGCCGTTGGCTAATGGCGAGTTTATCATTGGCTAATGGTGAGTTTATGATCTGTAAATGGTGAGACTATTGACTAATGGAGAGGAGAGCCAGCAATTAGATGCACATTGGGTTGCGGGATATTGGAGTTTGATCGAGTCAATTGCATTAATATTCGACTGACTGTAAGCGATCGTATTAGTTGTTTTTCTTAGTACCTATGCATTCTATGCACCAGTAACTGACATTTGATATTGTTACTTTTACTTTGGAAGAGCTGTGTCTATGAATTGATTGATGTTTGTGATATTATGACTTGCATTGCTGACACCTTGTCAAAAGACAAATAAAATCTTGGCTGCTATGAATGTTTATATCGACTTTGATGCGCTTCACATTGTGTCAAAGTACTATTTCGATTACGAATCACAGTATTAACATGTTATACCGTACTCGCGCTTCTTTAAAAAGAAATATATACAAAAAGTTCATTGTTATTTAATTACGTATAATCATCAATTAAAGCTGTCGTATCTAGTGGAGCGGTCGCTCCACCCAGCCAAGTCGTACTGTACACTCACACTCACTCAACATACCGTAAATGCCTAATAAACTGAGGAGCAGACCAAACACTTTTACTGTAAGCAACAACATGGCATTTTCGGCCTACTGGATCTTAAAATTGGAAAATCTCACATTGTTGTGAAATGTCTTAATTTCGAGCTATGGCCCACCCCACCCCATATACCAAATTTGGGAACAACAGGTTTTGCCATTTGCGAGCTAGAGGGCCATGAAAACAGTGAAATTATACCCCTTCTTAAAGCTATCTGATGATGATGATGATGATGATTCAGATATCAGGAAACATTGTTGACAGGGCCACAGCCTAAACGGCTAAACCGATCGATCTGAAATTTTTACCACATGTGCACTTTTGGCGTCTGATGATACCTTGCCTCTTGTGATTTTTTGTGCCGCCATTTTTAAACCGGAAATGACGTCATATATGAAAAACGGCTGGACCGATTAGAACGAAATTAGCGCCATTCGATTTAGATGGTCATCTATATGAAGTATGTTACTTTAAAATATAATTTTCTTATATTCTAAACCGGAAGTGGCGTCATACATTTGCAATATTTAGCTTATTTCATCAAATTATACTTTAAATACACATATCATTATCTTACATTGTAACAAAGACAATACAAAATTATAATTTCAATACACAGTGTTCTCGGCCGCCATTCCTGAAACCGGAAGTGACGTCATACATCGAAAACGCCTGTACCGATTGCCACTGAACTAGCTCCTGTATATTCATTTTGCAATCTATTTGAAAAATCAATTGGGATAAATGAATATACAAATTAACGGTACCGGAAATGGCGGCAGGAACCACTAAATGAAACCGGAAGTGACGTCATATATTGAAAACGGCATGAGCGATTTGACGGAAATTAGCGCTATTGAATTCAGAAGGTCATTCATGAAGTATCAACTAGATAAAACTTAATTGTTTTCTTATTACCTATACCGGAAATGACGTCATAAAAATGCTAAATGACGTCATTAATATTCTAAAGGACACTAAATTCACCACTTTATACTTTTAAATAGATATTTAGTAAACATACATTGTAAATAATTATAAATTCAAGGTTGCAGTGCTCTCGGCCGCCATTTTCTAAAACCGGAAGTGACGTCATATAACGAAAACGGCTGTACCGATTGCAACTAATTTTGGAATTGTGTAGGACTTATAATTATGAATTCAATACGACATTAATTTCGGCCGCCATTGTTAAAACCGGAAGTGACGTCATATATCGAAAACGGATGTACCGATTGCAACCAAATTTTAGAATTATGTCGGACTAATATAATTATGAAATAAAGACGACATTATTTTCGGCCGCCATTGTCAAAACCGGAAGTGACGTCATATATCGAAAACGGCTGTACCAATTGCAACCAAATTTTGGAAATGTGTAGGACTAATAATTATGAATTAAAGACGACATTATTTTCGGCCGCCATTGTTAAAACCGAAGTGACGTCATTATCGAAAGCGGCTGTACCGATTGCAACCAAATTTTGGAAATAGTATGACTAATAATTATGAATTCAAGACGACATTAATTTCGGCCGCCATTTCAAAACCGGAAGGGACGTTATAATATATCGAAAACGGCTGGACCGATTGTAATTTCTTAGTACCTATCCTAATCGGTTGAGGCGTATTTTTTTAAAGAAATTAGTCCTTGTTCGGACATGTGCTACAAGCTGTATGAATAAACTAACAAAAGAAGTGATATCCCAGAAAAAAACACTCCGTGTAAAAAAGGCAGCCAAGTCTCTTTACTTAAAAAAAAATCAACACCGAAAAGGAGTGATATCAAAAAAGGAGCCAAGTCAATGACATTTCCAAATATTTAATCGTATCTTTGAAATAGAAGTATAAACACCGAGAAATACTTTACAAAAGGACTTGGCGCATCGTTTTTTTAAAGACATTTTTCTATTCATAAGCATATGCCATTTATATACAACCGTAATTTAGAATTTTTAGAATAATAGGGACACAACTTTCAATTACATATTATACCTACATACCTACTGTAAAATATTTTCTATTTGAATATGTACGCGATGAAACTTGTTGCCTATATTTGTAATAAATATACAATAGTTATCTTCATATTATTGTTTCGTGGTCAACATAATTAAGTCTCATGCGTTACACCTTCTCACAATGAAATACATTTCTATTAATCCACATTTTATAACAATACATTTCACAAAGTACACAGTGAAGTCACATTGAACAACTATTAAAACCATAATAATATATACCATATAATGGTATAATATATACCATAATAATATACTTCCATAATATAATAGTGTTCTATAAATAGTTAGTAATTATTTGACAACTTTTCATGATTTCCCTCAGTCATGATCAAATTATGAAAAGATATCCTTCTAATATCACCATATTAACAGTGCTATAAGAATATATATGAGCCCACTTCCTTGTTATTTAATTCTACCTCCCTTATTATTACTTCTATTACAGCATGACATCTTTCTTCTATCGCCATTACAAAATTATAAAATAGCCATTACCAAAAGTAGCTTGATTCATAGATCCTGGCTCAAATAAAAAGAGGAATATGTACCTACTTGTTAATAATCTTTCCACTTTTAGGATAGAATGGTGTCTTTAAAAAAACGATGCGCCAAGTCATTTTGTAAAGTATTTCTCGGTGTTTATACTTCTATTTCAAAGATACGATTAAATATTTGGAAATGTCATTGACTTGGCTCCTTTTTTGATATCACTCCTTTTCGGTGTTGATTTTTTTTTAAGTAAAGAGACTTGGCTGCCTTTTTTACACGGAGTGTTTTTTTCTGGTTACTTCTACGCTAAAATGTTTTAATTAAGCACACCAAATATTTCATTTAGTTTGTTTTATAAGTCAAACTATGTATCGAAATTTCGTGGAGATAACGCAAAATGACATTCAACTCTCTCCATCGAGCATTTCCACAGACTTGTGATAAGTGTCCCGTCATATCGGTGGAAATGATGTAAACAGTTTTCTTCTCTTCTTTAGATATTCTGTACACTTTTTTCTATGGTCTGGTTCGGTTCGAGATAAAAATGTAATGTTTCATATCTGATGTAAGAACACGCAATCTATACGTCTCTTTCAATTTATTCATGTCTTCTCATATTCTTGGGCACACTAGATTTGCATTGTGTATCGTGTCACGTTCTAGTTTCTTTTCTAATAAATGGATGCAATATTAAGGTGGCTCATCCAATCGGGCATAGTCTCAGATTTTTATAATTTTTTGTCTACTTATTGATAATCATGCCATACATAATCCTTGAAAAAATTAAACACTTCTCGTGTCTAGTTTCTGAGATAAATTGAGTTTTCTTCCCCATGTTATCTTATGGCAGACAGGTAAAATCGTGTCACAATTAGGCTAATGATGAAGATCTAATTTTTAGTTTGTCCCAACTTTGATCAAAAAACTTATTTTCTGATAGATAGTTGGACATTATATTAGGGAAAAAATTAAAAACAATACCAACGTGTGCTATTTTAAAAGTTATCAACCAAAAACTAAATGATTTCCCTATACCTCCTGTGTTACAGTTTTGTTCAATCTCGAAAGGCAATAAATTGAAACCTCGCTGTAAGACAGGAGTTGCAAGTTAAATGACATTTTATGATTCTTTTATACTTAAATATAGTTGAAATGTTGTAAAAAGTAATTCATGAGGGTTATTTCAAAAAATAAATATTTTGGAATGTTCGATCGGTTGAGCCACGTTAAGAAAAGCGTGTTTGAATTGTCTACCTATACATAAGAAACTAATAACATGCCTTCTGTCGAAGAAGGGGGGGGGGGGTCTCTTGTTCCCTTACGGAACAGCCCTTGCTTTGTAACGTGAGAGAATAGCCGGCACATAAAATATGAACCACACAAAATTCAGCTATAACATCGCATCTCTGCGGACCAGTTTTTAAGGGGGAAGCTGTAAGAGAAAACTTCCTTGTTCGAAATATTATATGCTTTCCTTCTTATGACTCATGTTACGAATTAAATAGCAAATATACGAATGCATTTTGAAACTTTTGTTTGCATTTGCTTAAAACGATGTTTTTTAGTCGTTTTTACGCAAAGATAAATATTCAAGATGATTTTCCAATATGTCGTCGTAACTTTCGAACCGTTCAAATTATTTGCAATGTAAAAAACAATTAACTAATTGCTTGACTACTTGTGTTATCTTTTCGGGATTGGAAAAAGAGATATTTTTTTATGTTCAAAGTTTGTCACGAAGTTGGTACAACTGATGCTAGTAATTCTGACGTTGACTAATTACGTAATGTAGGTAAGTTAACTTTATGACTTGCTCAAAAGTAATAATGATATCGGAAAAACAATCTCCAGAATGTACCTCGGGTTATATACAGTCTTATATCCCTTTGAATTTTCAATAAAAATTAACTAGACGATTACAAAACTAAAGCCAAAGTTTTTATCCGAGCGAAGGAAAGAACGCGTTCATTATTTCCATTTTAAACCGTCTAATCACGTACATTGTCAGATGACAAAGACTATTCTCATCCCGCTTTGATCAGCTTCCGAACAATATTCGTCTTTCTTTACCCACCTTACACGATACTAATTAGCTCCTGCTGCCCTCTATCTGTCTCAGTCTCAGGGCTTCCCTCCACCTTGGCTCACAATAACCTGAGAACATCTACGGTGAAGGGTTGGCAACAGGGTAGCAATAATTTGCAGCTGTATTGCCCGACCGAGCGTGCAATTAATCTGACGTGATTTTATACGTCACCGTGTACACGTACAAGATGCGACGTTGCCAATTAAGAGCTTCGAAGCTCGTATTAAGTTGTGCTCGGTTAGGCTTATAGACGTAAGCACGTCTTACGTGGTTGAAGCAAGGTGACATGGTCATCAGTTTGCCGCTGTGTGTGATAGAGGAAATGATGGCGGGGCGATTCTTTTGCTGCTTGATTTTGTGGATGTTTGGCGTGTGCCAGAGTTGGGGTGCTGATCACGTGGGGTACAGCCAACGTGTTAGAACGACCCAAGCTGTTAGGAAAAGACATGCATTTCAAAATGATGCCATGCTTTTCTATTCGAGAGGTGTTGCGGAACAGGTCGTGCAGTGTTTTCTATGAACGAGAACTGTTTTAATTTAGTCGATATTATTAGTTTTAATTTATACTCTGATGTGCACTCAACAAAAGAGGGCACGGTATTCGAGAAAAACGAATTGGCTTTGTAGAGATTTGATTGGCATTGTCCGAAATAGTTCATGCTAACTCGTCATCTAACTCTTCTAGGTGAGCTTCATTTTATTGATAATTGAGCGAGCGAAGCGAGCGACTCCATTTGGCTCTTTTAGCACGGACCTCTGTTTTTTTTTTTGTTTTTTTTTTTGTTTTTGTTTTTGTATGCTAAAGGAAGCAATAGAAGTCGCACCGTTTCACCGATCGACCTGAAATTTTGCACACATGTAAAGACAACCTTCTCTGTTTGCAGACCCAATTTTTTTTTGAAATCCATCCATTGGTTCATTGTTAAAATAAGTATCTCCTGATAGCCTAAAAAATGAAAATGGTCTTCGAGAAATGTGATCAAACTCATATTTAGCATGGTCAGTAAGACCAACAATGTCACTTATTTTACCAATTTTCAGCCGAATCTGTCAAGAAAGTATGCACTTATTGACATTTTTAATAGCTGTCAGAAATGAAACATTGAAAATGAATGTCTTTCCAATGCAACTGAATCTGATTTGCTTTAGGTACAAGAGTGTTTTGATGGTATGTACACTTTTTTAGTGAAAAGCAGATATTTTTATGTGTACCTATTGAGTTGATCAAATTTGAATAATTCAATTTGGATCATAGTTTCCAACAAATCATTTCGAGTTTTTAAGGACCTTGATTGTCTTTTCGTCAATTCGTAGTTCTGATGGCCGTGCCTCCCGTGTTTCTACTTGGCTGATTTTGCATCCAGGAGGGATTAGAAACATAAGCTCACATTTCAATTATATCATTGAGTGGCGTTTGTTCTCTTCTAGCGTTCACACGTCATTCCAAATCTCTCCTGCATTGTGCTTCTTTTCGTTGATAATTTTGGCAATTTGGTGTACTTTGTGAAGGTATTAGTAAAATTGAATCGCTTTTAAAGCATAGATATTAGGTATCTACAGTTTTTGTCCAGGGGATTGATTATTTCAAATTATTTTCTTCTTGGAAACGTTGGATTTATTCCGTTTCTGAGCTTCTGTCTAGCCTGACATTTCCTTGAAGGTTAGGTATATCTCGGATTACACATTAATGGTGGTCATACAATGACACATTGTTTTATATTGATTCAGTGGATCGTAGTTTGCTTTCAGTTTGACTTAAAATAATGTTTTCTGTGTGTTAACGAACGCATATTCGGTTAATGTTTGCGCACGTGTCGTGCTCGCTCATTCAACGCGTTACACAGAGCGTTTTCCTAGTAACAAGTAAGTATTGATTGTCAAGGAACCTGGCAAGCTACCAATTTGTTTCTTTCGTAACCCGTGTTTCTTTTTGTTGCGGTTACCTACAATCAAGTAAATATTGAATTTAGGCAAATTCAATTGGCCAGTATGGTACATTGAAAAATATCCATACTATATAATATTTAAAAATTGGAAAGACTAATCATAACTTAAATTATTTAATGGTTTAGGTCTGGCATAATTGAGCGAGCGTAGCGCGCGTCTCCTTTTGGCTTTTTTGGCACGGACCTCTGTTTTTTTTTTTTTTTTTTGTGTTTTTTTTTTTTTTTTTTTTTCTGTTACTGACGATATACAAGTCACAGTTTTTCTTTGATCAAGCTGAAATTTTGCACACATGTACTGACCATTTCCGGGCGTTGCAGACCCTAATTTTTTTGAAATCCCCTGATTGGTTCAAATTTAAAAAAAAATTATCTTTCGATTGGTTTGTTTGATCAATTTGAAATTTTGACAAGCCATTGCCACTAACATTTTACCCAATCAAACAAAGTTTCAGCCAAATCCTCCCATTGGTTAAAATTTAAAACCATCTTTACTGTGATTTTTAAAATTTCAACTAGAACCGTTTGACCGATCAACTTAAAACTTTGCATGGTCATTGGGACCAACATTATCTGTGTTTTTGACAATTTTCAGACACATCTGTGTTTAAATCCAAAAGTTATTGAAATTTTACGGACATTTTGCTTGTTGCTATGGATCACGGCGACATTGACGCCTCAGTTTTAATGTTCCAAGGTAGTTGGAACAGAAACTTTCAAATGCATAATTATGACACTTATAATCAACAGATTGATCTGATATTGTGTACACACACGTATATCATATGAGTGGTCCCAGGTATATTTTTGGAACAAGATCCTGTGATTTTTGAAAATTAACAAGGAACCATTCAATCAAAGGTTCAGGTTCAATCGATAACTTAAAACTTTGTATGGTTATTGGGACCAATATTTTTGGAATTTTTGAAGATTTTCATACAAGATTTCGGTTCGAGGTGTTGCGCGTATCCGTGCTCGCTCATCAACGCGTTACTCAGAGCGTTTTCTAGTTAAGATAAGACAGCGCTCATCTAGCTACTAAAATGCAAACATCATGCGGAAATAATTGAAATATAAATGGTCTCAGACTTCTGTTTAACCCGGCACCTCCACCACCTGTTTGCCTACATTTAGATGATTATACCTTCTAGAATGTATGTCAAGTGTTCTTATTCAAATGTTTCAGCTTTAGTCTGCATAGAGTAAAGTTACATACAAAAAACACACGTCCGTTTGCTTTACATAATTTAGAGAACTTTTGCAAAATGAAACGAAATTACCACATTACAGAGCTAATTCATGTCGTTTCCTGGCACTTAGTGTTCAAAGAGTTTCAGGAAAATAACAGTATAAAAATTGTAATTTTAAATGCTGAAACATTATTTCTTAAATCCTCGAAAGAAAGATTCTAATTCGAATGCGAATACAGAATACTAATTGAACATGCTTTTGAATTATGCTCGCTTCTCATGTAAATATATTTGCCACGCTTTCAGTTACAATCAGTATTTAATGGTAATTAATGCATCGCAAGGTAATTAGGCTAGCTGGATGTAATTGGATCACATTCCATATATCAAAGCCTAAATTACACGGATGAAGTTTTGAATGAAAACTCAAGACAAAGCCAAACTTTGAACTAATAAATATATTTTAACCGAAAATCTTTAACTATGTTGCTTTCACTCGATTTATTCTACAATCATTCAAATGCTGTTTTCGCAATTATCCTGTTTCTGTGGTTTCATTTGTTAAATTGTGTCTTGATCTTTCAAAGTCTTGATACAAAGCTTTTACCATTTAATTCGAGCTTTTGACAAATCAAATCCATAATCTGCTTGATAAATTCTGGGGCCTAACGCTCGGTAATGACTAGGTAATGAGTCATCCTTTAAAAAACCTCACATCTTGCAATGGATATACGCCGTACAATTATCTTTTGAACGCACATTTCAAGGAAAACTTCGTTAGAAAACGAGTTGTTTTAGTTCAAAGACTCGTCGTCGCCTTTTCTCAGGTTCTCGAGTTTGTATTTTTTTTGACGTTGTTTTTCGCTCGGAACATTTCCAATTTTCCGGGTGCTGAGCCCATTCAAAGATCAAAAGAGCGCCTTGTCACCGCTTGCTTTCCTTTCATGAGGTGTCTTAAGGAAAACTTACGATCTAGTCAGAACGGCTATATATGTGAAAGACTTCACAGGTGAGAGACAAAACGCAGGTCAATATTTCACATCAAACGAATGACTCGTCCAAAAGAAACGTTTTGAAATAATGAATGCCAAAATGATAATTTTCAAAGGACTTGTTTGGGCTTTTTATAGCCCAAACATTTTTATAGCGTCTTCGACCTATAATGGAGAGCAGACATCTTGATTAGAAATTCATATTTGAGTTAAAGTACTACTTTCACCGAAAGTCATATTGGAAATTCATATTTGAGTTAAAGTACTACTTTCACCGAAAGTCTCTGTTCAATAGAAAATCTTACAATTTTCCTGAAATATACCTCAAACAATAACAAATTTGATAATTAATTACGGGATTTATTTCAGAGATATCGTGAAAAGCAATCTTAAAATGTCCCAGTAGCTAATATGGCCGGTAGTGAGCGTAACCTTGAAGAGTAGGTATTTTAATCGATTTGTATCCATAATATACCAATATAATTGTTTATGAATTAAGGTTTCGTAAGTCTAATCTTCAATGAATAACTTTCAATGAAAGGTAGGTATTTCATATAGTTTGAAATGGTTGATTATTGTTTTATTTTGTCCTACATACGTTTAGAGCCTGAACATTTGTAAAAATATGGCACAAAACGTAAGACCAAATAAAACAGAGATAACCGTCATGAAGTAATTTGAACTCTCGCTTTACTATGGCAATTTTCTATCGTACAAACTATTATATAAACTTTATTCACGAACTGAAAACCATGATTATTCGATAAAACTTCAAATTGCACCACTAAATTGTATAATAATACTGAGCAGGATTTATAGTGCATATAAAAATTTACTTCGTGGACATATTTCCCTGAGGATTATTGCGCCAATCATAATAGCACCTTCAATCTCAGATATGAAGGTATTGTTGGTACAGTCCGTTCTTTCAGTTACTGCACCGCTGGAAAATATTGTTTCTTCCTGAAAATAATAATAGTTAATAATAACTTAGATAATGTACTATTTCCAACCCTTGAAATGAATTAATTACAGAAAATACTGTTACTATAATCCTTTTCTGTCTTATACTTTATTTAATTTACTCATTGGATTTATTGTGTTCGTAATGTTCATAAAATCATTCTTCTGAGAAATTGCCTAATTTGTTCTTGCGCTGGTTGCTTGAAAGTTAACCTTTCACTTCACGTACATTTCGACGTAATTAATTCGGAATTTAGTTAACGAATTAATCAAATGTCAAGGAGCAGTATTTTGGATTGTTTGTGTTTTGAGGAGAAATGTGAACTTCGTGAACAGAAAACCTGCTTCACTGATTGTTTCTCAATTTCGACGAATTGTTTTGCAAGTAATTAACGGGAGCCGTGCCAAGCCGTACCAGGTCGACTTCCAATGTTTATACAAATATTCTTCTCCTCATTACCAAATTGATTTTAAGCTGGCAAACAGGACGAAGTATCATTTCTTAAAAAAATTTCATTTTAACAAAACTTGTTATGCTTTAAATTGTGTTTATTCCGGTCCTCTGTTTCTCCGATCGAGTTGAAATATTTTACATGTAGTGACCAGTAATTTGGTTTGGTGTAGGCATCTAGATTTTTAAAAAAAATCCGCTGCTTGGTGGAACTTATCAGGTCATTTAGACAATCATTTTTTTTTTAAATATTCTACCAACTACACAACGATTTTTAAACACTATGGGCAGATGATTGAACAACATTTTATTTGAAACTCATATAACACCAATTCGAGGAGTTGCACATTTCGGTGCTCGCTTATAAACGCGTTTCTAGTTGTAGAGTAATATTGCGTTCTCTTTCCTGTTGATTGTGAACAATGTAAATGATTTCAGAGCATATGGCGACCGAAAGTTTCGAATTTGATTACAAATTGTGAACTAGCGCTTTCGTTCACATAAACGTATTTACCTTTAGCCGATGGGGACTCTGGAACATAAATATTTATCATTCCACACGTTTGTTTTTGTGTAGCAATCATTATACGTTCTGAATCTATTCAGGTAAAATTTAAGCTATGCATTTGAATTCATCAAATGAAACGTCCGAACATTTCACCACCACATTTGTCCAGATTATTGGAGTGTTCATGAAGTGAACATGAAAATACCTGCATATCCACGTAGGTATCTACAAACAGAGTTAACACGGATTACTCTTGCTGTATTAGCTTAGCGAGTTTTCTTTCTGGTGAACACGGCATGTTTATTGGTTCAGAAATTCTGTTGAAATCTCTACGCATGTTGGTCTGTGAAGTGCAAACACGTTCATAATGTCCAGTGCACACATTGGTTTACGCAAGCATTTCATTCTAGCGCCGATTACATGAAGCAAGAAACTGCCGAATATCAAGATGGCCGCTGTAAAACACAGCAGCCATCACTTCGCCGGGGTGGTCGAGTTTGTCTAATCGGGGCGGACGTGGTGGCACCATGCAGAGATTGCGGACCACGTTCAAGCGGTCACGCACACCAACCGGCGCCGAGATGAAGACCCAGAGTAGTCTCGAGGTGCCGAAACAAGTCCGCTCGGCCTCGTTCGACGAGATCCAGTTGGAGGCGAAGCGAAATCAACAGCATTCCGATGACAGGACCTCGTCGACGAGTTTCCTGAACGTCCCTCAGTACAACAGTCAACGTTCCAAGAGCTTCGACTCCGGCGGCACGGAGGAGCAAGGTCCGGCGACGTTCCTCGAGGTGCCGCGTCGCTTCGTGCGTCGGAGGTCGTCCAGCGACAAGATGCCGCCGCAGTGCGTGCACTGCGTGTGTCTGGAGGAGTACCACGCGCGCCTCTCGCAGGACTCGCAAGACTCGCAGGAGAACCCGTCGATCTCGTTCAGCTACAGCGACGACACGTCCACGACAGATGACGAGGACGACGAGGAGGACGGCGACGAAGAAGAGGAGCCGACGACGGGGAATAGCTTGGAAGTAGCTGCTATTACCTCTCAATGTAGTATCCGCGTGACTTTGTCGCCGAACTCCCCGAGTTCGCCGAGCATCGAGTGTCAGCCGCCGCTGGGCGAGGAGCCGCCGCCGAGTGGAGCCGGCGGGAGGCGACGCTCCATCACGCGGCAGGAGGCGTTGGTGTGCATCGAACCGCCGAGTAAAGACTCTCTGGAGAATGTCTCCGATGTGGTGTCGGACGGCAGCGACGGCGGCGACGCCGGGATCGTCAGCGACACCGGACTGATCATCAGAGACGTCAGCGACTCCGGACTCATCGTCAGCGACATCTTCTTGAAAGTGCCTGACTTGAAACGAGATCGCGCCGCCTCCGTGGACTCGTGTTTCTCGAAAGTGTCGTCGAACAACAAGACCGAGGAAGTGGCGAGTGCGTCGTCGTTGGAGGTGCCGCAAGTGACGCTGAGATCGCGCTCCGTCGACATCGTGCTGCCCACCAACGAGCAGGCGAGATACAAGGCTCTGGCGATGACCAGTGCTGCCGCCTACCCACCGTTCAGAGGGTAAGTCATGCACGTAAACCACTTATTCAACTTTCTTGGGATTCTATTGACCGAAATGAAGTTGAAACCTGATGGAACTTTCTGCACGAGCTATTGTAGAACTTGTGTAAGTTTATGTAAGTTCGTGTATATAACTTGGTGCATGGCGAACTATTATACGGTGTATGCCGCCTCAGACGAAAATTACACTAAAATCTACCCTAAAGTAACTACAATGCACGCTTAAAGTTAACATTATAGATGAGAAATTGATTTTCGAATGTTTCGGAAACAATCTTCGAACTTGACATTGTCGTGTCCCTCAGTAATAGCTTTCGGTAATTGGAACAGTTTCAATTGTCTCTTTTCTGTGTGATTCTTTAGGTTCGAGATTATCATCGAAATGACATGTAGCTGAAAATGCTACCAAATAAAGTTTCGAGTAAATACACTGTCTAGACCCCGTGGTAATGTTTTAGAGTGGTCACTAAGAGTCAAGATGGGAACTTTTTACATTGTAAGATAAAAATATCGTCTTGAAATGGGTTTCTTTTCAATTCAAAGTTAAAGCATCATGTCTAACAAGAAATGTCTTAACTTATTACATTTTCCTTGTCGTCTAGACAAATCTGATTGAGTCCACCTAACAACAGATGTCGCTTCTGCAACATCTATTCTTGTCCAAGACACATTCCACATCTTGCCTTCTTACCTACCGCTTTGTTTAATAGTTATCGCTGCACTAGTTTCCCTGAACCCAGCTTGGTTGCTATTCTCTACATAACATGTCAAGAACAACAGATGGGGATTGTAAATGATACATTAAGACCACAATACGATGTCGAGTCAGATACAGCATACAAACGGTTTCCCGTCTCCGACAATGGCTGCACTTTATATACCTACTCTCTTGGCACAGGAATATGTGCATCGTGGGAGTGCAGTTGCAATTGCAGTTGGTTGATTTCAACTCATTTGTATAGGGGCTTTCTGTTAGTGCAACGCTTGATTACAGAGCTGAAATATGCTTCACATAACTCTGAAATGGGTTCAGCTGCGTTTTCAGAATGTGCTCGAGTTTCTGAATGGACGTGCAGTGGAACGATCTTTCAATTTCGCGTGTCAAAACAGCGCTATTTTCTGTTGTGTGTTGCAAATGTGAGGCTTTTGACGTGCAAGGCTAACATTTTGGTAACGAGAATAAATGTCCAGATATAGCCTCGATAAATGTGTGCAATATTTACAATTTGTGAGTAAATAATTGCATTCTATTATTTCAATGTAAATGTTTGTAATTGACGATAAATTAATTAATCGTGAACTGAAAAATATGAGAAAAAATTACCGGTACCTATGTGACCAGTGTATAAATGATTGATTTTCTATCTGCTCTGGGAAATGTCCCATCGGGAGTGTATAGAAAAATGTGTTCATGCTGGAAACATACACTCTGCCTGGCCTGTTTTTTTTGTCAGGGGCTTAACGTCGCACTGTTCTGCAGCGAGGCTAATGGCGACGGATGAATGATTATTATGATGATTGGGAGATGATGGTGAAGAGTAGGTAAGGATGGAAGGTGGGAAGGAGGCGGTCGTGGCCTATTAGTAGGGTTCCTTCCCGGCATTTGCCTGTCGACTGAGGGAAAACCACGAAAAAAACCCAGTCAGGAAGGACAGCCGCGGGAATCGAACCAGGGCCTCCGGAATTCAAGTTCAGAGCGTTAACCACTCACCCAACCTGTTTCGTTTCATGTATGTTTTTAAGGCAAAAAGTTATAAATTGATTGGCATGATGTTTTGTTTGTTTACAATGAAATTGCTTTCCCCAGAAAACAACTCTTTATATGTTCTGGTCATCAAATTGCTAATAACAAGGACATTAATATTCTTTCGTACAAACTCGTCTAGATACATCATGTAACATAGTCATTGCACACAAAATGCCACGCCTGTGATGCAAACCCAGAAAAAATAATGAAATAGGATGGACGCGCATTTACTTTTCAAAGTTCCAATTCAGTATGCGATTTTCAGTAATTGAGATTTTGACCACTTTGTGACCCCTTTTGACCTCTGCGTCAACTCAATAATGGTGATATATATTTTTATTCATTGTACTACTAAACATTGCTTTTATTTAAAATGCTACTCTACTAGGTTGATATAAATTTGATTATTTGATAATGACAACAATGACTTTTTGAAAAGTTGTACATTTTGGCCCACCGTACCCACAATCAAATTTCGGAGAACTTTTGGTGTGTTTTAGAGGGCATTTTTATGAATCGATTCACACAAAATCCTTCTGTTGCAATTAGTGATGGGTCAAAGTGTTTAGACTTTAGACTTTGTTTGAACGTTGCCTAATCTTTTGTACTCAAAAGTTGAGTTTAATTCATCAAAAGGGATGTGTTATGTTGCTCTGGACTCTTCACTTAAGCCCACCCATTAGGATTATTTCCGAAATTGTTTCGTTTTCTTGCCTGACAAGCGTATAGTTTCACTAAAACAATATTACCAACATTCTACATTAAAACATTATTCTCAGCCGCTTTTAAAAGCTCAACCCCCTTTTTAAAAGTCACATTGTGTGGGACACCAGCATATTCTAAAGACCATTTCATCCTCCTAAAGCCTTTTCACTTCTTTTATTTTCCTACTAGGCTCACATTTTAACGTCGTGATTAATTAAGCGTGGAACATTTTGAACTGCACTTGCCACAATCTTGTCCATCAAGTGCCCACCCTCTCCCTGTCAGTCGGTGGCGTCTATCACTGTGCATATTAAAACTTTTAATTAGCTGCTCTTCATGGAAAGTATGAGAATGATCGTTAAGCTTTCCGTCGTGAATAAATCATATGCTTGCTGGTGTTCTTTCTCGCTCGGGGTAGAAAGAGAGAGATATTAAAGGTTTGCTAGCTGCCGGGGCTTTTGGAAACTGTTTTTAATGACGTTGTAATTGGTGGGCGACCGAGATTCCTTGTCTAGAATGTTATGTGTCAATCAGGAATCTTCACGTGTCAATCAAGGACTTCAGGCTCAGAAACTGTCTTGTTAGTTCATTTTATAATACACTTTGCTGGATAATATAATATAATATATAATATATAAGATTGTTATCAAGATTGTATATTTTTTAAGGTTATATTTATAACAGTATACGTTCTTTTTTAAAGGGGCATCGCTTAGAAATGACAGTTTTTCGAGTCGATGTTTTTAAGAAAACTACAATTGGTGGCAGATGTGGGATTCGAAATTAAAAAAAATCTTTTAACAAAGAAAAATGTATTTTTTTATTTATAATGTATTTTTTTAATAAATCATTTTTTATTTTTTAAATAAATCATATGCTTGCTGGTGTTCTTTCTCACTGTGGGTAGGAAGAGAGAGATATTAAAGGTTTGCTAGCTGAAACTGTTTTTAATGACGTTGTAATTGGTGGGCGACCGAGATTCATAGTCTAGAATGTTATGTGTCAATCAGGAATCTTCACGTGTCAATCAGGAATCTCCACGTGTCAGTCAGGAATCTTCACGTGTCAATCAGGAATCTTCACGTGTCAATCAGGGATCTTCACGTGTCAATCAGGAATCTTCACGTGTCAATCAGGAATCTTCACGTGTCAATCAGGAATCTTCACGTGTCAATCAGGAATCTTCACGTGTTAATCAGGAATCTTCACGTATCAATCAGGAATCTTCACGTATCAATCAGGAATCTTCACGTGTCAATCAGGGATTTCAGGCTCAGAAACTGTTTTAGTTAGTTCCATTTTATAACACTTTGTTGGATACAAATAATATTTAAGATTATTATCAAGATTTTATATTTTTAAGATAATAGTTACCTACGTTCTTTTTTAAATAAGCATCGCTTAGAAACAACAGTTTTTCGAGTCGATGTTTTTAAGAAAACTACAATTGGTGGCAGATGTGGGATTCTAAATTTAAAAAATCTTTTAACACTTGAAGTTTTGTAAACCGGAAAACAATTTTGTTCACTAACGAATACATGAAAACAGTGTTATCACATAACTTTGCTTTTAACTTTTAACGTTTTCAAAAATGTTGACGAGACTAGAAGAACAATCTGTGTGACGTGTTGATAAGCGAGTACCGGTATTTGCAACACCCCACACCTAAATTACAGGCTACAGACCGCACACCGTTTCTTCGATGAGCTTTAAGTAATTAAAATTAAAATTATATCTAAAAGCCGATGGTTTGCAGTCTAGATTTATACACGATCCCCTGATTGGTTTGAATTAAAAGAAAATCTTCTGATTTATTAAAGAATCAAAATGTTCCTATGAAGTTTGATATTTGAAGCGTAATCAAAACGAACATTATCTCATATTATAAAAATGTTCAACCAAAGAGGTAAAGCAAGTGTTGACACTTGTTGACATTTTCAGCTTAATTTAAAATAACTATCATATTTGTTTGATGGCATTTACTATAAAGTTGATGTTGCTAAGTTGAAATGAAACACATGTAGTTACTTTCAGTTGGCTTATGTAGTCGATTGACACTTGACAGTGAATTTCGTACCACATGCCGGTGCTCGTTCATCAACGCGTTGCACAGAGCATTTTCATCTTCATTGTATATGGACGAATTATACATTCTTTCGAATTCTGAAGATTGGAATCGGTCGTTTTGCCAATGGGATTCGCAAATGTCTGTACTAAACCATCCTTGCACTCCGCAGTGACTATTCTCCCAAGCACTATTACTAGAAACATCGTAATTTCTCTGTGCTCTTCTGGTCCATGCAAAAGATGCCTTTTCTTCATGTAAGTACGAGAGAGAATAGTTCATGTGTGTGCAACTGTGGAAATGCATGCGAGACTGCGAGCGCGAAGTTGCTCGATAAACATGTCTCGGCTGAATCGCAAGAGCGTGCACCGACGTACTTGCTCTCGAGTGCAGGTGGAGGCACTTATCGGGGGCAGGAAATGCTCAACACAGACGGTTACACTTGAAAGCTGGTGCTAAGTAAATGCACATTATGCCAAGTAGGAAATGTCAGTTCGGAACGATTGTTCCCGTGATTGATCGTACTCTATGTTCGGAACTTATCTTTTTTGTTAAATTTCTTTGTGTCCGATTTCAAAATTACTTGCTTGTAAATCGAAAACTTGAGATGGTTTAATTAAATGGTCATTCGAGAATTGTCATCGGCTGTTACCATGGCAATATAGTCTTAATTGACTGTTTAAAACTGTTTGACTGTTTAAAATTATGCACGAATATGCAATAAGATCAAGTGTTTACAAATATATCTGTAGATTTATTTTTTAAGTACAAATACTTTATTGAAATTGATTGTTCTTTGTTGTACGTGACAGTATTTTGAGTTGAGGACGTACATCCAAAATTAATTTCAGGACGGGAGGACAAACTTTCAAAACTTCCTCGCATATTCTGTAAGTACTTTCATGACCTACTTTATGCAACGGTACAAGACAACTACCTTAGATAGTACATAATGTAATTAATATCCACTATCTCAGCTCCTCAACACGTGGGAGGATATAAAACATTATGAAGACAAACGGAAGATAGTTATATTTTCCGGAAGCTATGAAACTGTTTGTAGGTGTCGTGTTGCCACTCTCTTTAAAATGTTCACTCCTTCGTGAATAAACTCTCGACAGATTTTAATATTGCTCGGTGAAACGTGGATCCATTGTGAGAAATTTGGCGAGATAATCGCCATTGTTTTCGCTAGAAGGCCGTGTTTTAATAATCCCATTGTGCGTGGGTGTTAGGATGACGTCATCCTCAGGCGAGAGTCACGTTCGACTCTCGCCTGGCACATCAGCGTCACACTCACTGACAAAATGCCGAGATGATCGTTTGAAATACTCGATTTCGTTCGCGCGGGAGCCGACGTGTTAACCGTATGTCAGGTCGTTTTACTGTTTGCAGAAAAGAGTGGAATACAATACTTGTCGCCCGAAGATGTTCCTGACAATAGGGAAGTCTCGTGAAGATTAGAATTCAGAATAATATTTATTTTATGAAAGTTGAGATGTTGCTGATCACAGATGTGGTATTATTTTTGTTGTTGGACGAATAGTTCTCATGTAATTAATTTACAAAGTTTGATAGATCTCCTCTCATTTAAAAACAGGAAAATTGGCAATGACATCACAGTTTGCTATATTGCCATGGCAACAAGGGAATCCCCATGTCAACACAATGTTCAAGACTTGGAAATGACATCACAGTTCTGATTCTTGTTAAAGGCCGTTTTTCCCGCCAAAAATCATATGATATTTGAACTCTATTTTTATGAATGAAAATTTAAGATTTCACAGGTAATAAGTGTATTTGTCATTATTATTTGTGTTTATTTATAGAAATTTACTAGAATAAAATTTCATGAGACTTCCCTATTATCAGCCTGTTAGAGACTAAGCACACAGTCAATGAAAGAGACGCTTGTGATAGGGATTGGTTAAAATTTTAATTCTTAATCGAATGTTCCAATTGATTGTCCAACGTAAAAAATCCTAATTGACATTTTGGCAGTTCTGAATTATTGGATTATTTAAAAAAATCGAAATTCAAATTAATTCAAATAGGCTCTTTTCAATGGACTAATTCCGAAATTTAATGTAAATGTTCAACGCCGATCTCGGTGGATTTCTTCCTTTCTACTCTCTCTTTGGACCCTCCAAATAGTTATCACCACGCTTCTGACATTCAGTTGGGATTTAGAGGTACCAATTATTCACAACGTTAATTTTCATTCCATAATTCAAATTTACGAGAGTTCGAAAGTCCCCACAAATTTCGACCAGGCTTAAAACAGCTTTTTTAATAATTCTATATGTTTGGATCACAGAGAGTAAGTTGGAGTACCTATTTCAGATATATTGGACACACAGTCCTTCATACATACTCCCTTTATAATTACATTTAGTTTCACATATCATGTTTTATTCGGTTCACGTGGTTTCACTACTCTAATGTCGTGGATACTTATAAGTATGATGATAGAACACGATGATCTAGAAATGTGCCATTTGGAAACCATTACATATATTCCCTTGTGACCGCCGACCGACTGCGCATTCCCTATTGTTATTTTTTATTTTGAAACACAAGCTTCGGAATTATTAAAACGTGATGTTGTGTCCAGAGCTTTTAAAAAGTTGGTAAAAGCTTTCGACGTCACATATGAAACAAATGATAAACGATCGCCCAGGACATGTGTGTCAAAATAAACTTGTAATTTCTTCCGGTGTCGGATTCTATCATCCTGATACTTTTTTATATAATATATTATGTAATAAAACGTGTCGTCCATCCATCATACTCCATCAACATGATATATTACTTCCAACAACCTAATAGCAACAACTCTTTGAAGTTATATTCAGGATATGAGTAGCAAATTTCAGCAAATTGTTTTACCTAGTTTTACCTATACTAAGGGGGGTAACAATAACGGGGTGAGATTGTGACCTACATGCTGGGAGCCATCCGATTTTCTTTCGAAACTGAAACTGGGATAAACTCGAATTTTCTCCGCAGACCGAAATGTATTTCAATTATCTCCGGCCGCTTTATCCATTAACCTCCTACCAGTAATAATTTTAATGGCACGATTTTCTTCCCCTTCATGATTTCCGTTCAAGTTAACCTCCATTTAGAAAATATTCCCGTGGAAATAATCGAAGATAAATTTAACGAAAACGTAACGAGAGGTGGAAAATCGGGCGCTCCTTTGAATAGAAAATTAGCTCCATTGCGATTTTTCTTCGAAAGAAGCGATCCCTTGCATATTTTATAAACTCATTCTTAGTCTGCACTGTGAAACGCTCATGTTTCTTCTGAGATATATATATTAGCTTTCACGTAGATAAGTTTCTTTTTCTTTGACAGTTTAGCAGTTCTCTGCATATCCGAGTATGAAGGAAGTTGTCGAGTCCCAAGAGAAACATGTTGATTCCTCGGCTTCACGTTAATCCAACAACTTTGTAAACTGGGTGGTTTCTTTAGGACGTCGTTTACTCTCTTCGTGTGAAGTCTGTCGTAAACAGAGGAGTTGTTACGTCACTTTGCGTATAATGCTCTGGAATCACACAGGTTTTCGAATACGTCACGAAGTTGCTAATGATGGAGATTTAGTCACAACTCACTTCTCGATGATCTTAGGAAGAAGCATGCGAGATAAAAACGCACAAGTTACGCAGTGATCACTAAAGATCCGAGTTTTTCAACAATCCACTCCTAGCTGTATTTGTACAATACAGGATAAAGAACAACATAGGCTTAAAACAGGTGGTAACATATTAAAACTAATGTTTCTTATAATTACTTAGATAATTGATAATAGCATCACTAACAGCTTACTACTATGAAGTATGCTACTTCATACAGGTTGGCTGAGTGGTAACGCTCTGAACTTGTATTCCGGAGGCCCGGGTTCGATTCCCGCGGCCGTCCTTCCTGACTGGTTTTTTTTCGTGGTATTCCCTCAGTCGAGAAGCACATGCTGGGAAGGTACCCTACTTATAGGCCACGACCGCCTCCTTCCCACCTTCCATCCTTACCTACTCTTCACCATCATCTCCCAATCATCATCATAATCATTCATCCGACGCCATTTGCCTCGCTGCAGAACAGTGCGACGTTAAGCCCCAGACAAAAAAACTATCTACATACTGCTATCAATGTATTTCAGTTGTTAGTCGGCTTCTGTCATTGATTTGTTTTACTTGCAGTTGAAGTAATTTCAGCCACGGTAATACATCATGCTTTTAAGTTGTAATCTGCATTTCGTGTATAATTTGCGACTTAATTGGTCTGACTGGTCTTGCAGGGGGGGGGGGGGGGTAAATGTACTTGACTCGAAGCGCGCGAAATGGTTTTGTAATAGCACAATTATTATTAAAACGTCTAGATAGACTGGTGTTAGTTTCACGCAAGTACAACGGCAGGCAACACAACTGTTGCACGGGCGCGACCTAGACGCGAGACACGTAACACAGTGTTGCATCAAATATGTACGATGCACAAGCAGCACTGATATATTGAGAAGAAAACACAAATATTAGCAATTCGCCTGATATTTTCTAAAAATAACCACTCTACTGAATCTTGCATTTTTGTTTTTTGTTGGTGGAGGGAGGGGGGGGAGACGGGCCTCTCGAAAAGTGGGATACAGCGTGTCAAAATAACCCTTTTTAGCGTGACGTCCTTTATGCACAGGCCCACAAAGCTTTGTACTTATTGAGCCTTGTTGAAAGTTAAGGTTTTGCTACAATATTACAAGGCTATATTAGAGGTCTTACAAGACAAACAGTTGCTTATTTCAAGACACACATGAAGGAACTGTACTGTAGTACGTATACATGTCCTTATGGATTTGTCACCATTACGCCCTAAAAGAGGGATTTTCGTTTACACTCCTTGCGCCGAACGCGTGAAGGGTTTGACCTTGAGCTCTGATTGGTCGCGTCGCGGGAATCACAGTAACCGAAGTTTTTTTAATTAATCATAATTTGACCTCATAGCGAAGCTCCAATACGGATAATATCAGGACGTATTGCGGTAACTGCATTTACATTTCCCTGAAAGGTTATTAATCTCTATGATCTTACAGTGCTCATTTGCTAACAGTCTCCTCACTCAAATTACCACCCCCTGTATATTGTAAGAAAAGTCCAGCAAATATGTCATGTATTTCCTGTTTTTGTTGAATTGTGTTTAAAGGCGGTTAGTAGCGACATTTTAAAGTGAGCAACTATGCGTTATTTTTGCTTCAATATTTGTTTGGAACGGGATCGGATGTGTGACGTTATCAAGTTCGGTTTTGCGGTGGAAGCGAATCTAGGAAACTGCTGTACATTCTGTCATAACAACACGCCACAATCCACGTCAGTGCCGACTCGACTCCACAATAAGCTGGATTAAAACAACACTCCGTGTAAAGTGCGTCTATTTTTATATCTACATCTCGTTTTCTTTGTCGCTCACGCAGTCGGCAGAGACAACTTGTTTTCTGTCTGTTTGACGAACAATTCGAGTGACAACGTCGACGCACCCGGAGAATTGCCTCGACGTTTCCAATCGTCGAGGAGTTGTGTAGATGTAGAAAGTGGCTGTGCAATTCAAGTTGGCGACAGCCTTCGTACTTCTGAGTTATTTCCCTCTCTCGGTCAAAGTGGTTTCAGAACAACCATTTATCCAAATACCTAGACGTTATTGAACTTGTGTGGCTGAAAACAACTGTCTAGTATACAAATAATTTCAAAAGTAGACATTCCTATTTGGGAAGCTCTATCCGATGTGTTTTCCTATTAAGTTAACGACCTCTGATCATATTTGTTTAGTATAAAACTGTATCTGTGATAAAATATCCGCATCACAATGTTGAAACGCTCCAAATACCGACTGCCACCCCCCATCGGCCCGCATTACGCATTGTATATGCTGGCCATGGAAGCTAGCGCGCAACGTAACACTGACACCGCATTTTCAAGGGCGTCAGTCAGGGCAGCTCGGGTCATCGCCAGGACATACAGACAATTCAGTCCATCAAGGTATGCAAAGCCAGAGCACAGAGTAATTACCTTCATGTCAAGCAGAATGGTTAATGATATCTGATCGTGCTGGTTCATTGATGGCGGTGAACGAAAAGTATTATTAATTATTCAAATAATCGAATGGGGTTTGTGTGGGTGTGTATACCAACAGTTGGTGTACACCTTTTCGTCGTTCAGTATTTTTTTGTAACCTTATCTCTGTGGAAGTAATTGCCTGATAGGGTTCATAGATTGACAAAATGTGGAGACTATGATTTGTGTCACAATTGTGTTCAGAGGCTCAAACCGAGGCCTTCGTTATAACGTTTTACCGTACTTTATGGTTTTACTCACTAGAGGGCTCAAGCGTCACTAGGAATATTTTCAAGTGTGAGTGCATCCCTCGGAATATTTGAAATATTTATTAACATAAAGTATCTTTAACTACGCTGATATAGTAATTTTTTTTTATTTCCCACGTAAGTATGTAAACATTATTTGATAATTCCAAATTAAATTGTATTTGTATTACCAAAATTTGTTTACAAGCTTTTAAATCCAGATAGAATATTAATTATCCTGTACATGATAACTAAAATCTTTGATCATAATTAAAATAACCCTATACGTTGGAATATTGAACAGTTTTATGGGGGTTTGTACCCCGAATAAACTTGTCAGCCCTTCGCGCAACATAATTATTCGGGCCCCCTCGGGTATTACAAAAGTCGGCGTCGCTGATACGTACATCTCTATGCGTACGCACGTGTGGGAATGTACATTATTCGTCGATTATCATATCATATCTCGTCATATCTGCATGCATCTGCCTGTCACTTTCGAATGAGTGTCAGGTAAATTGATCGCATCTATTAATTTTGAATTTGCAGTTCCCGATGTAGCGAATGCACTATTAGATAGTACTTATACTTTATAGCTAAAATGCAATAGCATCATTACCACTAGATGTGATAATGTATTTTAGGTTCATATTTTGTAAAAGGCTAATCGCATTTATCGATCGTTAAGTAGGCTGCTGCAGCCCTGTTATTTTTTAATCTGAGCTAGATCGAAATATAGAAATGGTAAATATTTTCGTATCCCTACGCATTATACATTTGTAGTTTTAAAAAATAGGTATATATTAAAAAAATCAAATTCAAAATATATTCACAACAGAATATATTATTTCAAATTGCTTTTGAACAATTTAACAATTTTCCTTACAATCTACTTGCTTTTCTGTTGTGATCAAATTGAAAGCATTTTTGACATCAAATCTTCCATTCCGGGCATCTGTGACTTCAATATGTTCAGAATTTTACCATAATCTTATGATGTTCCTACACCGTTCCTTGTGCTTATGAACACAATTATCGATTTGTGCTTAGAAGTGACATGGTATAAAGAAAGAAAGAATCCATATATTGAGTATTTTTAACATTATAAATATTACAAAAGGAGACCTCTGTCTTCCTTCTAGTACTCACGAAACATTGCTATCCACGGTTCACTCTACAAGAAAATGCCAGCGTTTTAAAACTTGCAACTTCTATATAAATGATCGCCTCGCACTGCTCTTAACAAAATTTCACATGAATCGCCTGTTTTATGTTCTTAAAGAATAAGTAACAAAATAGATACCTACCTGGAAACGAACTGCATTTGACATTTTTGAAAAGGCTAGCTATTGCTAGATACATTTTAATATGGTCTATTACACTTAGAGCTAATGCTCATTGCTCCATAATAAATGCTCAAGCCCAAATATGAACTTGCGTCAGTGAGTACTTACAGTTGCCCAGTTCTGTCTGTCTGTCTGTCTGTCTGTCTGTCTGTCTGTGGGGATACGCCGTCGCGCGCATCCACTGGTGCGCATTGGTCATGGTTCACATGACTGGTCCCTCTAGTAGGTATAATAAGCTCAATCCTATCTGGGCAGTCGATAAAAACATTCCAATACGAAAATGTAGCAGGTAATGTGAGTATCTTAGTCATATTTGATTTTAAATATTAGAAAGTTTAGTAAAAAAAATCTTTTGACGGCTATTTTGACAACCTTGGCACTGGTGACAGTCTATGAAGATATAATACTTTCGTCGTGGTCTTAAGAATGATTTACACGTTGTCAAAGTAAAAACGGTATTCGAATGAAACGGATGGGCTGATACATTTTTGCTGGCATCATCCGATGAAATCCCTGCGAATTCTCATCGTAGTAGGTCATGAGCTCTGCTTTTATTGGGAATCAAGGATTGATTGTCCAGGAACCGGACCAGCAGACAAATACCATTTTAACTTTTGCCCAGTGGTTAATTTGGGGGCGGACAAGGGTGGACACGCCGCCGTCCCCTCACTCTTTATTTAGGGTAGATGCCGTCCGCCCACTTTTTTACATGGAATTAAAAATTGGATTCAAATGGTGTACAAATCGCTAAGAGAGGCACCAAATTTGTTCCTGAATTCAAAATTTTCCCGGGGCTATGTGCCCTGGACCTGCATTGTATTAGGGGACCCTCCCCCCAAACCGCCCATTGTTTTCGTAGGCAAATATGTTTCCCTCACAATCGCCGAGTGTCCGCCCACGTATTATTTTACAAATTAACTAACCACTGCTTTTGGCCAGTGTAAAATGACGATTTGTACGACATTTCCTAGTGTTGGTAATAATTGTTGTGTGACGACCACCGCCTGCTTGTGTTGACCTCTGTGTGCGTTGTGTTGCAGGAAGGCGGTGGAGAGCGAGCCGCGAGTGCTGCGGACGACGCCGGACTGGAGCGAGACGGCGATCAACGGCGAGCACCTCTGGTCGGCGACGTCGGCGTCCGGCGACTTTTGCTACGTCGGCGAGGCGGAGTGCACGGTGAGTCGTACATCCCTGGCATTCTGCTTGCACATTTCCCCTAGGCAGGGACACATTAACATCTCAAATAATTTATCTCATTTCCGTGAAAATAATCTCTCTGCTCACTAGCGAAGATCCAATACATAATTTTATCAAAGGAAACACAGGGGCCTTATTCTACAACTATTTTTCATCTCGTTTCGCACGAATTCTTCTGTGAGAAAAAAATAGTTCGTTCCGAAAAATATATAGAATAATTGGGCCTATTCTATATATTTTTTGATCTAGTCGCTACCGATTTCATTTCACTGCCTTACGCCGAAATAAATTCGGTCGCGACGAGATCGAAAAGAGATATAGAATAAGTACCCAAGACATCTAAGTGAAAACAGAAAGAAAAAGTGAAAAGTTGCATGCACTTTCATTAGGTGTGAAATCAGAATTCAATGTTGAATTTAAACATAAAATTATTACCTAGTTAAAAAGGTTCGGCTTAAGGAGTTTTGATTTGAAAACTTAATCCTTGCATTACTGACCTAGTTGTTGCAAAGTTTAAGTGCTAGTCAAGTGCACACAACTTGCACAACTTAACACAGCTTTTGCACGTCACACTTACAATTTCTACAAGCTTTTCACCATGGTTATTGAAGTATGAACGTAGTTTACGATATGATATTATGATTTATGTCGAAATTATAAAGCTCCTAGACTACATCCTACCTTCACGAAACGCTTTTTGCTCAAAATGCTCGAATCCATATTTAATATCATAGAATTTCATATTTCCTTCTGATACCGGAGACAAACTTGTTCCTTTGTTTCGCAACGTTGGAAACATTTCGAAGAATAAAAACACTTTTCAATCTCTTTGAAACGCTGCAAGGGAAAAGAAACACCGCCCCAACTTTTCACCGTGCATGCGAATAACAAGAATTCTGATACGAGTAAGAGCTTCCGTAAGTTCGGCCGCAATGGCTGTCGGTTTCCCGCGGTCGAGTCGCAGCCTTAACTCTCTGGAAGAAGAATGGAGCTCATTGGAGTGATCGAATGCTCCCTCAGGAGCTATATCCAGACATCCCGCCAGGACTTGTTTAACATACTGCCCGACAACGTGACCGCCGCCGCGGGCGGAGAAAGACTGACATTATCTTCTATCTCCACGAGTCCTGGGTTCCATTCCCGCGGCCGACGCTTCTTATGGACGTTCTCTCGTCGTTTACCTCGGTCGTCAAGTGAATGGCGTGGTTCAAAACGCTCTGTGTAACGCGTTGAGGAGCGAGCCTACTTTACATTCGGTATAAGTTTGTTAGTTTCTGCTCTGCAGACCGTGGCCCTGATTCTATAACTCCATTGCGACCGCTTAGCAATTATTTCAATGTTAATCCTTATGGAAGAAATTGCTAAGCGGTCGCAATGGAGTTATAGAATCCCAACCCGTATGGAAAGAACCGAAAAGAAATGTGACACAGATGCAGTATCTGACCTTTCCTTCGAGAAATTTGACAAATATTATCATCCTCAGATGAGAAATAACCTAGCTGCCGACCCGTCTATAAACACTTCGTATCATTTTTCGTAGGGAGGCAGACATTTTCCTTTGAACAACAAACAACAAGTGGTAGAATACAAAAATTAATTAAAACATTATAATTATTTTCCCAACCTACTTATCTCAAGTTCTTATGAGGTGACGAACTAATATATTTCTCATAAATTTTAAATTGACAGAAAATATTAAACTTTTTTTTCTCGTACTTCACCCCAATCTCTGTCAGTTGAAACCCCCTGGAATAGCGAGTTCTTCGTTAGGCTGTCTTGATGAGTTCGGGTTCGAGTCTCGACAATCTTGTATGTCCTCGTATTGGGGATCTGGCAGCATCCCACGACCGAATTCCCAACGACCATCATAAATCCGTCTCAGTCAGTTGCATGCGTCCATTTTGTTGCTATTTGCAACGGCACTGCGCACGTACAGTCGCCACCATTGTTGTTGCTTATTATTATCTTGTATTGTTCTCTAATCGCAAAGTTGATGGAGTAGGAACTTACTTATGAACGACACTGTACATGTAGCCTGTGGCACCATTTCAGTAGTAGGCTCTCGTGAGGTAAAAGTGGTACACCAAATCCATTAGCCAAAAATGATACGCCATCGTACAAATTACGATATTATTTTACAATTGCCAGAAAAACTCCTCAGAATATTATAGAGATTTAGTAAAATTAAAATAATTTTTCAAAAATTATTTCACGTAATTTTATTTGTTGATTTTAATATAATATTGTAATTTGTACAACGGTGTATAATTTTTAGCTATTCGATTGAGTGTACCTACCATTTTTACCCCACGAGACAATAGTCTATTGTTACAGTATAGCTTTAGGTAAATAAGGGTCGTTATTATAAAAAAAATATATAGCATGTATAATATACAGCCTGCAGTATAAAGTCATTGTTATGATTTCATTCGATCGAGAAAATAAGTTTTCATCTGTCGTCACAAACTGTTATTACAACTCACTGAACACAATATTATACTTATCGACTTTACTAAACGAATAAAAACTCTTGTAGTAAAGTCTAATTCCAAAGTGTAAACTATATAGTAATGTGCTTAAATTACTACTGACATTGATGAAACCACACATACAATACAGTAATTGTAGGTAAAAGTCGAGGTAAAAGTCTTTTGCCATGACGGAACACTCAAAGCTAATGTGGCTTTCGAAATATTTGAATTTCGTTCCAAGCTGTTTTGGAACGTTTTTCAAATAATTGGTTTAATGGTGACACTGACACTGTCCTTGTACATTGTATCGAAGTAAAATGTTTTTGTATAGTGTAGGTTTTATAAGAAAGTAAGTGTAATCATTGTATCATAACCTGACAATGAGGGATCGTGAGTACGATATGAACATCTGTCAATATGCATCACGTGGTATTGACAGGCAGCACAGCTGACTCTTGTCTCCGGATGGCTTTTCTTTATGATAGTGCGAGGGGTGGGGGGCTGACGTCAAACCATCAAACACACCCGTGCAGGACACGGAGAGCACGTGGCGGCCATCATCACAGCCTTCTGGAAACTTCGCTCTGATAACACTGGCGGTGGAGGAGCAGGTGTTCTATGTACCTGACAAAGTATGGGAGAGCATCATGTGATTGAGGAATATCTATGTCGTAACCAGGCGATTATAGGATTAATTTTGGAGAGGGAGAGGGGGGCTTCAATGTTTATGGATGAACAACTAAAATTAAATCTCAATGACAAAGCCTCCATAAATACCTCGATATAAAACTACTAGGGCTAGCTTTATATGTAATTGACCTACCAAACACACTGAAAAATGAAATGGATCCATTTTATATTTAAAAAAAAAGTAAATACATTCCAAAATTCCAAAAAATTAAACAAGGAAAAGATGAAAAATAGAAAATCGTATACTTTCTAAAAGTTAAAATCAATCGAATCCCTTTTTTTTAAGTATAAAATGAAAAATCTTATGACCTAACTAAAAATTAAATTCGATGTTAAATCTAACATAAATAATAATTTCCAAAAGTGAATAAAAATATCGCACTATGATTTTTAAATTTCAAAAATAATCAGAATAAATCAATAAATAAATAATCACGTGTACTACACTGAAATTACGATTTTTTGGTATGAGCAATCAGCTCATTTACCTATAGACGTTTCATTTAGAAATTAAATTAAATTTTTGATGTGATTTTGAAAATGGTTTTACTCCGGAAACTGAATTGAATCTCTGAATGTTCGCTCCATTTCAACCTAAATATTGACATTTCGAGCTAATGTGGTTAGCCCACATCTGGATGTTGCCACCAGGTGACCAACTTGATTTTGTTTGCAATGGCATTGGGTCGAGTGTTGCATCTTGCATTCACGCCACTGGCGCCGGCGCCAACTTCATGCGGTTCTCAACACTATTCATTAGTTTAATTCGACACAAAGTTTAATTCACACCGTTAATTGGATTCACAGCTATTCACCCATGTTGATTGGATCCAATTCACAACATACACGTCGTATAGCGGTTATAACAAACCTAATTTAGAACACTACAAATTGTGTTAAAAACTTTTTAAAACTTTTTCGATTTCAAATATTCTTCTATTTTTTCGTGGTGAATATTTCTCATGGGATAATACGATCTGTTAATTCTTGGAGCCGATGTAATTTAAATCAGCTTAAAATGGTCGAAGTAGAGAGACGAATAAGGCGGGTCAGAGAGAATTGAAAAAGTTTTAATAACTTACATGTTTGAAATGTTTCGCCAGGGGAGATTCCCCGTGCTGCAGAAAGTAAAAACGATGTTGGGAAAGGGGAGAGGAAACTTTTAGCAGAAACGAAACCGTTGCCCGTCTATTCATCGAATTATGAAAAATGTTTGAACTAGATAAAAAAAAGTAATAAAATATTTCGCAAATTCTTTACAATTTTTTTTACGAAACTAATTAATTGATCTTAAGAACCAGGATCCGTAACTTACAACAATTTTTCCCCTTGTTGAGTAAACAATCTTTCATCTTTGTGAAACAATTACATATAATTCGAAATTAATTTAACTTAAAATTTCGATCAATTGTATTTACCTTTGGCAGGATTAATTAGCTTTTGTATTGGCGTTGTATTGAATTGTAATTGAAACCAATGCGCGTTCAGCTCCGCATTCTTTATCAGAGAACAATAGAATAATTGTATTTGATTGTTTTCGTATGATTTGGGTTAATTATTAACTGTAAATTGAAAAATGTTGAAAAAAATAAACAATTTCGGAAAATGTCGACTGGCATGTTTAATATACCTACCGTGTTTATTTTAGTGGCAAATGAAGTTCCATCATGAGGACAATGAGGGCATGTGCTCGTTATTTGTTGAAAATATATTTTACACTAATATTTGAAAGTTTTTAATATAGTTAGTTTTAAAATTAGTTTGTAGCCCCGCAGACAAGCTGACCTGTTGGTTTAGCAGGGCTACTATAACATGTAATTGTAGTTTTAATAAATAAAAACTTGATAAAAAAGAAAGTAATAACGAACGTAATATTCTTTAATCAATTATTCAAAAGGTCATAAGTCCATGTAAAATAAGTTCCCATAGAAGAGTCAGAAGGTCCAAGAATGATGCCCTTCTATCCATTCTATAATCTTAGAGGAATTATTCCTCTAAGCTATAATGATCTATCATTAGAATGTACGTCTATGCCGTGATACGATTCGGATTTTCACTAAGTATAAAATTGATTTCATTTGATTAATTTAACAAGTACAGCCGACCCTATATAATATATTGCAGTTAGATTACTCCCCAATTCATCTGCGTTAGATGTGTTGCCTAGACGGATGTAATATCTACCTACTGCAATGCTGTTAAACTGATCTAGCAAGTAATCTAACTTCAAGGGGTAATCCAATACATGGAATCGAGTGTACTGCATGCATCGCATAATGTTCCGGTAAAGCCAGTGATATAATTCAAGTCATCCCTCTGTATACAAACATAAATCTAGTCAGGCAACTAATGTTCTACGTCCGCATATGACTGGTAATCGCTGTAAGGGGGAGATTTATCAGTACATAATGCGTTGTCTGTACCATTGACAGCTTTTTGTTAGGGATTAGGGACATTTAGGGACACTGTCGCCGATATAATCTAGGATGATATAATGCTAAGCGCGACGTCTCGTGGTACGTAATGTGTCAAGGTCAAACTCGGGCGACGGCTGAGTTCACATTTTACCAGATTGCAGGGAAACCTGACACAGTACAACTACAACCATATTCTTCTTGTGTGGTCGTATTTTACACATGTACAAATGATCTGATCGTGAACAGTATTAATAATACATCTTTATGAAGACAGAATATGGTATATTGAAGTCAATATATAACTCACTGGTTATTTTGCTTCAATTTCGCGTACCTATACACGATTACATTTGTTGAACCAAATGCGCAACATTGAACCATGTAAACTAGGCTTTATAGCAGTAAGAAGCCAATCCTAACTTAGAGCGAATATCAATGACTGTGCACACACAATTTGTAGCAAAATATAGCTCTTAAAATGGATATCACACTACACTTTGAACTACGGGCAATTCATTTTTCAGCCAATTAGATTCCACAGTTTCATTCAAAAAATACGGAAATTGAATTGTCAAACTAGATCGAAACGATCCTATTGTCTTGACTTGATCGTAATTGTTGCAGAAACACGGCACCCGGATGAAGAGCTCCGCGTGCAAGATCCAATTGCATTGTCCTGACTCGCTCGTGATTGTTGCAGAAGCACGGCACCCGGATGAAGTGCTCCCCGTGCAAGATCCAATTGAATTGTCCTGACTCGCTCGTGATTGTTGCAGAAGCACGGCACCCGGATGAAGTGCTCCCCGTGCAAGATCCAATTGCATTGTCCTGACTCGCTCGTGATTGTTGCAGAAACACGGCACCCGGATGAAGAGCTCCGCGTGCAAGATCCAATTGCATTGTCCTGACTCGCTCGTGATTGTTGCAGAAACACGGCACACGGATGAAGTGCTCCGCGTGCAAGATCCAATTGCATTGTCCTGACTCGCTCGTGATTGTTGCAGAAACACGGCACCCGGATGAAGAGCTCCGCGTGCAAGATCCAATTGCATTGTCCTGACTCGCTCGTGATTGTTGCAGAAACACGGCACACGGATGAAGTGCTCCGCGTGCAAGATCCAATTGCATTGTCCTGACTCGCTCGTGATTGTTGCAGAAACACGGCACACGGATGAAGTGCTCCGCGTGCAAGATCCAATTGAATTGTCCTGACTCGCTCGTGATTGTTGCAGAAACACGGCACACGGATGAAGAGCTCCCCGTGCAAGATCCAATTGAATTGTCCTGACTTGATCGTGATTGTTGCAGAAACACGGCACCCGGATGAAGTGCTCCGCGTGCAAGATAGTCGCGCACGCCAACTGCATCAACATCCTGCTGGACCGCACGCGGTTCCCGTGCAAGCCGACGTTCCGCGACGTCGGCGTGCGGCTGTACCGCGAGCAGACCAGCATCCATCACCACTGGGTGCACCGGCGCTCGCAGAAGGACAAGTGCAAGCAGTGTGGCAAGGTAAGTGCACACGAACTAGGTCAAGTTTTTTCATTTAGTTAAAGGAAATCTTCAGGGAAGTTATTTTTTTATTTTCTCGTTTGAAAATATTTCTTGAGGTTGATGTGGAATTCTTCTTTTTATTTCTTGAATCTTTCCGAAACTAATTTGGATAAGAGGTTTGACAAATATACACATTTAAACCCCATATCATTGGCGGATTGAAACCGGGATTGCTTGCTCGACGATTCATATATTTCTCCACCTCGTCATCATCTTCTACCATAACCATCCTCGTCTCTCCATCTTCTCACCATTTTTATCATCCATTTTTTCTTACCAATCCTCATTTAGAGTTTTCCTACTCCTCGTATAATTCTTTTAACTAAAAATATTTATTATTTGTATAAATATCACATTATTCTTCCTTCTTATAGATGTAATACATTTCAAAAGCGAAATTAGATCTTCCTTACCTTGTGTACCTATTTCATTTATGTAGTTAAGAAAAACAACTTAGACGTCTGGAAGTCAATTCTTGAGCTTTCACGTTTTGAAATCGTGCACGTTTTCATTGTTGAAAACTTATAAGAAAGTTGACCACTAGGAGCCTTCTACTTTTTCATGTTTTACAGTTTTACACAATGCAAACTGTAAAACGGTTTCAAAAAGTGAATCTCAAGAATTGGCCTCCTGCGCTTATGCTAGCCATATTGACACGTAATTAAAAGTTGGAAAATTTCAAACTACTTACACCTTACAGATTAAAAAGAAGTAATAAATCTTGCGTAAACTCACCTCTTGCCACTCGGGAAAATTCTTGGTCCCGGGAAAATATTCTCTTCTCACCATTATAATTTAACTATAGCAAACTTCTACAACTCTTAATACCCGAAAGGATAAACTTACCTGCAGAAATGTAAATTTAAATACTGAGTGCTGTAACCACTAATTTATCTTTGCTCGTCACTTTACAGAATGTCAGGCTCACTTAAATATTTCACTTTCGTCATACCAATCCGAAACTCAATGGAATAAATTGTGAACTTTTGTTTTCGTTTGACTTGACGCTTTCTCTAAGTGCGAGAAAAGTTATGTGCTGTCTAAAAGTAGGTAAAAGCTTTATATTCAGGTAAAAGTATATGATTTCTATTGGTCCGCTCTCTTCAAACTTTTCCAAGTGGGACATTATCACCGTCGTTTTCGTCTTCGGCATGTCAACCCAAAGTGTCATCTTCTTCAGATTTACTTGGAGCCCGCCATATCTTCCTCCCCTCACTATATTTGAATATTATGTCACTTTCCATATTGATATTGAAGCTATTTTTATCAATAGAAAGCGGTGCTAAAGGCGGCTTTCCATGTCCGAATAATGCATTGTGCTCATCGTCATGTGACTGGATCAACCAATCAGAGTCTGGGTTGATTAAACAAACGTGGAAGATCGTGAATCTATGTATGTATGTATGTATGTATGTATGTATGTATGTATGTATGTATGTATGTATGTATTTATGTATGTATGTGTGTATGCTCTTTATACATTTCTACACCCTTTGACCGATCTCAACCAAATTTGGTATGGAGATTCTGACTGAGCCTACGCACATCGTAGGCTACTCATCCCCTCCCCCAAACCCCCCCTAATCGAAGAAATTCAGCTTAAAGGCAGAATGTACGAGAGTTCACTTTTTGATGTTATCATGTGTAATAAACTTACGAAAAATTCTCCCGAATTTCTACTCATGTACCCCCCCCCCCCACCCCCCCCCCCCCCCCCCCTCCGTCATCCGGCACGAGCAACGCCGGGCAGGGCAGCTAGTATTCGTATATGTTGAATACTAAGCTCACTAACAAGAAGTACAAATACTACTTAGCGTCGAGAGTAAACATGTCTACGCATAATTTCCCGTTTTTGCCAGTAAAATTCTTGGGCAGTTCTCGCGGTTTCTTCGCAAGACCACGCACAAACTACGGGACAAAAACACTAAACAGTGACAACTCAACTAAGCGGTGGAAGTTCAAGTCATGATTTCCTTACAGCCGGGGGAGTGTGACGACCATATGCAAATATAATACTTTTCTCATTGTTTCCATGCAAAATAATTACATAATTTCAAAGGTTACACAATTTTGTAACCAGATAATTGATCTTATTTATATTTGGTTTTGTTTATTATATTGCTTTATTACCTTATGACATTTAATCTCTTTTGAATATAACTTACAAATTCATAGGTACTTTATCATTTGGGGGAAAATAACTGGAAAATTGTTTAAAATTCCCAAAATCATAATATTCATTTTTACTAAATTTCCCTTTTCACAGGGCTCTTTACGAAACCCGAGTATTTGTACAGACAACAATGTTCTCGTATATCGGTGATCTTTGAAAGCATGCTTCCTTCATAAATCCCTTCATTCTTATTTTGTATAAGATATAAAGCTTTCAGCATGCGAAAGTAAGCAATATATTATTGGCGTGAACAATAATATTCCCCTCTACGATGGCAGATCAATAGCGCTGTTCAGACCAGCACTCTCTTATAGAATATCGCGGAGGTGTAGGTAACAACTAACAATCACTCACAATACGTGCGAGAAGACGTGCCAACGTATGTGCTTTGATATATCGTGGTGAGTACGTTTTCTTCGCAAATTTTAAATCAAAGTTTGATCTTAGAGCTATATGGATTTACTGAGTTGGTTGTCTCTGAGTTTTCTTTTTATCTAATCTAATTTTGAAATTACTTTTGAAGTTTTGAAATCGATTTTCCGACAGATGGACGAATCTCATAAACGAAACTCGTCGGTACAAATTATCAAGGTCAAAGCGACTGGAAATTTGGTAACGATCAGATGTTGTGGGGGGGGGGGGGGGGGGCCGGGGGGAGAAGGGGTAAGTTTACGGAGCTTAGCGACCTCCAGTTCAGTCATGATTTGTTAAATACACGCGAGCCACCCACATCTTCGATTGTCTTTATAAAGTAGAATGTATGGGGCAGCATCGGGAGGTGGAAGTAAGATTAAACGGATCGGGACAACATGATGACCGCACACCTCCAGGGATTTCTCTCCCCTCTGCTCCAGCGAACCAAGATCCTCTCTCAGAGCAAAACCACTACGTTTTCTTTCAAACACTAACGTTTTATGCTAAAATATGGAGAAATATGGAATAATACTTATTCTCTTTGACTTTGACAAAGAGACGTGTTTGTTATGCAGCGAATCTTACTCAACGTTGTACAAAAGAATTAATTAATATTTTGACTGGAGTGAGTCGGCTAATATGGATCCAGATAATGAAGGCGTGTTTGATGTGATGAGACTTGAGGCTGTGTGGTGAAGAGAAGTCAACCCCACGTGTCTCAGACAGTTTAAACTTGCTCGTCTACTCGAGTGTTTCTCTTCAGCGGCTGGCCGGCCTCCAGCGAGGGCACAAAGCTCAGAGAAAGCTCAGAGCTTCACAAGTACTGCCGAGTGCCGTGAGAACTGTTGCAAAACAAGATAAGAGTACCTCACGTAATTGTTTCAATTAAATATTTCCTTTATGCTTCTTTATGCAGACCAGTGACAGTTCTTGATAAGTCAGAAAATCAGAACGAACTTTTTTTATTAGTTAATTTTAGTTTAAAAAGAACTAAAAGTTTGAGCTAATTGATTTTACTATTTTTCTATGCATATTTGCATAGATAAATGTTAATCGTGTTTAACACATATTTCGTGTCCTGTTTAATAATCATTATAAGGTCAGCTTGTTTAAAGTTATGAAATTGGAACTTAACTTCCTATAAATTATTCATGGACGTTCGAGGATGCTAACGTAGCTCACGTTGAAATTGCAATCAATTTCTATTCCTTGCGACTCGAGTATTATTACACCTCTGTCTATCGCACATAATCACTGGTCTGAACAACTGGCCACATGAGACGGAGCAAGGGGCGGGGGGAGAGAGGGGAAGAATCCATCACTTCATCGATTGATCCCGTGCTTTCAGTTCTCAATCCGTTTACCTTCGAGTGGTTTCTTCAATTTCCAGCCGAGGAATTTAATTGACATCTCGTCTCCGAGAACTCGAGGAGCACTTTGGTTCTGCTTCGTTTGCCGACCAGAGTTCAAGTCAGAAACATTATTTTTTTGCGGATGCCCGTTTGATGAATAATTTTCAGTTTACCTTGTTGGGGAAGATGCTTTACACATAACATGTTAATGCACTGCCTTCTATACTTGCTGAAACTCGAACCGCGATTCGAAACACACCCCTAGCTTCCATGATGTTTTATTTACCCGTACACTCTGAATACCTACACGTTGGCGTACAATCAAGGTGTCCTCTTTGTTTATTCATTTCAAATCTCATGTAAGTTTGGAATTGTATAGAACACTCGTACATAGAACATTATCCTCTCCGAATACCTCGCAGTCACACTTTTAGAAAGCTTCAAAGCATCGGCATTCATTAGCGATTCCGTTTTGCCCTGACTTGTGCACAAACATTCAGATTGAGATGAGAGGCAACCGAGAAGGACGAGCGAAGAGTGAATCAAGTTTGGTGGGACTCATTGACGCACTTAATCACGGACTTTAGTCCTTCATGGCGTGTCGTGAATTTTGAAGGACGCTCGCCATGAATTGCGAATACTCGGTCGGCGGGAGAAAGTTTGCTCTCCATTTGCCACCCCCCGCGAGAAGGGGGTGAGGGGGTAATTCCTACAACCGACCGAACTCGGTTTCGGAATTCTTGGAAATTCTGTGAGATTTGGGTTTTGTTGTAATTTTGTTTGGGGAGCACATTAATTTTGTTTAGTCACGAAACAGCATTTCCTCTCCATGTGTTTCGTCGAATTAAATCTAACCCCATAAAAAACACTCCGTGTAAAAAAAACAGCCAAGTCTCTTCAACTAAAAAAAAATTATGAAATCTAAAAATTCTGCACTGAAACGTAGTGATATCAACTTTATTTGAAAATTAAAAAATACTTGGCGCATCGTGTAAATAAATAGCTAAGAAGTATAGGCTAGATATAAATACATATACTTATAGTATACCTACAATGCCCTAAAAAAACGATGCGCCAAGTATTTTTTAATTTTCAAATAAAGTTTTGACTTGGCTCATTTTTTGATATCACTACGTTTCAGTGCAGAATTTTTAGATTTCATAATTTTTTTTTAGTTGAAGAGACTTGGCTGTTTTTTTACACGGAGTGTTTTTTTATGGGGATATCACTTATTTTTTTAGTTTATTTACACAACTTGTAAAACTTATTGGGGCAACAATGACTAATTCCTTTAAAAAAATACGCTATTTCCGAATTAGTTACTAAGAAAAATATTGTTTGGAGCTAAATATAAACTTAAAGTGATATGCCATGAAGAATTGCGAAAGCATCGTTCCAATAGGTCCAGCCGTTTTCGAGATATGGCATCACTTCCGGTTTTTAAAATGGCGGCTGAAAGCTCTTACACATTGTATTAATATGTGTATAAATACTAGTATTTCATTATAAGCCTTCTGAATATGTAGTTGGTTTTTATATAAAGGGGAAGTGAATTTAGGCAGATTTCGCTAAACTATGACATCATTTCCGGTTTCAGTAATTAGAAAACTTTAATTTCACTGTTGTTATTTCATATAAAGGACCGTCTGAATCGATTGGCGCAAATTTCGTTCCGATCGGTTTAGCCGTTTTTGAGATATGACGTCACTTCCGGTTTCAAAATGGCGGCACAAAAAATTCATAAGGGCAAGGTATCATCAGGCAGACGAGCTGTATATGTGGTGAAAATTTCGGGTCAATCGACCCAGCCGTTTAGGCTGTGGCGGAGACCGCGGAATTTATTGGAAGATGAATCTGAATCTGAATCTGAATCATTATCTGAAGAAAGCCGTACAATTTCACTGTTTTCAAGGCCCTCTAGCTCGCAAACATCATATCATATTGTTCCCAAATTTGGTATATATGGTGGGGTGGGCCATAGCTCGAAATTAAGAGATTTCGCAACAATGTGAGATTTCCCAATTTTGAGATCCAGTAGGCCGAAAATGCCACTTTGATGCTTACAGTAAAAGTGGGTTGCTCCAGCCTTTTTAAATGAGAGTGTGCGCGCGCCGTACGACTTGGCTGGCGTGGAGCGACCGCTCCACTAGATTATTGGATTTAGTATGAGAGTATTTTACAGCCATAGAAGTGGATGAGAAGGGCAATCAATTGAGCATGTTTTGTTCCGAAATTATAATTTGCTTTGCCATTTGGTGTGGAATAATTCAGCTAATGATATTTTTATCTCAGCAGTGTACTTGAACCGATTTATTGTCATTTATAAATAAAGTACATTGATGTTAGGTTGTGTTTTCCAAATACTGAAGTATAAGTTAACGATGCAACTCGACCTCAGAAAGATGAAGTGATGATAAACAAAGTTTCAAAAGCAACATTACACGCGTCAGTTCTTAGAAATTCACAAACGAAACTAAGTAACCAATATGTATTCAAGAAAAATTTAATATGAATTATATTCCAAATATATTAATGACGTATGAACCGTTCCGTCTCTATTTCATACTTTGATGTAAAATAGCTTTCAAGCTCTTGATGCAAGAAAAACACTACCTAATATCGTTACCATCTACGCTAAGCTAACAAACACTATTCGCTTTTTTCTCTCTATTTCACTTTTCTACATCATTTCTCATTAAGATCATTATTTAGATATAAACGCTTCATCAAGTCGCATTTTCGCCAGAATTTCTCGAAGCAGCTACACGACGGGAAGTTTAGCTTTTATCTCAAACGTTCATTTTTTATTTTTAAATAATTAATTGTCCCCTCCTCTTCCTTTCCCTTCTCACCGTCTTTCGTTTATTAAACCAAGGCAGGAAACTCGTGATTCGTAGATTTGTAGCGCATTAATGAGATCAACTTGCATTAGATTTGAAATCAATCAAAACCCCGGCTTTTCGCCTCGGAATATTCTGGAAAACTAATTGCTCTGCTGTGCTGTGTGTTTATCCGACTTCAGTCTACACTCCAGACGAGACAGTGCGATGTTTCGAACCGATCGTTTTAACTTAATTAATTATCAATCTCCATCAACCACTCCAATTAATCTCAATTTACAAATTAAAGGTCGAAGCATCTTTCAACTTAATTACCTCGGATCCCACACATTCTCGCGATTACATGAATTCTCGCTTCAATAAAATGTGCGATAGTCCGCAAAGATAGTGTAACTCATATTAAAACTTTTTCAGTGACCTAAGAGCATTAAATTTCATATTTACGGCTCTAAACAGGGGTTCTATACTCAAGGCTGGGATTGTTTAGTTTTCCAATATATTCTGTTTCGAATTCTGACTATTAATTTTCGTATTTATCAAGGAAATAACTGTTCCGGAAAGTGGACTTAAAATCATGTAATTTTCGGATTTTATTGATTTACTATTGTGTTTAATGTTTAAAACTTTAAATCATTCTGCCTTCATCCAATCATATATTTATAGTGTACGATAATACTTCGATATAACTTTATTTATTGATATCAGTAAAATGGTAATTGATAGAGCTTGATTAATTAATTCCAAATGTGTGCAACGCAAAATCGAGAAAATGGACTTCCGCCCTTCTACTTGTGAGATGCAGACATTTGCATTGCAATTGTGATCGTCTGAGATAAATTGATTAAATTATGTTTTGCTTACGCACAAGTAAGAGAGATGACATTATGAACTCTTTATTTTTAACAGCAAAAGTTGCCACAAGCACAAATACATGGAATCAATACATACACATAATAAATAGCAGATCACTTAAAAACAAAATAAATTCAATCATAAATGCAATTTTAAAAATATTAGTATAAAAAATTGTCAACTAGAATTAAAATGATAATATCCAGCAAAGCACTGACTATTCTACTATTTTGAACTCCGTCTCTATCGCTGTCATCATCCTTGACATGTGTTCCAGGCGTTCCAGTCGAACTTCTTCAGCTCCAAGGAGATCGTCGCGCTGAGTTGCTCGTGGTGTAAAACTGCCTTTCACAACAAGGAGGCTTGCTTCAACGTCAGCCGTCTCGCAGACGAATGTTTCCTCGGTGAGTGTAACAAAATCTTCAACTAATGAGAGACGCTAATTAGTAGCCGAGCTTGTGGTTACTTTCCATTATATTTTCACTCGAACTAGAGGGGAGAACAATGTTATACCCAGAGTTACAGTAAACAATGAAAGTATTGGTCCAAGCCACTAATGATTCCAAGTTTTAATGAATGTTCAGCATCGATTTTCTTTGTTTCCTTTCGCTAGGGTCACACAGTGGTATCATAGTGCCTCCGTCATGGATTGTCAAACTTCCAAGAAGAGGAAGTTTTAAATCTAGCTTAAGAAAATCGCCGAAGAAAAAGACGTCGAGCAAAAAGAAGAGCAAAGAAAAGGTATGAAATGTAAATTATTGTCAGAGCATTTCGGTGATGGATTGTAGAGCCAAGTTATTAGATCATTTATATTCATTGTGTTTCCATTTCCTCTTTCATCGCAACTGAATATGGTTATAAATTATCGTGACACATTTTGCTTTTCAGAGTGAAAAGGACCAAAAGACATTTGTGATAAAACCGATTCCTTCAGCAAGTTTAAAGCCTGTTCTCGTATTCATTAATCCCAAATCCGGGGGCAACCAAGGCTCAAAGTTATTACAGAAATTCCAGTGGCTTCTAAATCCACGACAAGTATTTGACCTGACGCAAGGTGGGCCAAAGTTTGGGTGAGTGAAAGTTTTGTCTAATTAGTGTTTAGTACACGCGTTAGGTATAAGTTCGTCGGCTAACTATGTGATGCGATCATCGGAGGGATGGGAAATAGTTGAAGAACACAACAAACTGGCACGTGAGGTATTCGAGGGAATTGCACATCACTCAAAAGTGTTGCCTTGAATATTTTTCCATCTGGCTCCTCTCTGTATCTACAACAGCATCCGCGTGATCTCAATCCAGCCGTGCGAAGCACTCAGCTCCAGGTTTGTCTGACAATCAATCCCTGAGGACCCGGCGTGTCCCTGGACGCCATTAGGGTTGTGCATGTTGTGGAATATGGGAGTATTCACAGGACATTTCAATCACGTTTTTCATCGTAGAGGTACAAGCTAAATCCTGGTGGATTAATGTTTGTGTCAAATAATTCCTAAAACTCTCGCAGTTACCTGCATCGTGGATTTCATGTCGAAACTGTCAGGTTTTCACACTGATACGTGCTATTTAATTCATGATAGACATGAATTGAAATATATTTTGATAACGTCGTTATTATGACTTATTAAAACTTTTTTGTGCGCGAAAAGAGTTTATTTTAAACGTCGCCACAGGAAAACTGAGCGTATTATGTCAGAGGACAATCCAAGTCTGGATAAACAGGGGAGAGGACAGAGGGGAGATATAAGCGGGAAGAAACTGGAGAAAAAGAGGGGGTTGAAGCTTAGCTCGAAGATGAATCTTTGATAATATTGTTGTATTTGTTTCTTGTCATGCTGTAGACAAAGATTTATTATTTATTGGTGTTTATGTTTTGTTATTGTAGTTTAATTATATTTAATACTTCCTAAAATTTATTACACTTATTTCTAGTCAGTGTGCCCTTGTTACTCAACTATTCGGCTTTATGAGAGCTGGGATTTGTTTGTAGACCCGCTATGAAATATTTAATAATGCGTTGGAATGAATGCGAGCCAGCTTGATGTATTATTTACGGTGAAATAATGCACCAACGTGTTGCGTGGTGCTTGGTGTATGTTGCAAGCCGCCAACCCCCGTGCGAGGCGTGAACAAGAGGTTAGAGGTTGGAGATGTTCCGCAAGGTGCCGAACCTCCGCGTCCTGGCGTGCGGCGGCGACGGCACGGTGGGGTGGGCGATGTTGAGGGAGTATAGAGCCATGTTGTCACCAGGTTGGAGATGTTCCGCAAGGTGCCGAACCTCCGCGTCCTGGCGTGCGGCGGCGACGGCACGGTGGGTTGGGTGCTCTCGGTGCTCGACCAGATCGGCATGGTACCGGCGCCGGCCGTCGGCGTCCTGCCTCTCGGCACCGGCAACGACCTGGCGAGGTCCCTCGGCTGGGGCGGGGTGAGTAGTCGAACAGTTCGTACTTTAGCGAACAAATTTGTACCTCCGAAACAGAAGGCCAGAAGTCCAGTTTCTCGATGTTGCGTTGCATACGTTTGGAATCATGTAATGAAGGTATATTAATTGCAAATTAACAGGTTGCCCCAAAACATTTATATTGAAATTCTCATGACTGATGTCACCAAATTGTAATGTGTCGCGTGTAAAACTTAATACTATTAAGATTGGACGAAGGCCTAAGAATCATTACACTGGACGTCGGGTCTTCTGCTTCTGCGTCTAAAGTATTTAACTTTACACAAAATTCTCTTAAGCTCCATTTACACGGTGCAATTTCTTGAACAACTTCTATGGCACATTCCCATTTTCCATACAATTTTGTATTTACACGACGCAACTTTCTGTCACAGAACTTAAAACATGTTCTAATTTCCATTCAAGAAGTGTGACACAGAAGTGTGGAACAGAAGTTGTACAAGAAGTTGCACCGTGTAAATGGGGCTTTCTTAGGTATGGAAATAAATACATTTTGAATTTCCTTATTATAATTGTGGCTTTCGTCAAGCATTGCGTTTTCATATCGCTCTGATAGATCAATGATAAATGAATGGTCAAACGATTCCTTATGCACAGCAAATATTCAAATTGAACTCGTATAATAATTACGTCAGCTGTTTCTAATCGGGAAATGATTATCCTAGAATTATGCAGTCGTGAGAACTAGTGTCAGCAGTTGCTCCAGATTCATAAATTGGAAATTACTTATTGATATGTGAGTAAGGAATTATGGACTGTTTGCTTTGGTGACAAATAAACTCGAGTGATGCGCTGCTACTCAATCAACTCAACTCATCCAGTCTTCACAGAGACCAAATAGAGTGGTTTTCCACTGATTTTCCGTTCCCACTTAGCCTCAACCTGGGAACTAAACGCTGAGCGAAGGATATTTGTGAATTTTTTGTCCACCTTTCCCAGAACCTCTTTATTTAATTAATTCTGAGGCAAGTCACACATTTCACATTTTATTTACTGTAATCAACAGTAGAACTGGATGACACTTGAAAAACTCTCCCAAGTTATTACTCGCGGCAAAGAGGTTAGACTTTTATGAGCCTTGTGCAAAATAAACATTGTTTATACTTCACATCTTTGTAAGGTGTGTTATTGCTCATACTAAGATTACATAATTTAATTAATTATCTCTCTACCTACACATGCACCTTGTTATTACTAACTAAGGTGCTCATAGTGGCTTCGTATATTCCCTCTTTTTGCACTCCATGCATTAATTATAAAATACAATCTTGTCTTTACATGGGTTCAAAATGAAAATGATGGTGTTTGAGACATGGACACGGCGATATCATTTAAGTTCCAGGTTTCGCTAATGATGTAATATTACATCGGATAAGTCGTCAAACAATGTATATAAAGCATCAATTTCAAGGAGCAATGTTTTGAACAACGGCTCAAGATCAAAACATATTTTAACACAAATCAAAACACATAAACAGGAGCAATGAGTGAAAACATAATATTATTTTAACATAATATAATGCGAGAATTAAGTTGTTTTCATTAATAATGTACATCAAATTATGAATGAAAACAACATTAAATCTTGCCTAAAACATGTTTTATTTATAGTTAAAAGTTGGGCTAAAACCGCGACCCTAAAAAAACATTTAAAGTAGATTATGAATATTAGTGAATCTGTCAACAATTCTACTTGACTTCTACAGCCAGATTACACGGAATGTTCTGAATCAACTCAAGATCGTACAAAATTATTTTGAATAACGTAATTTGAAGGATAAACCAAGTATAAACAGAATTATACTGGAAGAAAGTCTAATGCAACATGCTGTTATGTCATATCTAAAAGCTTGGCTGATAGCTGTTGATACGTGTTATAGGGTGCATAAACCTGGTTGCTAGGTAACGTACCTCGAACTTGTTTATTTTGATGGGGAACAAGCAATTTTTCAATAGAAAGAACGATATTGAAAAAAGAAAGGCAGAAGTGGTATTTAATAAAATAAGGACACTAGATGAAGAAAGATAATGATTATACTTATTTACTGAAAGCATCTGCCCCCCAGTTAGATGTTGACGTGAGATGAGATTGATACAACATGACGTGTGTGTCCAGGGCTACACCGACGAGCCCATCACGAAGATCCTGGGCAACATCGGCGAGAGCGAAACCGTCCTCCTGGACCGGTGGGAGCTGAAGGTGGAGAAGAACCCCGACGTGGAGGCGAACGAGGAGGGCAAGGAGAACCTCCCGCTGAACGTCGTCAACAACTACTTCTCGCTCGGCGTTGACGCCCACATCGCGCTAGAGTTCCACGAGGCCAGAGGTGAGACAACGTCGCCGGCAAATTAAGTACAGACGTTCAGCGCCTCGACGCCAGCCAATCAGGTGGCTCAACGCCGAGCGCCGGAGCGTTGGGCGTTCAAGGTCAAAAGATTAACAATGTTCATCTTTCAGAGTCGAACTGTAAACGTACCTTTATTCTCGACAACTAAAAGAAGGTCAACCATATTTTCTGTAAAGTCCCAGTATCATTTCTTAAAAATAACCTTCCTAATCAATAAACAGTGTGTGTTTAGTACAACAAAATTACACAATTATTAGCTTCCCCATACATTTAACCCAATAAAGCCCACGAGTAAATAAAGTTCTCTATAATTACGCAATCACATGAGCTATCATTCCTTCAAAGTCATAGTTTATAGCACACTTAAATTGAGAGTGATTTTTTCAATGCATTGTTTACAACTCTGAATTAATATCGCCACATGTAAGTCATGGAGTAGAGTGAATTTGGTTTCATTATATTTTCAGATAGTCCTCAACTCTGAACATTACACATTATTTACTTTCTCTTTGTATCAGTAGAATGTGAGTGTCTCTGGCGCGAGAAACTGAGTTGAAGGAGAATGTGGGTTGCGCTGGCACAAACACAAGTGAGATTTATTGCGCAAGTGGAATGTGGGTAACTCGGACACAATTCACAGTTAGTAAATGCAAGACGTGGCTGATTGTACGTTGCCCCTTTGACAGATAATTATACAATAAACCACGATATGGGTTAGGTATAGTTAGTAATGGTAATTTCCTTTATGAATATTTGGAGGAGTGCCTATCTTAGAATGATTGTAATATTTCATATCTGAGATATCGTCTTAACGATAAGAAATATAATGAACAGGAGTAATCTTTTTCTCTGTAGGATTTCAGTTGTAGAACTATCTAAACTATTTAATTAATATTTTTTACTTACCTACTTGAATCCTGAAATCCTTAAAATAACATCACACTTGCAATTATATGGTAACTGAAAATATAGTTTTAAATATGCTGTATGTACAGTCATTTAATTTCATGATCCCTTATTCCCATTTCACTCTAAGTATTTTAGTATTATACATTTTTACCTTACATCATTATTGCATATGGGTAAAATTCCATTAGGCCTTTTGCTGTGATTGTACAGCCTTCATTTTCTTCATTTTCAATCTCCTGACGACGACTTGTTTCCTCAGAGGCGCATCCGGAGCGGTTCAACTCTCGCCTCCGCAACAAGATGTTCTACGGCCAAGCGGGCGGCAAAGACCTGCTGCGTCGGAAGTGGAAGGGTCTCGCGGACTTCGTCAGCATCGAGTGCGACGGCAAAGACATGACGCCCAAGCTGAAGGAACACAAAGTACACGCGATCGTGTTCCTCAACATCCCCAGCTACGGCGGCGGCACGCATCCGTGGAACAGGGCGGGCGGGACTTCGGAGCCGTCCACCGAAGACGGACTCATAGAGGTCGTCGGACTCACCACATATCAACTGGTCAGTTCAACATCGATGTTTTGCTCGTGCTTTTATCTCTCTAATGCATCTACAAATATTGCTATTACTTTTATTATAAATAAAGCACACAAGTATTTTTAAAATTTCTAAAATATAAATTTACAAAATCATAACTACCTTAATTTTTTTTTTTAAATTAACCTTTTTCTTGATGTGATTTTTTTTATTTAAAAACATTAGTAAGTGATTATGGAATATTTGTGAATGAATAATAAATATACATTTAATATTGACATGCACACTCCTGGTTGTTTAGCCGCTGTTGCAAGCGGGCGGCCACGGCACGTGCATCACTCAGTGTCGGTCGGCGAGGATCGTCACCACCAAGACCATCCCGATGCAGGTGGACGGCGAGGCTTGCAAGCTCGCTCCTTCCGTCATCTCCATGAACCTGCTCAACAAGGTCTCCATGCTCGCCAAGAGGAAGGGAGGGAAAGCAAATATACCGTGAGCAAATAACATTTGTCAAGTTTGTTTAAGGAGGCTAATTACATTAGTAAACTTTACAATTCTGTTATCAAGCATAGGAAATAAAGGAAGAACGAGGAAGATACTCCAATTTCGTACAATTTATAGTACAATTTCATGATAAGTCCCGTGTAATTGTAATTTCGTTGTGAACATTTGAAGTACACACTCCTATGTTGTATTTTGTACTTTGTATCTTTCCAAAAGTAGAAAAACTTTCAAATTCTAGCGTTGACATATAATAACAGTACCTAACTCTTCTTCTAATCAATGTTTGGTATGAACGAAATTTCTTTGTGATTCATTGAGTGGTAATAGATAATAGGTAGAATAGTTCTTTTCCTTAATATCTGACCAAGAAAGTGCTATTTTATGAAGGCAATTATATCGTACAGTATAATAGTCTGTATAATCATCATTTTCGTCTTGGTCAATTCGTCAGACAAACTGCGCTGGAGCAGCTGAAGGTTGAAATCAACCGCATCGGCATGGCGGACTACGAACAGCACCACTACGACAAGGAGCTGCTCAAACAGGCTGCCGTTCCTCTTGGCACGATCGAACTGAACCCCGTCTCGGATCTCGAATACGTCCGGAAGATGATCGTCAAACTGCAGGAAGACACGGCAGCAGAGAACAACGAATTTGCATCTAAACTCTCTGCGGATTGGTGCTTTGTTGATTGTGAGTATTGCGTATTCCGAAAGTACGGATTTGTTGGAATTTCTACCAGGGGCCCATTTCTAGAACTTTTAAATTCTCAATTCTGATGGAATTCGATGTCATTCAATGCTAATCCATATGGCATGACTGCATTCCATCAGAATGGAATTCGGAAAACGTGCTAGAATAGGGCCCCAGTAGAGAGTTTTCAAAATCTAACTCATTTAATAAATAAGTAATAATAAAAAATGAAGTGCTTGATACACTTGGCCAATTGACTTTCGTGTGCTGACAAATAATTAATCCAAACTTCATTATACTATTAGAAATTGGAAAAAATCACAATTTAGAATTAACAGCAACTTGATTTTGTACAGCATGCACTGCAGAGCGCTTCTTCCGTGTGGATCGCGGTCAAGAACATCTGCATTACGTGGTCGACATCGCCACTGACCAGCTGTTCATCCTGGACACGGAACTGGCGACACTGCCGCAGACTCCGGAAGATGAGACGGCGTTCCCGTCTCCTGTGTCCAGCAACAAACAGTCACCGAACAGCCTTGTGGGAGAGGAGACCACCCCCGAGCTCAGGTCAGTGCTTGTGGAGGAACATTTCAAGGAGTTTCATTTGCTAGGTGCATATTATTTAGAATTATTCAAAATCACGTACAGTATAGTAACGTTTGCCTATGTGGTCTGTTAAGGGCAATGCGGTTCGTCAATTTTTTTTGGTTTATCTTCACACTAACAAAATTATACAAAATTGAGTGCTTGTGACCAACTCAAACTCACTGAAGTCAATAATGCCACATTGGAGTTTGACCTCTGACACTTCCTCCAAATGTTCAATGTCATTAATATTTTTGACGTGTATACCATTTTGAAGTGGTGCTAGATGTCACTCAAGTATGTGAAACTAAAAAATTGCTCGGATGAATTTCGTGCATCTCATTTTCCTAGGCCTTTGATTAAATGTATTTTAGTTAAAAAATATAATTTAAAGAAAATGTTGCAAATTACTCTACCAAGGTTTGGAAGCATTTCCCCTTATTTTATATAACTTGTTTCCCATTTGGTTATCCACATATTAATAATTAATAATAATGGAGGTGGAATTAATCATGGTTTTGGGTATGTAAACACCGGAAGGTTTGCTTGATAACATTAATCTCTCCCTCATTAAATGAACTGAGAAAGAATGAAGTTACATACATACCTAATGTTAGTTGGAACAGTCAGGAGGTTGTGCTCTGTTACACTGCTAGCACAAAGTAGGTAGAATTTAAATGTTGGAATTTGAATTACTAAATGCATCATTACTCTCATTCTTTGCATACATAATTAATTCATTAATTAATTACAAATTTGCTGCACATATATTACACATTCATAGTACATACTCTTCCATTGGCTTATTGTTTTATAATCTTTCTTTTCTTCTATTTAATGGTTGAAACAGTAAACTAGCCTTGCGGTACTCTTCATTTGCACACAGTATAGATATAGTGTACAGAGTTAACAAAATAACTATCTTTATCTCTCTCTCTCTGTCTCTCTCTCTCTCTCTCTCTCTCTCTCTCTCTCTCTCTCTCTCTCTTCCTTGACTACATCTCGTTCCTACGTACTTATTGCATCCCGCAGCGATGAAACGTCTCGTGACGACGATCTTGAGAAAGGTGACGAGCAGTCGGCATCGCCAACCGTTGGTGTCGAACATTCGGAAGCGACGGAGTCCGATGTCAAAGAGGTCCAATCACCATCTAGGGGGGTTAATTATCTTAGGTACAGTATGTGTCGGCCTACGTAAACGTCTACAGTGGTTATTGTAATTAGAGGTTGTCCATTTGCAAAATGAACAATTCACTTTATATATGTGTCAATGTGTGCTTCATTCGATGTGGCTGTTGATGGGACAAACCAATAGAATTTAGGAAGAAAGTGAAAGAAAATTACAGAGATGTTCTATTTTATCAATAAAATTATTGTTCTGGTAAATTTAAATTGATATATTCTCGGCTCTTTTTTTGATCACCTTAATCAAGAATTTCTTGTAATATCATGGTCCCCCTGCATGAAATTGCTCCTCGCTGCTCAATTAACACCTTTAGATAATAGCATGTTTAAAGCAATGCCACACACTATTGTTTCATCATATTGTTTTAGTTGCTATTTTGTTTGCGTCTAACTGCATGTTCATTTGTAATTATGTTGTTCCGCATGCTAGCATTCATGATCGGTTGTTTGGACTGGGTTATATCGCATTTAGGTGAGTTGTCCGAGTCCGTTTAGAATATTGTGTGTCTGTTACTATTTCTAATATTTTTGGTTTGGTTTTATTTCATTTACGATGCGAGTGATATTAACAAACAAACATTAGCACTGTGTAACTCTTTTATTTCAGTCATCTCTTGGAGAAAACTACGGACGGAATCCTTAAAGCGGCAAAATTAGGAGATATTAAATTGGTAAGTGGCCCTAGTTACATTTTCATTTTACATTAGTATTAAGTATGATGTCCATGAATAACAAACCCTCGATTTTACACTGGGAAACAACAAAAAAGGGGTGGAGGCGGAGTTGCGTGATAGTCGTGCAACAAACGCGAAAAATTATCTCAGCTTTAATAAATTGCGCAATTGTTGTGCAACTCGGTGCGGAGAGTTACAGAGAGTAGTTTATAATGGTCGCATCAAATCGCTGTCAAATCGCAACTTGTCGCGATTTATGGAAACGTGATTCTCGTCCCTGTGCGATTTTCAATTTCAACGCAATTCATGGGAACCTTACTTTAGAATAAGTTGACATACTTGTGCTCAATTATTCTCACAACTAAAAATTATTCCTATTAAGAGGAATAGCCCAAGTATACAAATATACCTAGTCACATGATTTATGTAATTAAATATAAAAATGTGGTGACAAAACAGTTCAGTAGGTACCCACGACCCACCTAACAAATTAAAACTGTGTAGGTACTACTTGTCTAATTACTGTATAATTCATTACCATGTTTTATGGAGCCATGAATCTATAAGACAATTAGAATCAGTTTCAAATTTAAATGAATTGAAATATAACTGAGTTTCAATTTTTATTTTTTGGGAACGAATGTGTATCTTACTAAAATATGGAATTTTAAAATGGCTCAGTTTTGTTGATTATGAATAACTTAACATCAATTTAAAAATGCATTAGGCTTTGCTAAACATTATCTCTCAATGCTCTGAGATTTCAACATTTTTACCTTATAATTAATTATCAAACCTACTTCTTATATTTTCTGTCATCAAATACAACATTTCTATACTCTCCATCTTCAATACCATACCAAATAAAATAAAAATCAGCTTCTTTAACTGCTGCGAGTTCTCTGCAAGTGCAACTCTTTTTGTAGCTCAAGGATCTACACGCCAAGGGATACTCGTTGCTCTCGATCGATGCCACGGGGCAGACTGCGCTGCATTATGGTTCTCGCTACGGCCACAAGGATATCGTCAAGTACCTCATCGCTTGTGCACCTCCATCAATCCTCAACATGGCAGACAATGACAAGTGAGCACACTTCGTGACAAATTGTTAAATTTTTACTAGTTTCGCAAAATTATAAATAATATGTTTATGAATTACCTAAATCATTTCGAATTTTATAGTGCATTAAAATATATTTGAGTTCTGGATTTTAGTTATTTTTCTGTTATTGTGCCAGTGAAAGTCCTATGCTTTCTTGAAAATAAACAAATCTGTAGGTTGACTGATACCTATTTAGGACCACATATCCAAGTTGGAAGATATTTCAGATACCCAGATTTCTGTAAAAGTTTTCATTTTACTGTAGATCATTGATACTTGATCATTTTCACACTGACGTTGATTGCACAGTTCAGTTAATTAATTGCATGTATCTGATAACGTAGGGGACAGACGGCTCTACATAAAGCGGCTGCACACAAGCGGCGCAGCATATGCTGCATGCTGGTAGCGGGTGGAGCGTCGCTCACGTTAGCCGATCACCACGGCAACACGGCCAGACACCTGGCCGAACACGCAGACGACAGAGAACTCGCCGCCTATCTCGAGAGTAAGTTGTCTACTTCAATAACAGGCAGATGACTCAGACACTTTACTGGAGATTGCAGAAATCTGTAATATTTTTAAATTTTACTTTATGCCGGTTGATCTGCTCTGTTGAAAATATAAATGTTTCCTTTTAGTTTTATGTCTAAGTGCACAACTGTACACTGTTGTTAAATGAATCACTTTCCTTTGGACAGGACACAAACTTTACTTTTATAAGTGCAATTTATAATAAAAAGTAAAGTTTGTGTCCTGTCCAAAGGAAAGTGATTCATTTAATATAACACCAAACTTATAAGGAAGAGGAAATTTAATCAATGTACACTGTTGTGTGATCTATTCACTAGTTTATGGTTTTGGAAAAATTTTCACTGGCTTAGCAAAAAGGCACATGGAAAAAGGGTTTATTAGTTATGATTTCAGATTACTATATTAAATTGTAACACTAAGTTATCTGAAAATAATGTATAACAATTTTTAGGTCAAGAACACTTCCAGTTGGTTGCAGAAGATTTGGAAACAGTTGTGTGAAGGCAGAGCACAGTTCGAGTTCAATCAACCTAATTTATAACAACGATGCATGAAGAAACAACTTCAAATGAAGACTTTGGTTGTGAATATTCTTGATATTATTATTCTGCCGCCCGGATTTTAAAATAAACTTGTCGCAGAGGGTCACAGTAAAATCAAGCCAAAGAGTGGATCTAGCGATAGTGAAACATTTTATGATATCAGGTGATGTCGTAGAATATTAGTTGGAAAACGTGTCAACCTACTCCTGTTAGGTACTCCAATAATTGGAACTGTACCAATTAACACTTAGCGAATCATGTAGTTCGCTCTGTGAAAATTCTCTCTCGAATTTTAATAAATAGAATTTAAAACGAGATTAGTGTTAAAATCTTCTAATTATCGAATTAAAAAGTTGGTTACAAATACGACTGACTATCCATCAGAAACTGCGACTGACAATGTTATTGTATTAGATGTCTTTCGGAGTAACAATTTGTGAAGATCGGCTAACCTGCTTTCTCACCTTACTTACCTGGGAACAATTTAATGGTACTCTTCTTGGCTCATGCCAAGTCATTAATTGGTCAACTCATCTATAAACTATCCATTGTTCACTTGTACTGAAGTTCAGTTCAAGATAATATATTGTATCAGTGTCACGAGCAAAAGCACTGCAAGAAAATCTCCATCTCTCATTACAATCTCTGTAGATAAACTCGGTACCTACTTTAACCAAAAAGAGATCAGTTACCTATCTGAAATCTACCTTGCCATAGCATGTATCTATTTTAAAAATCAATTTCAATCTAGGACTAATAATTTAAAAAATAGTTAATTACAAAATAGCAATTGCACCGTTAAAGTATTCCCATTTAATTAGAAGGGGCTGCACCTTCAAGGGTCCTAGAATATTTAGAATAGTTTAACTAGTTTGTACCTAAGTAATTACTAATATCTGAAGTAATAAACTAACTTTTGTGCCCTTAATTGTATTCTCTCGATAAAAAAAGACGATGTAAACACATTCCTGCGCACTATAGAGTCAATATTGGAGCAAAATAAATTGCCCAAATTAACTTATAATATTATATTTGTACATGTTTTAAATTATCTATATCTTAAAATGTGAATATTTACATTAAAAATAATGTCTATGAGTATGATGACACCAAAAAGCTTCTAAAGTTTATAAAAATTAATAAAAAACAATGTAATCTATCTATTTTTACCATTTCATAAAATGTATAGCTATAATAATGAAATATGAATTTAGCAGCTTGTTTGAAAGTACACCCTGAAGGCCTTGCACATCCAAATAACGCTCCTAATGTCGTGTTTGATGAACAAGTATCTCCCGTGCCAATTTCTCCCGATGTCTCTCGTTGTGATCGTCACAGGTGATCGTAATTTCCACCGCCGTGCAATCTGTGGACTCGAGCCCCCTGTTTGGTGACGAACCCTCGTCACCTCACAGTTTCACTTTGGTTGCAAAGCGGTGGCAAAAGATCTGTTTTTTGTAAATAATTTATTGTTGGTATTATCATCATTACTATTGTATTATTAATATTATAATAATATACTCAAATGTTTCAATGCCTTGTAATATATCATAACAAGTAATCATCTAAATTAAAATATTATGTCAAAAATCATAAATAATGTAAATTATATTACTTAATTATATTATATCATTACATTATATAAATATTTATTCTTTTTAATATACCCACCAACTTGTGTAATAAATTACCTAGATATGTATTATTATAATACGATTGTATGTTACATAGTTGTGAGATAATTCAGTGTTACAACAATAATCATAGTGTTCTATTTCTTTTTTTCAACATTGAGGGTTTCTCCAACTGCCTTGATGAACTCTGTTGATCAAAACTAACGTATGATGTGCAATGCTCAATCCTCCTACACTTGTGATAGCTAGGGGCTAAACTAGAAAACGAATCTCTTGAGGGAATGGTGAATCTATTTTGAATAGTCTATGAATGTAAAAGACACGATTGCGTTATCACTTATCAGAAGATATTTCTTACCAATGAAGGGTAACGTTTTTTCTGTAAATCACTACTAAATAAACTCTTCCAGTAGGATAATGCTGTTGCTATGCAGCGTAGTGTCTATAGAGCTCTTGTACCATCAAGGTTAGTAGATGGGGACCATTGGCCACTTGATTCATAATAAAATGATATAAATTTTTTCACTTGCTAAAATATAATCATTCTGTGTTACTGAAGTAGAAATGTGGCAAGTCACAGTTTTATTGCATGTTCCAAGCACCTACTACTAGACCCTATTTCCGTTGACGTTGGATGAGAAGCACCGACACTACTGTAATAGTACCAGAGTTGCACGGACAAATGAAATTTACAACTGAAAAATAATTTGCTTCATGATCTTATTCAGATAAAACAGAATGCCAAATTTGATATTACAGATTACTTTTGGTCAACTTTTCACAAATTTGATGTGTAGCCAAATAGCCATGAATATTGATAGTGGGTCAAATGTTACTCCATGTTTTATTCACGAGAAGTACGATACATCCTGACTTTCTTGGGTCAGTTATTTAAAGATATAGCAACTCTTTCATGTTGAAAGATAGCTTTCTTGCGTCTACACAGTACATTTTCATCATTTTGACCCTCGAAAAGTAACTGTTCTATCGCAATTAGTGTTGCCTTCGTTTTAGTTCAAGCAAGTGATTTAAAGATTTCATAAATTCTAGATATAATGCAGCCTTTATTTTAAGAAACTATTGTACAGATGAAATTCTGCTTATCTATTGTATATTGTATTTAATGTTGAGATAATTTTCCAATGAAAATGCCAGTGTAAAATTGGCAATTATCTTTGCCAAGTCAAGGTAACTTTAACTTGTTGTTAAATATTAGTAGTCATATCGAAAATTAACTAAGTCATTCCTTTACAATACACGTAAATTTGTTAGATGCCTACAGATGACAATCACATATCATAATATTATTAATTATTATAATAATGGAAACCTGGTTGATATTTTTTGTCATCGCTGTATTATTCTTGTTAAAGTAATTATGCAAACTACTACATAATCGTTTTGTTCATTACCTAGTTGTCTTGTATTTAGATAGCACATTTTTCATTTGCATACTGTGTGTGATTCTCTACATGTACCCTTTTAGTACTTACTCTTGTGTATGATTAACTGAACCTAAACGTGGTTAGCCGGAGAGCGTATTTTGACTTGCAGTATTATGGGATAAAACTAAATTAATTGTGTTAATTAAGTGTTCAGCTTCGTTCCGACTAAATTACAAGTATTTCAAGTCTCAATAGCACATCGGCTGCACACAGCATTTGGTTCACAGCCTATTTGGTGATGTTAAGAATTGAAACCTGTATTGCAATAAACCTACGTACTTACAATCATCATCGGTAAGAAGACTGTTAGTCTAGAAAAAAATGTAGTTTCTGAGTGGAAATTTAAAAGTAGGTAACTTCAATTATAATTAATTACATTTAAATTTTATTAGCTATATGGAGGTAATTGATTATTATTTAACATTCCATTAATTAAAATAATATTTTATCACTAATTAAAATTTGTTTTATTTATTGCAATACCTCGAAACCATTCCCAGTCCTTCCTTGAACCGACTTTTGATGTCGATTTCAGAATGCGCTCATGCTCAATTCCGATGAAGAAATAGGCAATTTCTTTCATCCACAACTACTAATATTTCAAGTGCTCATTGGTGAAATTAGTTGTTGAGTCCATTTATAAATGTTTAGGCTTTCATTTTTTCTTTAAATTTTTGTGAAAACGATTGTTGGGAGATAACTTTCTAGAACAAATTAACTGATAGAATTCATATATAAAGATTGATTTATTTGCATTAAGATCTAGTCTTAGTAGTTCTACATAATATCATACACTCAAATATATTTACAAACTTAATTTCTAATCTAAAATATGGTCACTTGGTGTCTCACGGTTCAATGTCTTTCTTCCTCTCTGCCTCTACGGTTTGTCGCGTTTTGTTGAAGGCCTTCGTCTTTAGGAAGTCGACCGTCTTGTAGACGGTTGTCGTCGGAGGGTGACGTTCCGGAGACTTTGGCATGTGGGATGTCAAATGGGACGAAGCGCCTCCGGGGTCATGCTCCAGATCCAGGTCCAGGTACTGGATCTCCGGAAAGCGCTTCACTTGAGACACGGGAACGAAACGGTTGTTGTCTTCATAAAAGTACACCTGAAATAGAATGCAAGTTAGTAAAATGTACTTGAAGTTTCAGAGCCCCTCCTCAAGAGTCCAAACATTTCTATGGCAGGAAGCATTTAACAAAATTATTTTGTTTCAATAGTTAAAATAATCCCTATTATTTACAAATTATTGAAATCATCACATTTAGGTAATCTGATTCAATATAATTATTTTACTGTTCGAAAATAATACACTTTCAAACTAAAAATCCTAATTTGAATAAACAACACAGTACTTCACCTGTAAATGATAATCAAGCTGAAGCATTGCTAATAAAATAGAAAAACTGCATTTAATGGTGGGTAGGTAATAAAGTGCTGTGCAAAATATCTACAAAAATATTGTTTCATATGGGTACATGACTGTTGTTCAATTTCAGTTTTCTTCAAGATATATTTTAATAATCCCTCTGGTTCCGAGGAACCATAACTTTTTAGTGAAGTACCTACCTAGTTAGTAGTACCTATTGTACCTCTACTTCCAAAGAGGGTGATTTTACTTTTCCTGACCGAACATAAACTCTCTTTACACAGGTCTTGTATGCAAACTACAGTAAATGTATCCCAGGTTTTTATTAATGTCTGGACAGAGCAAAGGTTAAGGAAGGAACCAATAAATCTGATTCGTACCGCCTCGTCTTGGGGTGAGTTTCTGTTATCTTCATCCGAGCTCGAGTTGTGCTGCGAGCGACGATGCACTCCGTTGCGCAGGTGTGCCCCATTGTTTGTGGGCGGAGTCGGACTTGGAGCTGCGCGAGTCTTGCGCAAGCTGCGCGTGCCATCGGGGGGAGGCGCCAGCTGCAGTGGAGCGCCTACATACAAGAGATGCAGTTCATGAGCGCAGCTCAACAGATCACATCTACTAGTAAAATACAAATGATTGAACAGAAACACTGGTATTGTCAAGTAAAACTAAAAACTATAAAGAGTTATTTTTACTTGACAATACCAGTGTTCCTGTTCAATAATTTGTATTTTACTAGTTGGTTCCTGGTATATTATCTTCTTCTTTGTTTTATTAGATCACATCTACGTTATTTCAGTTTGTATTACGTTGGCTTTGGCAACTCAATGATATGCTTAGTTTAATGAATACATATATCTACTTTCAGTCATGTTTTTAAAAGTGATTAATTTTGACTCACTCATACCTAGGTGGGTAGGTACTTAAGATTATAAACAAAAGAGTGTAACAAACAGATGTAACAAGTCAACTACTAGCATCAATATACGCTAAAAACTTGAATTAAGAAGAATTTAAACTGTCAAATAATTTGAAGTCAAAACAAATTTAATACCTGAAGATTACCCTGAATACCCCATATATTTTTCTGAAATGAATTTTCAGATAATAATCATAGTGATTTCCGCACCTGAATCTGCAGCATCCGGATATCTCAGGTGGGGCTTCAGCTTGCGGTCCACATTAGGTGGGAACTGCCCCGGAGTGAGCGGCCCGGGAGAGAGTTCGCTGCCTGACACCGCCGACATCGAGTCCGAGAGCTTGCGGCCGGGTTTCAGACCTCGGTTCACCGCCGGAGGTGTCGACACGCTGCCTCCAGCCGAGTCAGTGAGGATCAGCGGACTCGGCAGATTCGAGTAGATGGCCGTGGTGGACGCTAGAGAGCTGGACCCTTCCGACCGAGGAGACGTAGGTTCTTCCGTCGCCGTGCAAGGAACCAACTCATGATCGGCAGAGAGCGGAGCGTCGTTGTGGTGGAAGTCGTACCTAAAGATGTCCCCAGAGACTTGCGATGGAGCTGCGTTGGTGTAGCAATGCCTCGAGGTTCCCGTCTTGTCGCTAGCGTCGGATTCAGAGTTGGTGTGCTGATGCGAACGCGGAAAGTCGTACGTTTCGTCCGTTATGACTACTTCCGTGCTTGGGGGGGAAATGGGAGGAGTGGATGGCTTTGGTGATGGCGGCATTGTGTCAGTGGAAGAGCCACTCGACACTTCCGGCAGCGTCACAGATGGTTTCTGTTTCAGCAGCCTTGAACTGACATTTTCAAGGTTTAAGTAATTATGACTGGGTCCATCGATCAAATGAACAGGCTTTGGCGGTCGTGGTGGAGCTGGTTTGTGGGGAAGAGTTTGATTTCTTCTCGAGCCATGTATACTGGCGGGGACAAACCTTTTCGAGTCCACCACAGTAAGTTTCCCGAACTTCGAAACAACACTCCACGACCCGATGTCTCCATCAGCTTCGTAACTGTCTGAAGGTCGAATATTTTCACCGTCCACGTTGGGAAATGTCTCCCAGTTAACGTTTGGCATGGGGAAAACCGGACCCACCCATTCGTCGTCTGTGAAAACACTCTCTGGGTCTGTGATGGGACTAGTGGGTGGCGTGCCGTGCCGAGGGTGAAGCTGTCGAGGGGCGTCGTAGAACTCATCGTTGCTGACTCGTGCATCGGGCCTCTTGACTGGCAGCAGAGGCATCCTCGACTTGGGCCTGCCTCCGGCGGCTGCATATTGCATGGTGGCCGTCAGCGTCCCGTAGCCGCCCTGCCGCAGCAAGTTGTTCAAGTCTTCGAGGCCGTTAGGACTGGTGATGGGCTTGCCCGAGATGCACTCGCTGATCGGGATGTACGGACCCGAGGTGGTGCTCGTGGGAGAGACAGGAGGCGACTCGGTGTCTTCGCTGGGCAGCGCGGGCCGTGCAGTCAGCGGAAGTACGGTGGCGCCCTCCTCGTCGGTCGCGGCATACTCCTCGTCCTCCTCCTCCTTGTATGCAATCAGTCGACACACGTGGCACACATATTCCACCCACTTGTTCATCTCGTCGTTGGATTCGGCTGCTAGGAAGTACGTTCGCTTCGGTGTCTTCACATCGAACATGTACTGGTACTTCTGCTTGCTATTCTCAAACTGCAAGCCAGCATCAACCTTCAAACACAGAAAATATTTTGTCAACACAACATTTATTTTCATACAACTCTGGCTTTGATGTACATTTTACAATTTCCATTTACTACTCATTATTATTTAATCAAAGAATCCTACACATTTTTCTTAATAGCATTTTCAAAGTGAAAAACTTGTGAACAGAGTATGGCACCTAATGTTCTAATCCACATAGCTCTAGGTAGGTACACTCAAATTCTGCTCCACCTCTCCCTCTCCACTCCACAAAATTATAGCTTGAATTAAATTTTTAAACATAATCATGGAATTGATTATTTTTGTAAAATAAGAGCCCTCCATAACTTAAATTAACGAAATTAATCTTTTCTCTTTCATAATGTGTTTAGGATAGACAAACAAATCATATTTTGTGTTTGGAACACTTTCATGAGTATGATAAAGCCTACACACAATTTAGGTAACAGCAATGGGAACCATAAAACTTGAAACGGAAGGTATTTTAAAAGTCACATCTTTTAGTAGGTACCCAGGAAAGATGGACAAATCCAAGGATACCCAAGCACAGTTTAAACTAGTGCACAGATGAAATAAACTGCAGTGCTACTTATTGATTGGTTGTCAGAAGTTGACCTTGAGCCTGCAATATGCAGTAGGTACCTACAAGGAAAGCAAGTTAAATTTTATACCATGTCTATCCGTTGCGGCTACAAACATGTATTGAAACGGCAACATAAAACTTCTCAGGTCTAACATCATTAGATTCCATTTACAGTTACGATTGCTCAACCATCAATGGCATTGTCATTGTTGTATGTGTAGGTACCTCCCTGCTGAAAATTCTTGCCAAGATCTTGCAAGATCTTGCAAGATCTTGCTAAGATCTTGTATTAACCAAGATCTTGCCAAGATCTTGCTAAGATTTTATCAAGATCTTGGATTTACCAAGATCTTGACAAGATCTTGGTAAGGTCTTTGCAAGATCTTGTATTAAACAAAATCTTGCTAAGATCTTACCAAGATCTTGGTAATATCTTGATAAGATCTTATCAAGATCTTGACAAGACCTAATCAAGATCTTGCTAAGATCTTACCAAGATCTTGCCAAGATCTTACCAAGATCTTGGTAATATCTTGATAAGATCTTATCAAGATCTTGACAAGACCTAATCAAGATCTTGCCAAGATCTTACCAAGATCTTGGTAAGATCTTGGTAATATCTTAATAAGATTTTATCAAGATCTTGACAAGACCTAATCAAGATCTTGCCAAGATCTTACCAAGATTTTTTCAAGATCTTGCTAAGGCCCTTAGGAAAATTTCCTATAGTATATTTTGAAGTAGGTATTCCAAAGTATTATGTAATAACGTGTAGTAAACTATAGTATGTGCTATAGTACTTGAAGTACATGCAAAAACTTACTCCATAATACCATAGATTACTGAAGTAAATTCTACAGTATCGGTGGTAAACTAAAGTATAAACTACAGTATTTTTACTACCGCTGAAATAGACTGTTTTTTACTCTGGAGTAAATATACTTGACCTACTGTAGTAATTGTTGATAAATAAATAATAATAATAATTCTAAGTATGTACTATAGTGTTTTTACTACTTGCGATATATACTGCAGTTTTCTATAGTAAAGTTATAGGGAACGTACTTCACTGTAGTAATTCGAAGTATGTAGCTAGAGTACTTTGACTACAGACAGAATAAGTTTGCTATAGTAAGTTCTATAGGTAGTATATATACTTCATTGAAAATCTATAGTATCTCATCTGTAGTAAAGAAAAGTGTAATCTACAGTATGTTTACTATAGCCGATTTATATTGTAGTTTAGTAAATTCTGAAGTATCTTACATTGACTTTTTACTACAGTATTTGTAGTAGTAAGGTATATAAACTACAGAATTTTTACTTCATTGACTTAGAAAATTTGCACCACATCACCTAGTAAAATAAACTATAGTAATTATACTACAGAGCGTGAGCTGATATATTTTATGGGGAAATATCACAGATCAATTTACTTTATAAATAAATCTTAATATTTATCGTTTCTCCTATTTTATCATGTTAATAACAATATAATGATCCACTAAATAATATAAATATGTTCACTTAAATATGAAAACTCAATATGATCACTATTAGCGCAGCTAAGTCTTGTCTGCACCGGTGGCCTACTCGGTAAGACGCTCGACTACGGACCACGAGATCGCAGGTTCAAAACACGGCGGTTCCACGGGATTTTATAATTGAATTGTGTAATCAAACCTTGTCCAATACTTCAGAAGAGGTTTCCCGAATGCAAATGAGTATTCATAAATATAGAAAATTTTATTTTTTTATGAAATTTTAACGTTTTTTTGGCAGCAAAATGTACAAGATCTTGCTAAGTTCTTGCAAGATCTTGCTTAGATCTTGCAAGATCTTGCAAGATCTTGGCAAGATCTTAGCAAGATGCCAAGTTCTTGCAAGATCTTGCTAAGATCTTGCCAAGATCTTGTTTACAATATCTTGCTAAGATCTTGGCAAGATCTTAGCAAGATCTTGCTAAGATTTTTCAGCAGTGCTACGAAAATTTTTCTTATAGATAATAAATCCAAGTCCCGCTTTTAAAAACTATTATCGCCAGGCAATCAGTCTGTTTCTATTCTGACAGCTGTCAAGAGCAGAAGCTATGACCTTCATTTGAAACTCAAATGAGCTTCTAACAAAATGAAAAGTTCTCGGCTTTAATTTAAATAATCTTCGACCTAGGAAAGAGATTGGATGAGAGTCGCGCGTTGCCGTGGCAACTCACCTGTTCACATTGGTCCAGGTCGATCTTCCCCTTGAGCTTCCGACAGTTGCGGTCCGTGTAGTATTCCAGGAAGTACTGGCCGGGAAGCTCGCCTGAGTGGCGCAGGACGAACCATCGCCTCCTCCAACGCTGCACAATTACACAGAGCATTAGTACACTAGTCAAGTAGGTACCTAGGAAAACGCTCAGTGTAATGCGTCGTAACGCGCATCGTACTGCATCCGATTTGATAAGCGTTTGCAAGTATCAGCTGCTCTATATGCCTTGGAACTGAAGCATCAAGAAGGCAGGGATGAAAATTTAGTAATAAGTAGTACATTTTTTAAATATTTCAAGATTATAGAGTAAAATGTTCTTAAAATTACAATAACTTTTGAAAATAATGACAGATTAGTCTTCATACTGGCAAAAGTACCTAAAATGTTGGTCCCAAGTTTTAAAGTTTAATGCAAAGTTTTAAGTTGATCGGTAAATCGGTTCTAGTTTAATTTCAAAAATCACAGGAAAGATGGTTTAAAATTTGAACCAATGGGAGGATTTGGCTAAAACTTTGTAATATTGGGGGCAATGTTGGTTGCAATGACTTTGCAAAATTTCAAATTGATCGGACCAACCAATCTTTTTTTTTTAAATTGAACCAATCTCAGAATCCCATTTAAAAACGATCCCAGAGACCGCATAGATTACGTTAGTATGTGTGCAAAATTTCAGATCGATTAGATGTGCGGTTTGACCTGGGCAGTGCAGGCAAAAAAAAAAAAAAAAAAAGAGAAAGTGCCATTTAAGAGTAGGTATTGTGGTGACGCTCGCTTAATAAACCTACACGCATGCTTACACTTCATCGTATATAATAAGGTAAACTACTAATAGATTGCTGCATAGTGCATAGTGATAAAAGATCAGTCAGTGGTAGGTGCTATTTTCCAATTATTTGCTACATATAATATTGTGAGTGTAATTGTAATTTTGTAATGTGCGACTGATCGTAATAATCAAGGATGGGTTGTGTGTGACCGGTCATATATGGTTAGCCTTTCTGTTAATAATTCAGAGGGTCACTTGCACAGCTTTATCCTATAAAAACATTCATCAAAGGTCACCAAAAATTACATTCTTCTGGGGGAATTGCGCAGATGCGTTCATCGGAGGGTAACCAATTTACAATAAAAAATAGCTGAAAGTGCAAGATCTTGTTAAAATATTCTTACAATATCTTAACAATACCTTGGCCACGATTTTCGGCAAGTTCTTGGTAAGAACTAGACAATATTCAAGTCAAAATCTTGCTGGGAACTCGTCATGAACTTGCCAATTTTTTCAGCAGGGAATTCTTCTACTATTTCCACCTACAAATTCACAAATTCTTGCGTGTTAAAAATGTAAGATTTGCTTAAAAAGAAAATCAATATTATTTGAGCATTTTTAAAAAAATAAATAGACTTACTACCTTACCTACCCAACAGTGCATCTTTAGTGTTCACGAACTATAGTATAATACATTTTAAAACTTCAAAACTAAACAAATTTGTAACCTTTTTATATGATCTTATGCCCACATGAAGAGCTATTCTATGCACCCCATGAACAAACCAGAGAGATTTTCGTATAACGTTCGTTGCTTTCCAATACGTGAATCACTTTACTTGCTACACGAAGACTCAATCTCAAAACATCAACAAATCGGGTTTCTCATCTCATCTAACGACCATCAGATGATGATAGTAGAATCCACATACGTCACAGAATGAGTCACCAAGAGATCACTCACAGCATCTAATAGGAACCAACGTTGCGATGAAATCAACACTCTTGACCTCTATCGATGTGTCAGTTCCAGACAACACCGATCTTTCATTAGAGTGCAATTAAATGTACCAACATGTAAACATGGCACGTGTTTAGCCACAGTGCTTCGTGGGTGTGTGAAGATTTTAATTTGTTACGTCTGTGTAAAATGACTAGTTAGATTGGGATTTAGTATATTAAAAAATGTACTACATCCCTGGCACATCATAAAAATGATGGAAGTATTGGGAGAATTCTAATAACCATCACATTCATTTTAGTTCAGTGTTGTTAATTTGTTCAATGATAGATTCAAGAGACAAGACGATCGAAATTCGTTTGCCAGACTGTCTCAAATTCAAGCGGTGCAAATCGCGTATAAGAATAAGTCAATTCCCGTCCAAATATATTCTGGACCAAGTTTATTGGAAGAGAAAAACGTCGCGTGATTACGGATGCAAATTTCCAGCAAAATTAAAATTTAGGAAAAAGCGTAGGTAAATGTTATTATTTTATTTTTCCAGAAAAAAGGAAAAACAACCAGATAAAGGTATGCAATTTTTCTATTAAATAAATTTCGACGGCTATTTCAAAAAGCTTAAAATGAGAATAGGCCAAGGTTAAGGTTTTCAACGTTCTGCTAAATGAATTGGCAGTGGTGACGGTTTGTTCCGATGAATGTGCTGGTGGCCCTGATAAGGGCCGTTCGCGACGTTTCGAAGGAGTTACTTCCTTCATCTTCTGGCGGCGACTTCTGCTAAATTTTAAACATTTGATTGCCATGGCATCAACCAAATGACATTCTTTGAATGACAAACCGGCCCAAAGTGTAAGTTTTTTCTACCGATGTGTTTGAAATTGTTTGAATATGATGAAAGAGAGAGATGTCGATCGTGATGACGAAAACCTTAAATATTTTTTCGGAAATTTTGATTTTTCAACGAATCGGAATATATTTTCTTTTCTTAAATTCATATGATTTTCAAAACTTTATATTTCAAACACAGTGGTACCTAACTGTAAAATTTCAGTGGAAACTTGTGGACAAAATTGGGAACAACTTTATTTTCCAATTTATATAGGCTGACTTCTGCAGGGCAATTAAATTAAATAAATAAGGAAAACAGCAAGAGCTTAGCGAGCGTCACCACGGTAGGTCTTGAGGCTCTTTTTTTGAGGCCTGGGCAATGAATCAATTTAATCGAACAATCAATCGATCTGAAATTGTGTACACACACTAATGTCATAAGAGCGGTCTCGTGTAGTACAATAGTTTTTGAACGAGATCATGTGATTGGTTGAAAATTAAAAATTGAGCCGCTTGACCGCTCATAAAACTTTGCATGATGAATGGGACCAATACTTGAAAGGTGCTTTCACAATTTTCATACAAATCTGCCTAGAGCTCCAAGAGTAATTGACATTTTATCATTTTATGCTTGTTTTGAAATATATGTCAAATTTATTCTAGGAAATTCGAAGACAAAATGATCCCTGCTCCTTTGACGTATATTTTCCAAGGTAGGTATCTTATTCGCTTATCAACGCGTTACACAGAGCGTTTTTCTAGTAGTGATACAATACCTAGGTACTTGACTCTTGAATGTTTAGTACCTACCTATGTAGGTAGAAGGTTCCTTCCTACCTCTAAGCTGTTAGTCCTGCCTACTTGACTGACAACATTATTAGGTACCTAATCAGAAATATTTCGGATTCCTTTAAATAACTTGATAGCTAATAAAAGACATTTATTTCAGTTCATTTTATTTTGTAACTTTATTAATACACCACTGACATTTTCGTGATGCGGTCGATGTGACGTTTCATGAACTATAAGTGTAAAGTGAGCAGTGCATTATTGAACGTATGGAGTTGAGGCGGAATGTAAACTATGTTTGGCATTACAGTTGAATATTAAACCCGTCATTTAATAACATTGAAACACGTTGAAATGCCGTTGGACACAGAAAGACTCATTCAAGAGAGTTCCTACATCAATGAGCGACCGGAGCTAAATCTAAAATTATGAAATCCCACCCCGAAGATATCTTTATATTAGTGTTTCCATAAAAATAGAACATACAGAAGCTGCGAAGAGATGATCGTTTTACCGAAAAATGTGGTCTGTAACAGTAGGTAACAGGAAAAACTTGTTGTCACTAGTTTTCAATCACAATTTCACAAAACAAAGCCGCGACGTAATTGATACTGCAAGTTATTCATCACTTCAGACAACTAAAGAGCAATCGAAACATTAGTCACTGGTATCCACTAAAATAACGGAGGATTCTTATCATCAACCTATCGAGAGATATGAGCTTTAGTGGTACATACGAATACGATAATACAATCATTGATAATACGCAAGTTAACGAAGTCATGCGTACTTCGATGGGATTCCTGGAATCTATGCTTATCAAAATAGAGCAATGACGTTTTCAAATCGTATTTACAGTTCTTTATGAGAAAAATTTTATGACTTGGAAAAGGTGTGTGGTAAGGTGTTCTAGAACATGTTATATACCTAAGCGTTTACAACTCTTTTAACTAGCGAGACACTCATGGAAATAGGTTCACTACCCTTCTTGCCCCTTTCCCCGCATATTCCTTCCCCCTTTCACTGCGCAAGTCGATTGACTGTGATTGTGAATGGAGGGTTTAGCGAACTTATTTCTAAGACCGTCCGTTCACCCGAGGACTCATAAATTACGATGTGCACTATTTTAAATTCATTTCAAAACTTGATTAGAGTATCTAAGTAGACTTGTACAGTTGCCAAGCCGACAAACTAAAAACGGTACCTATTCGAAAGAAACGGATTGGTTGAAAAAGATGTGATCCCAACATCCGATGAAGTCCGCCATCTAACTCTCGTAGGTGTCAGGTGAGCTCTGATTAGTGATTTCATTGATAATAACAAGGATTGATTGTTTAGGACCTACCAGCTGCCAATCCGGTACGTTCAAATACCGTTTTTAGTAGGTAAGTGCCAAATCTACCAAAATTATTAATTGTACCTAGTAATATCGATTCCATGAGGAGAATATTACTTATAGGTATTACAATTTGAAATCAATTCATCATTTAAAACTGATTCCAAAAATCGATCACATCACATCCAAGGTATTTTGTACCGCCCTTTCCGAATACGAAGTATCCCCTATCCCCCCCCCCCCCCCCCACGAGGTATCTTCCTTACCACGAACCTTCTTATCAAGTGCAAATGGAGTACTATAAGATAGAGAAGAACTCAGAATATGATCAAATGTAAACAAACACTACTGGTTGCAATGAAGACCTAATTGGAAAAAACACAGTATTTTGCATTATTGAATTTCAAGCCGCAAACGAGAGGAAATAATTCCAGTAGAGTTCAACAACTATCATGTATTTTAATATTATAATCAGACGCCCAATGTCCGGTGCGTGTGTCATTTTCTACTTAGTTATCTGCGCTACAGGAAGAGGCTGTTGTTGATAACACTCTTTTAGTCAGCAGACTTCAGGTTTTCACGCGGCAGCGTTAGTCATGATGCTTCTTATTACCAGCTCACGTTTCCCACAACTTGGTTCGCGAGGTGAATGGAGGCAATCAGCAATGTAGGTGAAGTGAATCAATCTCTAGAAAGTCTCTCAAGACTCAACTGTGGCTCACACAGTAATAGGAGAACTATCATTGTATGAAGTTCATAGCTGAAGATGTAATTCATCTAACGAAGAGACTTGATTGAAATGTAGTCACGAAATCACAATGACTATTCTAACTCGATGTCTAATTATAATAGCATCAACATGCCAATATGCTCAGATGTTGTATGTTTGCTAATGCGATTCTAAAATAAAATTTGTGGAATTTGTAATCATTCTTGAATAGAATTACCATTTATTATAAACGTATTGGTTGGACCATTGATTGGACAATGGTAAGAAGTAGGAAGTAGTAATAGCGTTGCTGACTGATGAGTGATGATTAGTGATTGGATATTATTGTTAAGGAATTTCCAGCCTTCTTACGAGTTGCGACCTTGCGCTTACCACCTGTGCAAGATTTTTGTCAGGTAGTTTACATGGTACACCATACCCTTGACAATTGTGGCGTACGTAATCTGCAAGTTCAAGAAGAGCTCGAACCACTCATCCCAATTCATGAAACATGATTGTGTCAAATCGGTCAATGCAATCATCTTTGACATACTAATTAACGGCATTAAATAATTACATTAACGTATTCAGTAAACTAGGCTAGCTCCTGTACGAAATACACAGCAGCCTACTAGGTAAACAGGTGTATAGCTAAGCTAACTAGATTTTAAAACAGTGTCTATATACTACGTAGATCATAGTTGTATTTCCATGTACATACACCTTAGCCTACATTGTTACTATTAGTAGGTACGAGTTCAATAGCTAAATGGGTCCATTAGATCTTCATAACTTGTTTGCTTTCACTTACTGCTCTCCAAATTGGTTTTGATGGTGGCGACTTCGTCAACCAGCCTTCGTGAACAATCTCTTGACTAGTATTGTTCGACATTCTTCAATTACTTCTAAACACGTACACACACACGAAACTTAATGTGGTTTCATTTTAATACGCAAAACAGAAAATAAGTCATTGTGTTATCGACGTCAACACAAGCGATCTGTCAAGGATCTGTCTGTCTGTTGCTCTCTCACAACGCAAGTGTTTTGCTACCATTGCAGTGGCCAGTGAGTGTACATTTGTAAAGAATTATTTTGAAGTGATGTCTACGTCATTAAGTACGGATAGTGGCCGCCAGGGCTGAGGCAACACTTGTAAATGTTTTAAAGTTTGAATAAAGATTAAAATACAGTTTATGATGATGTATTATAGGATTTTGTGAAGCTATTATCCCTTTCACTGTATTTTATCCAATACATTCAACATTATCTCTCTTTTTCATACATTTCTTCATCGACGTAGTAGTACGCCTACTTCCGCTAGAGTGTGCTGGCATTGTGAATGCTGATGGTATTCGACCTTGGTTTCAATTTATTTCATTTTCTGGATCAATGATAAATCCAGTAAACTATTCGATTGGCTGCCGTTCGCCAGTAGCGACCAATGAAACGCCTGGTAGCAACTTCACAAAGCAGCAGAGCAGTGCATGAAATTATCAATATGGTGGATCAGCTGGTTGATGTTATTCGTAATTTCGTTGCGATCTAATAGGAAAATCGCCATGATTCTGAGAGAATGGGATCAATTGCTTCTGTTTTACAGTGGCACTGTAACGGGTGCTCTCTGATTAACCCGACCGAACGCACCAAGTGTATCCGGTGCGGCACAAACCGTGATAACAGTGATACTAGCTGTAGTGGAGAACCGCGGACGAATGCCAATCGCCTAACAAGTGATAGCGATGTTGGCCAGGTGACAGTCAATCTTCAGCCGTCGACATGTCACCGTGAACTGTCATCAAATAGGGGTGGTTTTGCAACATTCGTCGTAGATACTTCGCGGCGTCAATTGAGGGAGCACCGATTGTCCTTGTGGTTAGTATACTACCTTTACTAATGCCTGTTGCTATTGTTGTTTTTTGTAGTCTGGGAGAACGTCAGTTTACCCACGACGCCATGTCGGATCGAATAGGGGTAGGTTGGAATTTGTCGTTGTATAATATTCATTGCAGTAGTTAAATTCACTAATATAATTGTCTTTGTCTTGCCATTTCTTGGAACAGCTTATCTGCAGGCCATCGTGCGGACTAAATCTAGACCAATCGATATTGTACCAAAAATGTCTAGCACAGCACCTACCTAGTCTGCTGCTGGGTCTAGGTACACAATACAAAGAGACAAAGGGTGCATGGATGGATACGTACATATCTATAAAGAAACATCATATTTTATTATTTATTGTATAGTACAAGCAAAGATGTACAGGTGTTAGGTACTTAAAAAAATATGAATTTCTTATGACTGTCATTCGGTCGACTCACAGGAATGCAAGGTCGTCTGCTTTACTGACACCCTCCTTAGGTACCTATTTTTAGAAGCTGTGTACAGGTAAATAACATTTTTAGTTATTTGAAGCTTACGAAAATAATTATGTGTGGGAGTTACACTTGTTGTGTAGCATTTAGTGGACGAGTGCTTGTGTTTGATAGCCTAGTTTGAATTCTGAGGGCAACAACCCCCGTCCGCCCCCGCGAAGTCTCAGACATAACACTGATTTAGGTCATCATTCTGGAATCGAACGGGTGTCTTGAATTGACAATTTGACTCAAGCAATCAAGAGTTTAACCTTCTCCAGGCTTTGCTGATTGATGGTGGAGGTGCCGTACTGTCTGAACATAAAATCGCGTGTGCTGACTGTTTCAGAACATTTTGACGTTTCTCGTAGGTACTTAATTCATCAATATGTAGACCATAGTATACTATTCTCAATGGATTACACATGTAGCCTACATTATCAAATTTTTGATAATATCGAAAAACACACGATTATATATGATTATATTTTATATATATTTTTTTTTTAATTTTCCAATAGTATATAGGTACCTACAGTTATTACATATTTGTTTGTAGACATACCCTTATTAAAAATCTTGTCAAGATCTTGCAAAATCATGGTAAAAACTTTACTATGTCTTGCAAGATCTTACATTTGTATTTTTTCAGCAGTGTTAATGACTTTTTTAGAATTATGAGATGAGATTGCCATTATTGTAATTTAACCTATATGGTTCTTTTTTATTATAAGTTCTTGTAAGATCTTGCATTATAATCTTTCCAACTTGGCAAGATTTTTCATTACAGTAGCTAGGTACCTACCTACCTACACCTTATCTATACCTACTCTCATTGAGTTAATAATTAGTGTAGGTAATTATCTCACTGTTTTCTTTAAAATACCTGTGTAGCTGCAGGCATAGAATAAAGAAACTGATTTTTCTTTACACTATGCTGCAGGCTTTGAGTTCCTTCCCTCGATCAAGGACATTCAGTCGATTATTTTCGTAGAATATCACTACACAAGTCTCAGAGGCATATTTTACATTTTAGTGTCAAGTTTAGGCCGATGTTTATTGACCTTGAAAAGGAAGCTACGTTGAAAATTGTATAAAATTAGCATATCAAGCCAGTTAGTTCATGACTCATCGTTGGACTCGCAGATTTTGGTGCGGTGTAATTTGCGACTTGCATGCAGAAATGTCATTAGGACTAGTTCGAAATTGATCGAATCGACTTTTTAGTTCATAGAAAGGTTCGTTCAGGTTACAGGTAACTAAAAAGTATTTGAAATGATAGCGATCAGCAATATGTTTGCATTGGCATGCTTGGAGATGTCTCCACGCCACTTCTGTTTCCCAAATTACCAGCCATGCTGTAAAACAGATGAAACGCAGCCAAAACACGTCTTGGATCTCCACCAAGTTTGCTTTCGTCAGCCCGTTTGCCCTATCATCATGTTTCGTGGGGAGTGTGCTTATCATCATATCACAAGCCAAGTCTGCTCTATGTTGCCCTATTTCTACTTTCAACTAGGGTTCGAGTCTTTGGTTCCAACGTAATACCTGGTTCACATTGTACATTGATCTCGATTAACTTCAGCTCCGTTAAATATAGTAACAGATTGTTAAAAATTACATTGACAAGTTTAAGCATGCAAGTCAGATTAACTTTCATTTTGAAATTAGGTAGTTTGATTTTGAGACTCGAAAGGAAAGAAAGAGAGATTTAGGCGGATTTAGGCCTGTATCAAATTGAAAGTGACACATTTTTGTGATGTATAAAAGTTGTGCAATAGTCTTATTCCTTGCGCCACGCAATATTTTTGTTTAGGGGAGACAAAATATACGTATTTTTTAATCCCAGGACTGGGTGTTCCGGAATTTCATGTCTGAAAATGATAGAATGCATTTTTTACATTTATAGAGCACATATTTATATTTTTGTTCGATAATCCGATATTATGATTTTTAAATGTAACTTATACTACCTAAGGCCTAAACATCATTGCTTGAGGGAGAAGTTGCCTCAGACAAAAACGCTTTACTCCAAAATCCTTGCACTGGGATTTCAAAATCATTGCTGTACAATGTAGCATACCACATCATTATAAACTGAGCCTGTAACCTGTCGATATCTTTCCACAATCAATATTTACCGCTCACAGGTATATTCTCGACATTTCTGGTGGCGGGGAGTAGTCAAAGCGGGGAGTCACGTCAATGCAAGTTTTTTCGTGAGTGAAATTACACTAGGTATAACGTGCGTCTTTTGCTAAATAGTTACTCAAAGCTTTTCTAATTGCTTCAAATTTTGATAATTGGCGTGTTTACTAGGTAATTATCATTTCAGTGTCAGTGAACTGATATCAGTCCATTTCGACATTTTGTTAACTTAGGCAAATGCTGTCAACGTTTACAAAGTTAGCGTTTTCCCATCCCTAGCGACCTACGCCCCAGAAACCTTAGTTCCATTTTAAGTCCTCAAAGAAATTATAGCAATAAAACACAACATGAATAAATTACAAGTCACGAATCACGCTTACAACAAGTAGTGTGCGAATAACCGTTTTCGAGCTCTGAAATTGACATTTGGAAAAGTTATTCACGAACTGTCATGCCACCCGTCCGTGTGTCCCTGTTTCTTCGTCTACCGACCGTGGAGGTCTTAGTTACACAGTTCCACTTCTACTCTATCGACGTATTGGGCCGCGTCTAATTCATCTTGGAAACATGTAAATGTGATCGCTGGTCGCATGCTTCGACCGGCGCCATTGGGACGTCGGCGTCGGCGTCGCCGTCGCGTCAGCGATGATTGCGTGATACGGTTACTTCCAAGTGCACACGCGACAAACACAATATTTTTTGATAAAAAATAAAACACAGTTTAGAGGGTTGATTTTGCGGCCATCAATTCGTTTGCCTAATTTCACAACATTGTTTCAAGTAAAATTCCATCCGTGTAAGGGACCGGTATGGATTTTGTTCCACAATAACAATATCCAAACTTTGTTCTCCTTCTGTTTTGTTACCCATAAAATACTCAATGTACAAAAGCAGCCAAGGCATTTCAACTAAAAAAATATCTGCGCTGAAAAGGAATTATATAAAAAAAAGGCTAAGTCAGCGTACGTTCATTCTAAAATCGTTTTATAAAATCCCAATATTTATATATTATTTATATTATTTATATATTTTCTTTAGGATTCAATGTTGTCTCATCAGGAGTGAAATTCTGATTCATAACTGCAATTTACTCTGAACCTATTTTTTGTGACCACAAGCTTGGCGATTTTATCACTCATGACTGAGTCATCCACTGCTTAGTGCTTATCACGCACAATTTACATCATTAGTGGAATAATCTTAATCGGTGGTCTTTTTCCTCGGTCTATCAAGCCAATTCATTGTGATCATAAAACTTTATGACCAATGGTCAACTCGAACTTTTATCGGTTTAAAATAGGCACGGGTTTCTACAATTAGTATTGGAAGTTTGTTTGATCAAGAAGGTTGTTGGTGGTTCTCTAGACAAACTTCTAAGCTGTTAGTGCTTAGCCTAGCTACTTTGTACTTTTACCTACACTTCTACACGGCTTCAAAAGTAAGTGTTTACTGTTTGTTAGGTTTGTTATGCTAACTGCTTGTTAGGCGACTGGGGAGTGGGGACCATCCATAGACATTCCATTTAATGACGATTAGATTATTTGTAATTCCCTGCGTATTTTATTAGCTAATAGATAGGCAGCAAGGTGCGTGTAATTTTAAGTCAACATGTATAGTATAATTTTGGGAGATTGTCACAATTTTGCAACCATTTATTACATTTTAAGCTCTGGTTCACCAGTTGAATCGATTACACCACAATCTCATGGCAATTGGCAAAATCATTACCATGAGTCATGAATCATGATTACAATCTCATGACTCCCTTGTCGGGTCGAAAACGAGATTATATTAAACACGTCTAATAAAAATAAAAATTAAGTAATAGGTACAAAACAGTTAAGGGTGTTTTTCAATACTCTGCTAAATTTTAAACAGTGGTCATCGGTTGTGGTCATTGGTTCATATCATTGGGTTTTTAACAGTGTCATCCCTTGGATGATCTTTTATAAACTTAGTTACTACTGGTTTAGCAGGGAATTGAAAAACCAGGCTTAATTCGATTTAAATTAATTGCTAATTAGTAATTAGGTACACCGTACAACATATAAATCGTTTTGTTAAACTAAAAGGTAAAATGTAAAATATCCAAAAGCAAAAAATTAAAAATGTGTGAGTGTATAGGCTACCCTACTACTACTCTGCTCTAGAGTGTTTACATTTTAAGTACCTTGTAGATACCTACTTTGTATTTTGATTTTAATCTCGTCTGTGTCTGGCCAAGCCAAACACTTGAAAACATTTTTAATTTCATGTGTTAGAACATGTTCATTAATGTAATTCAACAGAATCAGGCACGTAGGAAGGGGGAGGGGGATGGGGGAGTTATCCCCCCCCCCCCCCCCACTCGAGCAGACTGACCATTCACCATACAAAATTGTGTTTAGCATCAGAATCACAATACCTACATTTCTTAATTTCTAAAAAAATCATCGTGCAGGGTAACAATTACTTAGTGGTTTTTTGTTGTATTTTTAGAAGTTTAGCATCCCAGTATCACTTTCAAATTGTTGCTATTCAAAAAAACGCCCTGCGGGGCAACAATTGGAGGGTAGTTTGCTTCAGCTTGTGCATTTTAAAGCTCCAGAATCACTTGTGAATTGTTAAATTCTAAAAAAAAAACGTGCGGGGCTAAAACTGAGGGGCTTTGCTCCCCAGACCCCCCTTCTGGGTGTCGCAGTCTATACTTTCATCACGGCGAGGGGGGGGGGGGGAGGGGGGGGGATGATGAAAGTGAACCTACGCGCCTGTGCAGAATCACTCTGATCAGCTAAGTTTGAAGAAACTCATGAATTGAGTCATGGGCACATTGAGGCTGCCGCCCATGAGAATACGGTTTGCTGCACATGGTGACCTATTTGCAGCACACATGTTAAATAAACTGTACCTGTACCTAATATAGAAGCAGTCCCATTTAAAAACCAAACATACCTGCTAGTGGAAAGGTAAACACTAAAACAGTAAACACTGTGTGTCATTAACCCAAAACCATAGATATTACTAGGAAAACGCTCAGAGTAACGCATTGATGAGCGAGCATCGAGCAGTGCTCACTAAAAGCATAGGTTGGATTGACTGTATGACGTCTTGCATTTAGCAGTTGTTATGATTGTAATGTAGATTGTGGTTCCTTCCACAGCACCGGTGACGATGAAGAGTCTCAGCTAGCGACTTGTGTCTATCACCACAGTTTCCTGGAGCTTAGTCCCTGCGAATCGACCAACTCATTTGTCCGAAGCGAACGTTCGTTGACGTGGGACCAGCCGCCAAAACATTCTTCAAGTTCTCCCCTAGCGCGATCCACGAGCGCTCCCAGCTTGTCGCATCACTGGTACTGCCTGTCGTGTCGTTATCTCAACATCAGCGTGACATCGCAATGTGCAGCCTGCGGGGCGGAGGTCCAGGAAATAGCCAGTTATAATGGCACTATGATTACACAGGAAAACAGGCCTAATTGGTATTATAAATGTGACATGAGGCATAGTGTTTGCAGTAAAAAGTGTACTTGCGGTATCGGGGAGAAGTGGAACGAGGATCAATCTCTTGGTAGAGCTTCGTCGGGAAGAAATAGTCTCACACCGGTAGAAACTCCTGGTTTGCAAAATTTGAACTCTGTTCTTGGGGACAAAGCTCGTCAGAATTCCGTTCTGTCTCCGATCAACGATTGTAAGATTGTTGGTGAAGAGACTTCTCAGAATCGATCTCCGAAGCGGCAAAATCCCTCTGTTTACGAACGAGTGAAGTCAAAGGTTAGTCGATCGCTGTCCAACGGATCGGTAGTTCAGAAACTGTGGGTCGACACTACTGGAATAGTGCCGAGATCACCGAAAGGAGTTGGACTGTTTCGTCGGCCCACTAGTCTTGTTGTGGACAACGATAATGCCGAGAATAAAAACGGAAGTGGTGATGGAATCAACAAATATGTCAACAAGTATTATATGTCTCGTAAAGAAAACACTGTATTGCCTTGGTCTTGTCAACGCTGCACTCTAAACAATCCCGGATCTAGAGAGGACTGTGAAGTTTGTGAAACTCCAAGAAATTTGAGTACGACATCGACTCTCCCAAACACTCTTCCACGGAATGGAATTGTGATAACCGTTCCGGATTGGGAGGCTAACAAGAGCATTAATATGCCAAAGGCTAATGTTCCTGTAGTTGAGAAATTAAATCAACAACAGATTGGAAACAGATCATTTCAAAACGCAAATAATATAGACCCCGAGGAAGAATCTAATTGGCCTAGGCCTATGTATCGTCGATCTTTTTCTGAAATTAACGCCTTAGAAGTAAACGAAAGCACAGACAAATCTGTAGATAACCAAATAAATGTGATAGAAACGGACACTCAAGGAAACGTTCAGACTCCTGTGCGTGCGCCAATAAACCTGAATCTCCAGTTGCAATCTCAGTCATCTCGGACTCGCTACTCGTACATCGGCATCACCGACCCGAGATCATCGGCGCCGCTGAGAAACAGTTCGAGTCTCAACAAGAGGCTGATTCCGCCGACGATCGACGTTGTGGACACATCTCAGTCGAGCAACGGCAATCAAGCGAGCTCTGACCTCATCGTTGGCTTGCACTCCTCGACTAGCACCATGGAGACCTCGTCCAACGCTTCGTTCGACCGAATGTGGACCTGCACCAAGTGCTCGTACGCCTACAACCCGATATGGTCCGAATGCTGTGATATATGCAACTCCGTTCGCTCGCCTCCGTCTCTGACTCAGCCCAGTCTCATCACCGTCACCAAGGATAGTGTACGTTACACACCTCCAAAGTCAGACGAGTATGATTCAACTCAAAAGGAAGGCACAAACAACAACAATCCTTTGGCTCTAGCCCTTCCTGGACTGATACCGACGTTAGCGACACTGGAACAAGATCTTGACGACGACTTTCAATTCCTGCCTGGAGAGGAGGCTTCTCCAGCCTCCGAACTTGAGTGGACTTGTAAGAAATGCACGCTGGTGAACTCTGGAGTGGCGATGGCTTGCGTGGTTTGCGGCGGATCTAAACTCCGCAGCATAAGCATGGTGAAGGACATGACACTGCGGAAGGGAGAGTTCTGGTCTTGCAGTCAGTGCACGCTGAAGAACCCGCTGTCGGCGAGCATGTGCATGGCTTGCAAGACGACCAAGAAGCTTCTCGAGGTGCCGAGAACGCCTCAGCAAGCGGGATCTCGTAGTCCGTCTCCGAGGCCTCACGGGGCTCGTCCGAGGGTCGGCGGAGGAGCGATACCCAAGTCGAGGCATGTTAGTCGCAGATCAAATCCCAGTGCCAGGTAAGTAAGCTAGTTCAACAACTGTTCAATATCTTGTCTGACTATGTAACCCCAAATCAATGTATTTAATACCAACTTCCGAACTACAACAATGCTGCCTTCAATCCTACAAATTCCCTAGGCAGTTGCAAGGTCTAGTCAAGAACATTCATAAATTCGAAACTCAAATAATCCCTCTAATAATCCCTGTTGCCCAATTAACAAACCTCTTTGTTAAAGTAATACTCTTGTTCTTCTTCTTCTTCATGTGCCCTCTTCTAATGAAGGTTGGCGATCATCATTTCTATTTCATCTTTGGATGCCGCAGCTCTGAACAAGGACCCCGTGCTCTGCCCGAACCAATCCCTGAGATTCTTGAGCCATGAAGTCCTCCTCCTGCCAGGTCTACGCTGTCCCTCAATCTTCCCTTGTAAGACTAATTGCAAGAGCCTGTATTTATGGCCCCTCATGATGTGTCCAAAGTATTCTAACTTTCGTCTTTTGATGGAAAATATCACCTCTAAGTTCTTATTCATTCGATCCATCACTTCGACATTTCTAACCCTCTCGTTAGCTGTGCTCAAATCATCACTAGCAAGAGGTTAGCTTCAAGGATGAGCTCGAGAAACCGGCTTTTAGAATCCCTGAAGTTTTAATCCAATTTGTTTCTCACTAAAAACACTTATTATGTAACATGGATTCTTAAATAATTGGGAATGAGAGAAGTATTGATAAAATTTCAGTCCTAGATTTTAACTTCAAATGTTTTATCTATTTATAAACACTGGGTTTTCATAATAAAGTGTATCCTTTAGCTCATCACGAAGTAACGGTGTTCCCCGCCACCACCACCGCACAACACCTGGCGAGCGCGAGGAAGAACCGCGCGTAATGACGACGTGGTACTGCGTACTGTGTACGTACGAGAACGCGACGGCTTCGGTCGCCTGCGAGATGTGTCACAGTTCGCGGTGCCTCTCTTCGTCGGCCGTCGGCACGCCGATGACCAACGGGCGCATGCCGACGTCTCCCAACGGGCCCTCAGCGGACACGCTCGGAAGAGAAGCGGCGGCCGCTGCTATCAAACAGGAGAGCGAACTGATGGAGCATCTCAGACATATCGAAGAGAGAGAAGCTTTGGAGAAGTGGGAACATATCGTGCACTATTGCCGAGAGGTAAGTTCAAGTCTACAGAAGGGTCCGGTAATCTCCTTGCTCAATAAATCATAAAACCATTTTGACTTTGTATTCTTGAGCCTATAATGACTGTCCTTTGTGAGGTTGTTCCAACTTTTACGTTTTGACTTTTATGATAGGGTCTGATATATTTTGGAGGAGAAACTGGACCTGCATCTAGAAGATACTTTATCGTTCTGTTTTTTACGTACTACTACAATATGCTATTCGAGAAAATAAGGAACACAACTGACCTCTGGTGGATTTTGTGGTACTAGGTAAATGGCGGCTATCAAGGGCGCATTTGCATAAATATAAATACAAATATTTGATATAGTTGTTTGTTATGGCCAAGAAAGTAAATTTATAGCTAAATATCAATTTCATTTTTTTTTTTTTTCACTGCTTTATGGAAACACGAAATGTAAAACAAACAAATTAATATGTGGACCTGATAGTAGCCATCTTGCCAGAAGTGGCTCCATCACGTATCACTTATTTGTGGGAATAAACACTGTCATAGTTAGTCTATGTCATTCATACTAGGTGCTATCTGGCCTTGTTTTTTGAAATCATATTATTTAATCATCCTCCAATGCGGGGTTTAAGAGGTAAAAAGGAATTTTAGATTGTGCTGCTTTGTTAATAAGTATATTCAGTAGTTTTTTTCATTCTGCCTACGTGATTTGCCTAATAATGTAATACACCAAGAATAATGCACCTTACTGGGGGAACTGCTGAATGCATGCATCCGATTATATTTCGGTCCATGTTATGACGCTTGCAAATGTATTGTTCAGAACAAGGAGAGATTCGTGGACGACTCGTTCCCGCCTGCGCCCAAGTCCCTGTACTACAACCCTGCAGAGACGAAGGACAACCACGTGGTCCAGTGGCTGCGCCCGCAAGAGATCGTCATGGAAGGGGATTCGAAGCTCAAGTGGGCGGTGTTTCGCACGCCGCTGCCCTCGGACATCTCGCAAGGTGAGAGTACTGTTATAGCAGGTCTTATGGAATCTTGCATTTTGTCTCGTTTTATAACATTTATTGCATTAAATTTAAAACTGAAAGGTACCTACAGGGAAAGAACGCTGTAAGTCACATTCGGATGAAACTGAGATAAACGAAGTTTGATGTTGAAACTTGTATCTATCTTCCATACAAATCGATATTTCAATTGCGTTTTTCAAGACTTCAAGGCAATATTTTCTAAAACCTGAGGGTATATTCTGAAAGCTCATAAAAATCACTGCAACACCTTAAACTCATTTTTTCACAAAGTTGACTTCCTATACTTTATAGCATTCTTTTCCTGTACGTTTCCTAATAAGCTCATTTTCACTCATAAGCAGTGTTGAGTAAGTTACTTGAGAAAAGGAACTTCGTTAAAGTTAAGTTACTTGGTCAAAAAAGGAACTTAGTTAAAGTTAAGTTACTTCATGAAAAAAGGAACTTACAAGTTACCAGTTACCCAAAAGTAACTTGCAAAGTTACTTTTAAAGTTACCGCGATGGATTTTTAGGGAAAAAACGTGAATATTGTGGCAGGGTAATAGTGGTTTCAAACGTAATGTCATACATGCAGTGTAGTATTTTTGTCTGCACAAAGTATCACGGCAAATAGTTTCATTTTCACACATTTTTTTATCACCATATAAATCTACAAAAGATAGAAATTCACACGTAACGAAATTGAAATACTAGAAGAGGTTATAAACAATGCTCTGCACAAGTAATGGCGAATATGGTTGAAGGGAGAATGACCTGCTAAGCTACGTACGTCACACTGCAACAAGCCAAGGTCAAGTGAGGGGGTGAAGGGAGAGTGATTCTCATTGGTCCTCCTTCTACCCCTCCCCACACCCTTATCATCACTGGCCTGGCGAGAGCAAGCACAGCAATGACTCATGCAATGATGCAGCTGCACTGACTGCCAATGGAAACTTGTTTTGATGGCAGATCGCTACTCCGGAAGTATAAGCCTGTATAAGTTGGGAAATTTTGGGAAGATTGCTGAAAAAGTAGAGTCTGTTCAAACGAAAAAAGGAACTTTGCAAGTAACGTAACGTAATATAGACGTTACATCAATAAAGGAACTTTATCAGTTAAAGTTCCTGACTGAAAAAAAGGAACTAAGTTACCACTAAAGTTCCTGAAATGTAACGCGTTACCGGTAACGCGTTACTTTCGTTAAGTTACTACTCAACACTGCTCATAAGTGTGTGGTCTGACTAATTTTATTGGTTTTTACGTCCTTAAGGTTTTTAAATAAAATTGCTTTTAAAGTGAGGACTAGTCAACAGAAATAGAAGATATCACAATGAAATTTTAATAACTTGTGACTTTCTTGTCACTTGCTTTCTTATTTCTTGACTTTTTGAGTTCACAACTCAAACTTCCACTTGTTATAATCACCGGTGCGAGAGTCATCACGAGCAAATGTGTCGATGTGTTACTCAGGCGTGCTCGGCAACTGCTGGCTGCTGAGCGCCCTGGCAGTGCTGGCCGAGCGCGAGGATCTGGTGAAGAAGGTGATGGTGATGAGAGAGTTCTGCCAGCAAGGCGCCTACCAGGTGCGCCTCTGCAAGGACGGAAAGTGGACGACGGTGCTCGTCGACGATCTGCTGCCGTGCGACAAGCGTGGTCATCTCGTCTATTCCCAGGTAACCGGTCGATGTCGAAAGGGCAACCTCATGTACATGTGGTGCAGCAACCAATTGAAATATATTGCATTATGAAGTAGGAGGTCTCAGCTTACCTTAAAAAGAACTAAGATTTGTATAATCCTCCAGCATATTTGTCAGTATTGATTGCAAATCAATCAGTATTGTACAAAATAAATAAAAGATAAAATATTCACATTTTTTCTTAATTACCTATCAATATAATTTTTAATTATTTCAAACCATTGCCTAAACATTTGGATTTTGAGGATTACGACCTTTGGCTTTTTGTTATACCTAGGTCCTACTTGGTTGTATCCTAATTTTACGTTTGTCGATATCGGTATGTGTGGGCATTAAAATATGATTGGCTAGATAGGAGTACTAATGTCTCCCTGCGTGGTCTGCTTAAGGCGAAGCGCAAACAGCTGTGGGTGCCCCTGATCGAGAAGGCTGTGGCAAAGATCCACGGCTGCTACGAAGCGCTGGTGTCCGGGCGCGCGATCGAGGGCCTCGCGACACTCACCGGCGCGCCTTGTGAAAGCGTACCTCTGCAACCGTCCTCGCTGCCGTCGGAAGACGAACTCGACAAGGACTTGATCTGGGCGCAGCTGCTGAGTTCCAGACTCGCCAGGTTTCTCATGGGGGCGTCGTGTGGGGGCGGCAACATGAAGGTGGACGACGATGAGTTCCAACGCAAGGGGCTGCGGCCTAGGTGGGTACACCGCTTATTATCAATTATCACTTGAGGCTGTGACGAGAATCAATTAATTACATTTTTTTTGTTTCTCAACTGAGATTTTGGCAGCTTTATTGTATTTATCTTTAAATTTAATGTCTTATTTGTTTACATAGTTCTAATTTAGTCTACTTTGTTGTAACGTATACCTGTCAAAATGTGGAATTGAGAAAATTAAAATTTTCTTTCTGTTGACACTTAACTCTTTGATAACTGGCCAAACAACAAATTTGTAAAACTTTCATATTTTTTATAGAAATGTTCATACAATTGATTTTTCTCCGTTGTCAGCCATTAGCTGGATGCTTGAAAAACCAGGTTTAAAGTGATACTCTCATCTTGTAGCAAGTATTTTTTTCCCGATCCGTCGAGCTCCAAACAACACATTCCTGTCCTTTGTTCTGTCTTACATCCTGTCGCCTGGACCCGGGAGCGACTTCAGCCGTAGCGACACTGACGTCACTGTATAGCCTACCTGCTACTAGCAACCTCCGCGCTCGAGTTAAAAACATTCATTCTCCCTGACAGTCTATGTTTTACAAGTATGTAGGAAGGGTGTGATAGTGAGACATTCAACGTTGCTTGTGATTATCTTATTTTATTGATCTTTATTTTAACTATACTATAAACTACACTATATATTATCTTACGGGACAGAATATTTTAAATAGTCTACCTACTATTATCTTCTCTCATATTGTGTCAATGTCGTGCATATTTACGTGTGTTCTAGTCTAGTTTATTTTCAAGCAAAAACAATACCAACTTTTTAACATGTATTAATAGTTTCGTGTAGTTATATACACTATTTGGACGAAATATTTTGAATCGCTTTTTATCTTCTGCCCGATTGTGCCGCGTCGTGTGTATTTACTTTTGTTTTAGTGTAGATTATTTGAGACGAAAATGGTTTGCACTGTGTTTTTCAGTGTCACTATATTACTAAAAACAATGCAAATAAACACTCATTCCACAGATTTCCTAAGAAAGACAAATCTCCTGAATTATACAAAGTGTGGCTGCACAAAATGAATCGAGCAGATTTTGTTCCAAGCGTATACACATTTGCGCGTTGCAAATGAGGTAGCAGTTGCAAATGTGTTTTCATGTAAAACACTTTATATTAACAGACTTACGTATTGGGTACCTTTCAGGAACAAAGTCAGTGTATACACGTCATTTTAAATCATGGTGTTATAAATAGATCGAAGTATGTCAGCGAAGAGCAGAGAGTTCGAGCGCGCGGCCACCTATGGTAGAGGCTGCAGCCAATCAGCGTTGCTCTACAGTGACGTTCGAAACTCAGCGCGCCAGTTTCAAATAACGCGCAATCAATAATTAATTTTTAGTATTATCGTACCAAAAATTAAGTTGTTTGTTTGTTAATATTGTCTTCCATGATGCTTAGATCACATACAAAAATCTAAATCCAAGATGAGAGAATTCCTTTAAGTCATGAGGATTATTTGATGTTTTTTTTTCAAAGAGTGATGCCTAATTCCTATGGATAGCAAAGATTTCTCCATAGCCTGCACAATATTCCACAAATTTAAATTTTAGACTGACTGAACATCCACAATAATAATGTTCTGGTAGGGATAAGTAGATAACAGTACATTGTTCAGAATTTGTTCAGAATCGGTAACTTCTCAAGCAATTTAGCGGTATGTAGGTAGATTGTCGTCAAATTAGATTGTTTCTGTGGGCTGCACTTGTACTTGATTTAAGAGTCGAGTGAAGTGTAAAATTTCTGCCGGGATTTTGATTTAACGTTATCCGCTGCAGACATGCCTACTCCGTGTTGGATGTGCGCGACATGTTGGGGAACCGGCTCCTGCGGCTGCGCAACCCGTGGGGCCATTACTCCTGGAAAGGGGATTGGTCGGACGACTCTCCCATCTGGACCCCTCAGCTGCGCGAGATTCTCATGCCGCACGGCGCATCCGACGGAGTCTTCTGGATAGCGTTCGACGATGTGCTCAAATACTTTGATTGCATTGATATATGCAAGGTAGGTTCGATGGGAATACGAAATGAATATTATATTCTTTACATCAACTCCCAGTTGAGTAAAATTGTAGCCTCTACTCTACTCAGCATTAACTTTATAATATATATGATTGCTTTGGTCCATCCTAATGGAAAATATGGTGCTGAAGAAATTCACTTTAGGATGAAGATTCTATCTTTGATATGTGTTCCTGGCTAGTTTCTGCTGTTTCCTTTTTGTATAAAATTTGTGTCTTCTGCTAGTTTTTTAATTGAGTGTTAAATGCTAACCACCTGCTAAAATGTCAAGAAGTCTGAACTTTTGATTTAAATCTGACCACTCTTTTCAATGTTTTCTTTCCCAATCAGCCGCAATCAGACTTAACTGAATGTGTCTTGCGACTTCTAGGTACGGTCCGGATGGAACGAGGTGCGACTGAGAGGGACGCTACCTCCGCTCTCTTCTCTCGATCACCTCTCGTGCGTTCTTCTCACCGTTCTCGAACCCACCGAAGCCGAGTTCACACTCTTCCAGGAGGGCCAAAGGTGAGAAAACTAATTTACACTAATATTTCCCAACCATGAAGCCCCCACGTGATGCTTTTGAGATTATTGAGTAAGTAGTATGTTGTAATCAACGATCATTACCTAACTATTGTGAAGAATACCTAAAGTCCCCATTTTGTAAGTTAATATTTATGTTGAAGCTGTGAGTTACCAGTAACAAAGAAGAGATTAAAATACGTTTTTCAAATTTTTTCGAAACAAGTTTCATGTCAGTTAGTTGTTTTAGAGTTTATAGGGCAGAATACAGTAACTGAGATGATGCAATAGTTTTCTATAAAAAATATAATAATAATTTGTTGTCACAAGGTTTGGGTGACATTATGTACCTACAAATCTTGCTGACATGTTATGTTACTGCATCTACAATAAAACCTAACTTTTAACATCATATTCGAGTGAAAAGACAGCACCGTGACATTGAGCTTTGCTCCTAGGAACTCCGAGAAGTCGCAACGTTCACAGCTGGATCTGTGCGTTGTGGTGTTCCGCACGCGATCGCCGGCCGCTCCCGAGGTTGGCCGCTTAGTGGAACACAGCAAGCGGCAGGTGCGAGGCTTCGTCGGATGTCACAAGATGCTGGAGCGGGATCTCTACGTGCTCGTGTGTCTTGCTTTCAACCACTGGCACACAGGTAGGTTACAGCTGTCAAGAGTTCAGTTAGCCATACATCAAAACAAAAATTTACAAAATATTATGTCACAACTGGAACCTGAAAAGAAATTTGTAAACTACCTACACGCTAGGTTAAAAAAAGTATGAACAGAAGAAATACAAAATTTGTATGAAACGAGTGCAACACCTGAAAATTTCTATTTTCTTAAATATTTGTAATAGAGGTCGGGTTCGGGTAATGTTTTGTACCCGGGTACCTGCTTCAATTATCCTGGTAGTTACCCGGGTAATAAAATTATATGAAACTATTTTTTTTTTTATACTTGAGTACCCGCCATAGTACCCGGGTAATGGCGTACCCGGGTACCCGGTTTGTACCCGGGTACCCTAACTGACCGCTAATTTGTAATATGCTCACTTAAATCCATGTGCCTAATAAGAAAATTGCTAATTTCTCCTCGAAATATTGTGCGTATTATTTTAATTTTGCTGCGTTGTTTTTCTACTGTTGTTCGTCAAGTGTGGTTTTAATTAAATAGGTAGGTATTACATATTTACAAGTCTGTTTATTATAGTTGTACGGAATTGAACAAGTTTTCATCTGAAAGCTCTGTATCTTCTGCCTTCTACAATCGTCCTGTTTGTTTTGCTCAGGCATGGAGGATCCCGCTACGTACCCCGAGTACGTGCTCGCAATCCACAGCTCCAAGCGCCTCCTGGTCGAGCAGATCTCTCCACCTGCTTACGTCCTGGCCGGTGCCATCATCAGTCTCACACTCGCTAAAGGCCAACGTCACGAGGTAAATCATTTCTCTCTCTCAAGGACTTGTGTTGTTTAGGACTGTTGGGAGCTTTCCATAAGGACATCCTTACAAGGTCGGAGGATTAGGATTGATGTGCATTGAAATGTGGTTCAAGTACCACTTACCTACACAGATAACAAGGTCTTACTATATAGTACAAATGTAAGAGATAGAACTTCACATTGACAAGTTGTTTATTTACTTGAAAAGATAATAATATGTTACATTGGCTTGTTACACATCAGAGGATTATTATTCGATTTCTACTAGATTTGTTGTTTAGTTTTTAAACACAAGTTTATTGTAAATGCTGACAAGACTAGTATTGTATTGTAAACATTCTGGTGGCATAATCAGTCACCTTATGCTATTGTTTTCATTCTACTCGCAGGATGTACACTCGGCACAACAAAAGTTGACCAGTGTACAAATTTGAATGACTGCTGGTCATGTTTCGTACCAATCAAAGGACTTGTTACAATACTTGGATACAATACTTGTTGTTATTAATGTGAGGTCACCTACTAGAGTGAGACAAGAAGATCGCTTGGACTAACTTCTGATGGTGCAATATACCAGGGACCCGAACCGGAACCGGAACCTAGAACCGGTATGAACCTTTATAATTTTGGAACCAGAACCGGAACCGTTATACTTTTTTCCCCAAGAACCGGAACCGGAACCCGAACCTTTATAATCAATTAGGTTCTTAAAGGTTCTTAAAGATTCTTTAAGGTTCCTTCTTTTAATAAAAGAAACATGTTCGATTTTATTTTTTAACACTTGGATATTAATATTATGATATTTTCATAAAATATTATTCGCAAAGTTGCAAAAAGTTTTATTTTTTGATAAAATTTCTATTAGTATTTTTTGTAGACTTTTTTTCATTCTTGAAAATCCTTTATTTTCAAATGATGCTCGAGTTTTCAATTTTTGAATCTGACTACTGCGATGAGAACTGCATTGCTGACAATTATGAAGCTCGGGCAAAATGAATGTTTACGCCGTCTTATGGAGAAAATTACCGCCACTGTCTCTTTTGACTCTGAGATTTAGTATGCGCACCATCCTGCGACTTCTGTACGCATATTACAGACACTACACCAGTGCTTCATTCATAGGACAAAATCCAAATTCCTAATTCCATTAAATTTGACATAATACTGAAGTGTTTTAATCTAGTTTGATTTAAAATTTGAGAACCGGAACATTTATGCAGGAACCGGAACCGAACCTTTAAGATTATTTGTTTAAGAACCGGAACCCGAACCTTTATAAAGTAAAATTGTGGAACCGGAACCTTTATTAATAAAGGTTAAACAATAGCGACTTGACTAAGAATTCATTATTTTTTTTGACAGATTGGGTAAATAAACCAAGATTATTAAATTTGATTTGATAGATCAAAGTACATAGATATGATGGTAGATTTGGTACCTACCATCATTTCATATTTGGTAGAGATTTGGTAGATTTGATGATCAATTCTACATAATTGAGCATTAAAGTTGTTAAAATCTAGTGGAGCGGTCGCTCCACGCCAGCCAAGTCGTACGGCGCGCGCACACACTCATTTAAAAAGGCTGGAGCAAACCCACGTTTACTGTAAGCATCAAAGTGGCATTTTCGGCCTACTGGATCTTAAAATTGGAAAATCTCACATTGTTGCGATATATCTTAATTTCGAGCTATGGCCCACCCTACAACATATACCAAATTTGGGAACAATAGGTTACGCCCTTTGCGCGCTAGAGGGCCGTGAAAACAGTGTTTTAGGGCGGTTTTCATAATAATCTCAGTAGTAGTAGTAGGGTGGAGCTAAAATATGGTAAACAGGCCACAGCATAAACGGCTGAACCGATTGATTTAAAATTTTTACCACATATGCACTTTTGGCGTCTGAGGTGCCTTTTGCTATAACTGGTTTTATGCCGCCATTTTGAAACCGGAAGTGACGTCATGTCTCGTCAACGGCTGGACCGATTGGAACGAAAATTGCGCCAAACGATCCAGACGGTCATCTATATGCATGATAAGTAGCAAAAGACTAAACATTATGTTAAAGAAACCGGAAATGACGTAATGAAATTTGAAATACATCGATTGGCTTTTTGGCAACAAAGATTGATCCGATTATTTTGATATTTATGTAACGTATGTACTTTTGACGTCTCATGTGACTTGTTATAAAACCAACCGGAAGCCGCCATTTTGAAACCGGAAGTGACATCATATATCAATAACGGCTAAATAGATTTCAACGAAACCAGCGCAAAACAATTTAGACGGTCAACTTTATGTATTATCATCAATAATATTTGCAGTTTCTCATACCTAAACCGGAAATGACGTCACACATTTTAATAATCTCACAAATTTTTATTTTGATGCAATAAATATACTATTTGAGACAGCTTATAAAATTATAATCATGTTTCAAATATACTTCAAGGGGTCAGAGATTTCAGCCGCCATTTTTAAACCGGAAGTAACGTCATATCTCAAAAACTGGTAGACAAATCGGTATGAAACTAGCGCCAAACGATTCGGATGGCCATCTCTATGGAATATGAACAGTACAAATAGAATTTTCCTATTTATGAGACCGGAAATGACGTCATTCAAATGTATAAATTATTATAATTCCCTCCTATACAATAAATACATATTCAGAAAGCTTAAGGTTGAGGGAGCCCCTCAGAGATCGGGCGAAACTATTTGTGTTTAACATTTAATTGCAATTAATCCCGAAGTCACAGAGAAATGCACAATATGTTAAACCCGAGATACATTCATTGTCGTTTTAATGGGATAAGATTCAAACCTTAGTGATTTCTAATCAAGAGCAAGAATACTCTGACAATGATGTAACTTTTAGATTTTTTTTCGTTATTGAATATATTTCTTGAACCACTTTATTTATTAAGCTGATATTTTCACAGATCATCAAGGACCACTATCCGCGGGGTTTGCGAATTTTTTAAGCTCGTATCTAATTTGGATCGCTTGTAATTAATTAATTAGATTGGTGGGATGCGGGATGCATCATCCCCCTGCTTGCCCGTGTACTGCCTGATATGACTATGAGCAGCTTCGTCCACCGAGCGCAGGTAGAATGACCGTCATTAGCCATCACGCCTGACTGAACCAGAGTTGGGGTTGGAAAGGAACATCCTGGTCTGATCTTATCTCATTCAAAGTCGTTTAGAATATTTCGCATCTTACTGAGGTTCATTCCATTATCAAGTTTCAATTCCACATCTCAGTTTTACTCTCTAATTATTATAAAAGCAACCAATATAGATAGGTAGATATATGAATAAGAAATTTAATTGAAATTAAATTTTAAATCTAAAGAAAAACGCAAAAGTTACAAGTAAAATTAAGTTATTTAAAAATAAAATCAATGAAATTCAATACTTGGTAGGTACCAATGATATGCTAGGACTAGGAGCCATTGTTGTCTTCCACTCATCGAGATGCTGTCAAGTTATAGAGATTAGGATCTCGGACAGTGAATAGCCGACTCAAGCAACCCTCCCACCCTGTTCGCCGAACAGTAATATTAGATAAAATATTTGAATAATTTGTATCATTTATACTTATACTTTCTGATGACGACTTACTAGCATTTCCTTGGATCTAAGAATAGCGCCCGCGATGGACAGGGAACATTACAAACAAAAGCAATTCCCAGACCAATTTTCAATTAAATAATTTTCCTCTCACAATGCTAATAGATTACTTTATGCTAATAGCCAATCTTTTTCACTTTCATAAATCAATCACACAAATTGAAACTTTGATAATATGTTACTCAATAATCTCGTCTTTACAAAGATATTACCCATTATAATAGCGAGTGTGATTGTTTGACTTGCTAATAAATTAATTATATGTGCTACGATGTTTAGGACCTTTGAAGCGTACAAAAAGGCAGGCAAACAGTACATTAAAACTATTAAAAAATTACCATAACATCCCGATAAAGGACCAATGAAACGTTAGAAAAGTGTTAAAAGTGATACGTTATAAAAGTGATTCTTTTCCCACTATTCTGATTTTACGCTCAACTTAAAGATTCCATAATTTTCGCGTCAAATTGATTGAAATTTTTACACAATCGATCTTAATATATTTTCAATATAATTTTAAATTTTCAGCGTGATATCGTACGTAGTTATGAAGAAACAGCGTTCCGGCCATTGAAAGTTTTCTCGACGCGCGCTATTTGAGCTCCGTATATAATCAATTTTTTGACAACCAAATTTGAACAGCTGTAACTTTTTTCCTACAACAGTAATGTTTTTGAAACTTGCACATATTAAATTTTGGTATGTTTTCTAATATGTGTACAAATTTCAGAATCCTATCTATAATAGTTTCGATATAGTGACCTCTCAATCAGGGGGATTTTTTTGCGCCACCCGGCACTCAAAGTTACGCTAAAGAAAAATTTAAAAAACGAAATATGTTGCAATCACAAATCTAATTACCAATTCATATATATTTTGCTCCTATTTTGAGAGGATATTAACTGTGAAACAATATCAGAAACTTATGGTCAGGTTTTGATAGATCTTGACCCTTTCAGAGACAGGGTAGAGGAGGGACTAATCATCCATTGTTTGACTTCCGTCGCTCGCGCTGACAGGTTTAGAGAAGGGGCGACGAGATCATAATCTCTGATTCTATGCAAAACTTGCATTTGCGGGGTAGAATATTGGTCAGAGCGAGGAGAAACGTGACCACTCTCTAGGACGGTCTAAGCCGGACTGAAGTCACATCCCCAAATTTACCGTTATTTCCAAGATGGCGGCGCTCCCGCAACCTTAAAATGATACACATCATTTATAGAAATAAATTCTATGTGGCATTGCAGAAAGTTCAGCAGCCATTTTGAAAACCGAAGTGTTTCCATATCTCGGAACTGGGTTGACTGATGGGAATGAAACCTTTGCTATTCTTCGTGAAAGATCATTTAAAGCAATTATTTAGGACCATACGCTGCTATTCATTAGTGGTAACGAAATTGTAAAGGGTGATGATTTTTTAAAAGAATTTAGTAATTGTTCATTTCATATGTGTCACAAGTTGTTAGAATAAACTAAAAAAAGGAGTGATATCCCCATAAAAAACACTTCGTGTAAAAATACCAGCCAAGTCTCTTCAACTAAAAAAAAATATGAAATCTAAAAATTCTGCACTGAAAAGTAGTGATATCAAAAAATTAGCCAAGTCAAAACTTTATTTGAAAATCAAAAAATACTTGGCGCATCGTTTTTTTTAGGGCATTATAGGTATACTATGTATATGTATATTTCATGTATAATTTATAATTGGCTTATACTTCCAAGCTATTTAAGTACACGATGCGCCAAGTATTTTTTGATTTTCAAATAAAGTTTTGACTTGGCTAATTTTTTGATATCACTACTTTTCAGTGCAGAATTTTTAGATTTCATATTTTTTTTTAGTTGAAGAGACTTGGCTGGTATTTTTACACGAAGTGTTTTTTATGGTATACTTTACTTAATAAACTGAATGGACGTCAGCAACACCTAATTTTTTACTATTGTAGATACTGGAAGTATTTATCTATTCTTCTTTTAGTGCTTGTTCTGTTTTCGTCTTGGCACTAGTAGTACGAGTGTATGATTTTCTGTAGAAATCCCAGAAAAGTAGCGTAATCATTAGGTTATGTGGTGTCAGGAGTATAGGTACTATCTTCGGATATTTGCAATTTGGCTGGAACAGAAGTTGACCCGTATGCACAGTGATGAGCAGGAATTGAATCTGAAATTAAGTAGAGGAATAAATTATTTGTAAATGTGTTGGGGAAGATTCAGTTATTGATTTTTAACTTGGGTATGTAAAGCCCAGACAACACAACTCATCCACCTCGAACTTGGATGGGATGTGACCTTGGATTTTAGAAACCTCTTCTGTAATGTTATGTGGCGCAGATGTGGCCTTGAACAATTTAACATTACCATCCATATTCTATAATTCTATTATCTATATTTATCGATTATCTATTAGGCTATATACTATCTATAATTATTTATATTATTATGCGAATATTATAATAATATAATAATATTATAATTATTATTTATTATTATTAATTATTAAGCGAGCGGAGCGAGCGTCTCCACTTGAAACTTATGGCTCAAATCTCTGTTGTTTTTTTTTTGTGTGTTTATTTGTGCATTTGGCGTCTCCTGCCAAACGAAGCAATGGATCAGGCCAATTTTTTCACACAACTTAAATTACTATTCTCGTTATGGTCAAAATGATTTTCAGCAAGTTCGCTCCATCGGTTGCATTGGAAACTTGATGTGTAGTTATATAGTTAGCTTGGCAATGGGGATGAAGGAAACTCTGTGTATATAACTGCAATAGTTTGACCGATCATCACCAAATTTTGCAAGGTCATGTGTACCAGCATTATAAGTGATTTTTTACAAATCTGTAATGAGCTTCAAGAGTAATAGAGATTTTACTGACATTTGTATACTTAATTTAAAACGGCCTATAGCCACACCACCATTTGACCTATCAAATGGTCTTCGATTAATCTGATCAATCAAACTCATATTTTGCATGGTCGTTCAGACCAACATTGTCTCTTATTTTACAAATTTTCAGTCCTACCAGTCAAGAACATAGATGCACTTATTGACAGTTTTAATAACTGTCAGAAATGACATTTCAAAACAGAAATTCCACTGCATTCTGGGTTGCTCTATGTAGCAAAGCAAAGTTTATAGATGGCTATTCTCAATATCAAATGTAAGACAATTCTTTTCTTAGTGGATCATATTGCAATACATAATGTAGTCAACATGTAATGTAGGTATTTCATATTACATAGGTATAGGTATACCTTATCTAAAATAATTTATTTTACGATATGGATTGTGTTTCACAGTTATGAAAACAACGTTTTGACTAGATAGCATCATATTTTACACATTTCCAGCCCAATCGGTCAAGAATTTACAGACTTATTGCTGTTTTAAGTGTTTGAATATCTGTCCAAAGAGATTGATGGAAAAATATCAGTACAATAATCTGTTATTTAATTGATCCAGAGTGTGTATGAAAAGTTGCAAGGAAAATTGGTAATAAATAAATCTTTGATTGAATGGATCGTGCTATGATTGGCGATGTCGTGCGTGTCGGTGCTCGCTCATCAACGCGTTACACCGAGCGTTTTCCTAGTTATATTATTATTATTATGCCGTCGTGTGTACTGGGCATAACTTGTACCAGTCTCATAGCAAGAATTACCTACCATTTGCATCTGCGTGATGTATTTCTTCCACCAAGCGTTCTTCTTCAGATGTGGATACATGTTTGTCAGCAAGTAGTACGAGTACATCACTGCGTGGACGAATGAGTTGATGATTGGAATGAACGTGAGGTGGCCACCTACAAGAAGAGTTGGATTTTATTGGAGACGGTACACTCAAAAGTGTTGTGTATCTCATGAAACATAGCGGTGGCTTTCTTCACATTGCTTCAAGAATGTTTTGAAGTAGCTCTCGAGCTTTAAGGTGGATTTCCATGCTCTGTCATCGTCCGACGAAAACGACAGAATGCGATCACGTGACCCGTCTCGACCAATCCGTCGCCGTCCGAGATTTTTGGGATGGCTCTGATTGGTCGAGACGGGTCACGTGATCGCATTCTGTCGTTTTCTTTCGGCGGTGATGGAGCATGGAAAGGCACCTTTAGGCATCTCATATAATATACGTTGGTGGTAGATGATTTGGCCAATCATTATTCACTAATTACGACATTGCTCAAAACGATTCTTGCCTCTGGCAGAGGAGTAGGTGAGGGTATTTAAATTCAATGTATTGTTTCTGTCTTTCATTTTTTTTTACTCTGATGTACACTCCTGGACACGGAAAATGGCCCGCAGTCAATATTCACTCGACTTCTAGGCTAGTATTTATTATTTATTTTAAGTAATTTTTCGGCCCTAAACTCACACTAGCCATCCGGTCTTTGTGCCAAAAAATTACATTAAAATAAATGTTAAATACTAGCCGTAGTGTCACTTGAACGTTGACCGCGGACCAATTTCAGTGTCCAGGAGTGTACTCCTTCTACAAATACTAGAAAAGAATCATGTTTTTGGCGACATAATGTTCCATTCGTACAGCTCGTATTGCAGTTAGCTAACTGAACCATGAGGAAATTAGGAACAAAATGCAACAAATCCACTGTAGTCAACTCGTGAGATAATCACAGAAAATTGGTTCAGATTATTAGCAGTACTTGAAGAAATATTTAACACACAATTTGTGTACCATTGACAGATTTTTATTCCAAGGACATTTATTTGAATGATGGACCTTTCTTTGAACTTTTGAAGCATGCAATGCCACACCTAGGTAAATCTCAAATTTGATTTTTTTATTGGTTTTCTTTGATGCACCTCACATGATGAGCTTGGGACATACATGGAGGTACATGTGATGATGGGGAGAGGTTAGCTAGTGGGTAGATAATGCAATGATTATTGATAAGAAAGACGTTGCATTGGTTGCTACTTGCTACTGGTCAACTGCAATGAGTTTCAACTTGCCTGGGATGTATTTCACTCCAATCCAAGACCCAAGTAACATTCCGGCATGGTGATACACGTGGAGAAAAGATACCTGATTATTTTTCTTTCTGAGCAAGAAGAACACCTGAATTGTGGAGAAAGCATTTTTTTAAAAGTTTTTATAGATATGTTACCTAATTCTCTGAATCTGGTGGCCTGTTGTACCAAACTTAAATTATAGACACCAATTTTAAATTAGAATCAGCAGGTATCAAAATATGTTATTAATAATTGATTATGTCCAATAATAATTGGACAATAATAATAATAATAATTGGAATAATAATTATGTTAATAATAATAATTGTTATTATATTGATTATGTGTGATTATTATCTCACCGTGTCCAAAAGGTCGGATGCTTTGACCAGGAAGTAAATATATGCCATGTTTGCTACCTGCAAAAGAGAGAACCTTAATCAAAATGAGATTCGCAAATTTTTTCTTACAATATTTGTTTAAAAATGAAAAGAAAAGTTTTTTTGGCAAGAAACAATCAAACTCCTAAATGTTCCTTTGTTAGAAAGTACTATTGTTCTTTACATGCAGTTGATTATTTGCCAATGCAAACAGTACCTAATGTTCTGTAGTTTTTAGTGGAAATCCAAACTAATGCACCAGGCAGTGTCCTTACCATTAACGCGTCCGGGCTATCCGAGTAGTCGACAAGTTCGCAAGTCATGCTGTATTTTGACCACCAGCCTAACGTGATGGCCTAAAATAAAACATTATTATTAGTTATTGCAGAATGCAGAGATTGTCTTTTGTAAGTAAGGTACCTACAACAACTGTTATTGTACATTTGACAAAAGAAAAACCGGTACCTATTGGAAGTAATCGGATTGTCTGAAAATGATTTGATCGTACCAACAGAAGTAGTCTATGCTAACTTGAAGTGTATAGTATGGGGAGGAAGTGGAAGCTGGCAGCTATGATGGATATGTCTTTTAAAAAGACATGTTGACATTCAGCGATGATAGAGTTGGAGGAAAGGTGGGGGGTGAGACGAGCATGATATTTTCAAACTATGTTTGAAAAGGACGATTGTAGGGAGATTGGTCTATAGTTGTTCACATTATGCTTTTCCCCCTTTTTATGAATTAGGAGGATAAGATAATTTTTTAGGAGATGTGGGAAGGTGCCAGAGGTAAGGGAGTATTTCACGATAAGGGGTAAATGAGCTATTATGATGGTGATGCATCATGCCAGGAACTCCATCGGATATAAAACTAATAAGTTTTCTTGACCTGTTTCCTTTCTGTTTTGGTAGATGCAAATGTCATACCAGCAGTATTTCATATTAAGATAAAAGGTTTGTTCGTTGGGGTGTTCTAACCTGCTCGGAGCAGGCGGAAGTATGTCACTGAATATGTTAGGTGCATGAATTACGAATCAAAACTCGACGGATAGGTATAAGTAAACTTTTCTGTGACGACTTCCGGTGTGTTCCAAACAGGTTAGAACACCCCGACGAACAGACCTACTATATTTGCTGATCAGGTCACTGATCAGTGGTCAAAGCAGAGCACAGCGTAGAATATTGTTCGTCTTGAATCCTTACAAAAATTTGAAGCTCTGTATTTTTCCTATCAATTTTGTGCACTTGTATTACATGTAGGTACATTCAACAAAAAATAAAACTGTATTTGAGCGACGGATTGGCTGCTTGTCAGGTTTCTTGACAATAAATCGTTATCAATGAAATCAGAGCTCAAGTAGGTACTAGAGTTAGATGACTAGTTAGCATAGACTTCATTGGATGATGCCATCAAATTGTTTTCAGCCTATCTGTTTCTTTTGAATACCATTTTAACTTATATCTTTTGTTGAGTGTACTTTGTTTGTATTCTCACCCTCTCTACCAACCATGTGGAAATACATATTTGTACCACATTGTAGACTTGTATGATGCGATCTAGTTTGAATGGGGGTCTGTTCTTCATCAGTTTTGGTCCAAGCACTGTTGCCACGTATGCGTAGGTTCCGATAATTGCGATGATTGGTAACCATGACGACATTAGCGGATAGTTTGTCATACGTGGGTCTATGAGAAATGACAGATAATTACAAACGTTTATTCTTCAATGCCAAAGATCTTGATTTATTCATTGTTTTGTTTTGATCACCTTCACTTCTCTTTTGTAGTGGGTCAGAGTGTAAATGTGTAAATAAATCAATTTTTCATGTTGAAATACTACCAAACTTCATAACATTTGTAAAACCTTGCTCAACATTAATCAGTTAGTCAAATGAGGTATTTTTGAGTCACAGGAAGTGTTTATTTGGTCCCACCATGAATATATTAATATTAACATTATCAATACTATAAAATTTTTGCAATGTTCTTGCATAGATACCCAGTCAGCAAGATGGTTGACATGTTGGTGAAATAGTTTCAAATGTAAAAATGGGGTAAGCATTTGGTTCAACGTTTTGCAGTTTTTTGTGATACCTTGATAAATAAAGGAATTATTTGTTTTTAACCCACACTTGGCTTGTAATGACAATTGTGCTTACTGCCTTCGGCAGATCTAAAATCTAAAAGGGCAGGTGATTCTTCTTGATGCTACTCACCACTTATTTCGACATTCATGAAATGATAAAGCTTCAGTAATTCTCTCGTAATAAGGGCCATTTTGTCTGCCCCGGACTCCGATCTTCGTCAACCTATAGAAACAAAATATTGGCATTTTATTTATTTTTCCATCCCTCAGTACTGCAATGGAAAAACCTGGGCACATGGACCTTGTTTATTAGTCTGTGACTGCTCACAATACAAGATTTTAACATATTAAATGAAACATCTCCTTGTTTTAATTATCTTTGCTTTTACAGACTTCTATGCAATATTTTGCGGTTATTGAAAATTAATGACTAAGCAGTAGTAATACAAATCTAAGTGACAAACAATCATCAGTTATATTCATGGAACTTGAATTAATTTTTTAAACAAAGTTAGATTAACGCTAGATCTTGATTTAACTAATTGAACTAACATGATAAACTTTAGATATCATGAATTTTGTTCTCTACTTACTGCGAAAATACCTCCACAAGTTCCTTAAAAATCACACCTTCAACTACGAGGAACTTGTTGATATGGTAGCCCTTCATTGAAAGCAGTGGCATTTATAACCTATTAATTGTATACAATGTATGCAACATTTCCTGACCTTATAGTTTGTTCACAACCTGTCAAAGTAGTGAAATTGTATCACTAATTATTGGAATGAATTAAACATTTAGATTTGCATTGGACAACCTAAGCCAAATTTCTCTAACTAGATATGACATTGTTATTATTGTATACATTGTACCTTCTGCAGTGCAGGAAGCTAGCGTATTAGAACAAATATGTAGATTTTCCTCATTAGGATTGTACAAAATGCGTTCTATGAGCTAGATGTGAATGTAGACAGTAATAGTGCACATGCAAAAAAATTATTAAGTATGAAAGAAAACAAGATAATATTAAAGGAGCAGTTTGTTTATGTTTGTAATTAGTTAAGTAAGAGTCATTAGTACGTGGAAAATGTACTTACTTGCAGCCTCATGCTCAGAAGAATTTCCAGATTTATCGACGCAAGTGACCAGAGTCTACTGGATTCCATCCATAAGATTATTAGCACACCTTCTTGTAGTGTTGAGGACTGACATCCGCAAATATCTACTTGCGGACACAACTTCTTTTGAGCATGAGGCTGTTGGTACATTCGTTTCTATCCTACATCACATGCATGCGGCGCCTGCTTTTTTAAACACGTCTTGTCTGATGATCCAGTGACGATTTTTCTTATTTTTTTGTTTTGTTATTGTGTACTCGCAAAACAATTATTTTTTAAAAATTTTGGTGCACTTGAGACACAGATATACATACCCTTTATCTCTAATTTAATTTGTGAAAATTTTAGGTTGATCCGTCTTATCGTCTTTAAAAATTCAGTACCCACCTTTTAGGGTTTTTTATGGTTTTCAATAAATTTTGTTCATCCATTCACAAAATTCTGTGGTATTATCGGAGGGATTCACGACCTATAAGAGATTGTCAGTCATGTGATATGTCATGTGATACGCACATGTGATTTAGTGCGAGAACTGGAAGTTTAAGAAAATCAAGAGGAATATATGTCGGGGTGTAAAGCAGGTGACTGTGTTTAGTAGAGCTTACTGCCTTGTGGTATTGAAACTGCCGACAATGAGTGAATTACTTGAGTGCACAATGGTATTGCAAAACAGATTTGATGTGCTTTTTCTTGAGGTCAGTTAAACCTCTAGGGAAACTCCATGGACGGGCGGGTGTATATTGTATATTGCGGTGTAATCATCAACATGTTGAATGTTTCTCAGGAGTAACAATTAACTGTCTCCTAATAACGTTTGCTTTCCCTGCAGGGTCGAGAAGGCATGACTGCGTACTACCTGACAAAGGGCTGGGCGGGACTGGTGGTGATGGTGGAGAATCGTCACGAGAACAAGTGGATCCACGTCAAGTGCGACTGCCAGGAGAGCTACAACGTTGTCTCCACTCGAGGCGAGCTGAGAACAGTCGACTCAGTACCGCCACTGCACAGGTAACAATAATATTCTCAAGCCAGTGGAGCGAGAATATCCTTTTGTGGCCTCATTCTCAAAAGAAGTTGCTGCTGCAAGAAGAATTTTGCTATTGTCAGTCCTCAATACCACCTCCCAAAACCCAATAGTACTCCAAAACCTACCTCAATACCATGAATATAAATATGATGCACACATAACAAATGTATGAAAGGTCTTAAACTCGTTCATTTCAACACATGAATCCACAGATCACAAATCAGCAACTCCTATAGAGTATAGGTCTTGCATGCTCATCAAATATGCGTTGCTCAACCTATCGCAAGTCAAGTGTTTCCTAGTATTTGTGCATACTACATCCTAAACAAGAGAAGGTACACAGCAAAGTATGGAGTGACGAGTGTCGACTAAAACCTATTGCGTCCCTCGCTCTCTGCCGCAGGCAAGTGATCATCGTGTTGACGCAACTGGAAGGCAGCGGAGGCTTCTCGATCGCTCACCGTCTCACGCATCGCTTGGCCAACTCGTCCGGCTTGCACGATTGGGGCCCGCCGTCGACCAGTCATTGTCCGCCCATCGATCGCCAAGTGGACGGCCTCCATTCACCTCGCCTCATCACGTAGGGGCGCCATCGAGCGCTGGAATACACTGCCATTGAGTGTCGATTAGAGGGCCAGATAGTCGAAGCAGGGTACGCTTGTGAAAGAGATTTCTAAGTTAAAATGCGTTTACAAAACACAACTTCTGCATTCACACTTGGAATTAGTTCCGATGAAATGAATTTATTGATATTTAAAATATTTGTCGTTTCATCAACAGATATTTATTTACGTTTAGTGAGTAGTGATTGTGTTTCACAATATTTATTTTATTGTAGTCGATATGAGATTCACAAGAGTAGCTTGCTTGCTTCTAAGCCTGGCAAAGTACTAGTTACCTGTGAGGTGGTGAAAATTAATACAGGGAGAGAGGCACGATAGCTTTTTTCAGAGCTCGGTCCAGTCCCAGCCTTTTGTCTGGATGTCTTGTTTCCCTTTAACTGCTGTTTGTGTGAAAGTTGCCACGTTTGGGCTAATATAAACGGTGATTTACCTGCCATAATGGATTGTATGATTTCTTCAACGTACACCATAGTTCTATTGATCCGTTGATACACGAGGCCTAGCGTAGCTGGTTTCTGCTCTAATACAACTGATAAGAATATATACATTATGGGTGGAACACTGGTTTAGAATTTTAAAAGTATTTTTAGATAATAGGATTTATTTTGCCATTAAAGCTGGACTCAAGCAAACAAGCATTTTATGACAAATTTCGACACACGAATCTCAACTGTTGTGAGCTCTATTGGGTACCATATATTTTGTTCGGTGTTCGTTATTTGCTTATTGACGAATTATTGTTCATTGAGGCATGTAACAGTGTACCATTATGTTACATTCAGTGTATTGTTCTTTGCGTACTGACTAAAAGATGTGTTGTTTATTTGAGGCCTGTCCAGGCCGTATATAGGTAGTATTGTAGTAGGTAACTTACTTTAAACCACTGACTTTATGTTTACTATAATCAAAAGCTGACATATGCTCTAATTTGAAAAATATGATCTCCACCTAACTTTTCTCTCACTGAATTTGATTGAAAACGTTTTTACATATTTTACTCCTCTCAAGTATCTTTAACCCTCTGACACCCTCTTAGATTTGTCAAACTGATTTAGTCTGTACAAATTTCTAGAATTTCTAGCAGCTCACGAAAGTAGGTGTACCTACACGTAACAATGGCACAAGCCACAACTCAAAAGAGTTATTTTATATGTACCTACTAGTTAAAAAGTAATGAAATGGTTGAGGAAAGCAGTAGGTGCTTACAAATGCAAACACATTAATCACCTCCTACAGTTTGGTAGGCGTTTATTTGTTCTCCTCTTGCTTTCCACTATCAATTTTTGAACGTGCCTTTTGGCAAATTTTTACTATACAATGAAGCAGAAAAGTAAAATGAGCCAAAAGTTATACCGAAAATTGCAAATAGGTATTTTCTACGATTTAATTTGACAAAGTTTCACCTGTCGCCAGGCCAGTCTTTCATTAATTATTTACTCCAATATTTAACTTACCAAATAGGTATTAATTAACTGCAAGTGATTGTAATTATTTTCTTTGCGTTTTCGTTGATGTTGGTGGCTGTTTTTTTTTCTTCATTTGAGATACTGCTCAAGGTATATTTTGTATACCTGATAAAAATACTTACTTTATTATTTATTTTGAATGATATTCATACATATTACATCTTATTTGCATAATGTATCACTTATCTTACTATGTACTACAGTATGCAATGCTACAATGAACAACACTAGGGTAATCATGTACATAGTGTGAATGGATGAATTAGATAATGCAGGGAGAAAAATCTAAATCTCTTCTGGTACCTTTGTAGAGAATGTTAGGCTCACTTAAACTTGTAAAGTATCAGTTGATTACACTAAAAGTGTGATATACCAGAGGCCATTTGAAATAGCATTCTTTTAACTCTTTAAAATCTTGCTGTATTTGATATGATGAAATTGAGAATGTAGGCTTTCTAGCCTGTACAGATTTGTGGTATCCGATACTTAAGGTGTAATTTTTTATTTGTTATTGTACAATAAATTTTCTAAAGTGCCACTACTCTTATATTACTAGCTGATTTTACCTAAAATACCAATCATATATTCTTTGGTGCAACCGTGCAATGAAGTACATACATAATCGTCAGTTTGTTCATACTGGTGCGTGCGATTTTAAATTCTACTGCTTATCTTGAACATAGTACTACACAAGTCTTCTCATTTCTGAAATTATTTTAGCGTATAGAGTTCTCTATTACAGAGATTCTGACATGCGGTAGTTAGCATCTGGTATTCTTCTCCATTGTTTTATTATTTAGGTACTAGACAATTGGGGGGCAAGCTGTTTTTTAAATTATTTACTGTACTTGCAGTCCTACTGCCACCTCAACTAGTACTTTTTTCGATGATGAATGATGATTTATCACACCTGTACTAGGTCAAGTTTGTTAAAGATACACTAGGAAAACGCTCTGAGTAACGCGTTGATGAGCGAGCACGGATACGCGCAACACCTCGAACCGAAATACTGTCTATCGAATGTCATTATAAGACAATAATTCTTGAATTTCGTCACTGACTTGTATGGAAATCTCCAACAATTCCTAAAATATTCCTAATCACAGGATCTCGTTCATAAAATCTCGTTCACAATGTTGATCGTATGGACTTGTCAAAATTTCAAATTGATCAAACCAACCAATCAAAAGATAATTTTTTTTTTAATTTGAACCAATCAGTTGATTTCAAAAAAAATAGGGTCTGCAACGCTTGTACATGTGTGCAAAATTTCAGCTCCATCGAAGAAAAACTCTGACCTGTATAGCCTCAGTAACAGAAAAAAAAACAATAAAAAAAACAGAGGTCCGTGCCAAAGAGTCAAAAGGAGACGCTCGCTTCGCTCGCTCAACAACTTCACCAGATTTTAGGCGAGTGGGTCGTTTGCTTCCTGCACACTGCTGGCTTACAAAATGCTTTATTTCATTAACCTTTTGAGTGCTGATATTATTTATTATTTATTTTAGAACCAAAGATCTTCGCAACTACATCATGCTGTACAGTGGTGTACCACAGAACAGAAGAGCATGTAGTGGGGTAGCATTATTAGTAGACAATAGGTGGAAAACTAGAATACAAAGCTATGAATTTATAAATGATAGAATAATATTGACGCGACTGAAAATTGAAAGAGGGTACTTGACAGTAATTGGTGTATATGCTCCGGAGGAAGGTAAGAAAGAGGACACTGCAGAATTTTACGAAGAGCTTCAGAAGCAGATGAATAAGTTCTCAAATGATCATGTCATAGTAGCTGGAGATTTGAACGCTCGTGTTGGAAATCAGCCCATTCCTAATGTTGTCGGAACTTTCGGTGAAGCCCATCTGAACAATAATGGAAGAGAATTGTGTGACTTTGCCTCTTTCAATAATCTCAAGATAACAAACACCTTTTTCCGTAAGAAAGATATCAACAAATATACTTGGAGTGCTAGAGGTACAAAGTCAATTATTGATTATGTAATCGTGAATAAGAAACTTGCATCCCAAGTTAAAGACACTACAGTCTTTAGAGGAAGTGACATCTATTCCGATCATTATTTGGTAGTATCAAAAATATCTCTTTTAACAAAGTGGAATAAAAATTCAACGAGCAAACTGAAAGGTATGTGTGAAGAAGTATATAAAGTATACCTATTGCAGGAGGAAAGTATTCGAGACCTATATGAGAAGAGGATTAATTCACAGATGGAGAAGTATTCGCAAGTCACTGATGTAGACATGGAATGGAGTAATTTGGAGCGAATTTTAAATACAGCAGCTAGCGAAGCTCTGGGAAAAAGGAAGAAAGTAAGAAAAAGGAAAGTTTTGAGGATTTGGAACGAAGATATAGAAATTGCTGTCAAGGAAAAGCAAGAAGCTTACCTCAATTATCTTCAGTTAAGAAATGTTCAAGCAAAAGACAATTACAACGCAAAAAGAAGAAAAGCAAAGGATATAGTTCGAGCAGCTCACCGCGAATCTTGGGACAAATTCATCAGCAATGTAGAAGACGATGTTCATGGCAGGCAAACAGTTGCGTATAAAATTATGAAACATCTAAACAGTACAGAAAGAGATACTGCTTGTCTGAACATTATTAAAGGTGACCAATGGGTTGAGCATTACAAAAAGTTATGGTATGATTCTAATGCGACATCCTCAAAGACCGTCCCTCAATGTAACGCAGATGTAGATAGAATTACATTTGAAGAGCTACAGGAAGCATTAATGGCGTCAAAGAACAGAAAAGCGCCTGGTTTAGATGGAATTAATGTGGAGCTTCTAAAATGTGGTGGAATATCTTTCAAGGAGCGGTTTTTAAATTTTCTAAATACATGTTGGATAAGTTACAACATACCCAAGAAGTGGAGGGAAGCAAAAATTATATCCTTATTTAAAAAAGGGAATAGAAGCTGTTGTGAAAATTATCGTGGCATAAGTTTATTAAATACAGGTTACAAAATTTATGCAAAAATATTGAATAGAAGATTAATGAATATATCTGATGTTTTACTTTTGGAAGAGCAGAGTGGATTCAGGAGAGGAAGATCGTGTATGGATGACATTTTTACATTAAGGCAAGTCATTCAAAAACGGGTTGAATTTAATCTTGAGACGCACATGGCCTTCATTGATTATGAAAAGGCTTTTGACAGAGTAAACCGTGAGACGATGTGGAAGATTTTAGATAAGCGTGGCTACCCCAAACATTTAACAGAGGCCATTAAGGCATTGTACTACGAGACGCACATTTCAATAGATATAGGAGGAGGTGGTTTACGTAAACTTGAGATCAATAGAGGTGTACGACAAGGGTGCTGTTTATCACCTAGCCTATTTAATATATACATTGACGATGTTCTGCGAGAATGGAAGAAACTATGTAAACCTGATATATATCTCAATGCTCATGAAGGTTTTAATACACTCCTCTTTGCCGATGATCAAGTAGTCATACATCGAACTGAAGATCAATTACAGAAGTCCCTGTTCAATTTAAATAGTATTTGTAAAACATATGACCTTAAAATTTCACTTGCTAAAACCAAGATTATTGCATTCAAAGGAAAATTCCCCGTTCGCTCAAAAATAGTAATTGACAACAATACCCTGGAACAAGTGTCGCATTTTAAATATCTTGGATATGATATAACTTATCTACGTGACAATGATATTCAGAGCAAAATACACAAATTTCAGCATATTTGTGGGACTATAAGAAGAAGTCTAAAAAATAAATCGCGAAAGGAGACACAATTAAAATTCTATAATGTGATGGCAGTTCCCACATTGCTGTATGGAAGTGAAGCCTGGACATTGCGTGAGAGAGACAAGAAAGATATTCAGGCTTCTGAGATGCGCTTTTTGAGATCGGTAAAAGGGTGTTGTTTGTTAGATAAAATCAGGAATGAGGATATAAGGGCCGAATTGGGAATGAAGGAAATCAATAAGAATATATCACAGTACAGGAGAAGATGGGCCGACCATGTAGAAAGGATGTCGAATAAGAGAATTCCCAAATGGGCCCTTCACTATGATCCGAAGGGCAGGCGCGACATTGGCCGGCCAAGGAAAAGATGGGCTGCACCTTGAGGACGGAACGGGCTTTTAGCCCAATCTTTGCGGGTAGAAGAAGAAGAAGAAGATTTATTTTAGATAAAGCTCATATTTTCTTTGAAAAATCATGCCTTGTTTGCAATTATGATAGATTTGTTTACTTTTTTTAAGATTTGGATTAATGGTTCAAACAATCATTACAAATATTGACATTATAAAAAATTTGAGGAATGATGAATTTAAATTTTTTGAAAATTTGAGCACAGTTCTTTGACATGTATACTTGTCAGTAGCACTGGTGGCCCAACCACAAAATGATGTGTATACACGTCAGTAGCACTCAAAAGGTTAAGCATTATTGAATAGACTGCGCCCAAAATTGCTGAATCTCGGTGATCTATCAAAAATCGTGGTACTTGAATGCACCAGCCATCAGGTATGAAGTGAACAAATCTAATTTTTCCTAAAGCTCTAAAATATCTTGGTTTGATCAAATGACATAACATGATTGTGAGTGCATTGTGTTGCCATCTTACTGTGGCTGACTGAATAATGATTTACTAGATAGAGTGAAACATTTTCAATTCTGCTGTATATATTTATTAATCACTGACATGTTACAAACTCTGCAGTTGGCCTTTCAAGGCGCTATTCAATAAAACAGACTAATAAAATGTGAAGTTTTTAAAAACTAAAACATACATCTAAAATATATATAACATGCAATAAAAGATATCAAATATAAAATTTCTGGGCACGGTTTGTATTTGTGTCGGTTTCCATCTGAAACAGTACAGACATCGGTAGCAATTGCTATGATATGTAGTAGGTAGGTACTAAATAAATAAAAAATCAGTAAATCACGGCATGATGGCCCTCTAACTAACTACAAATACCAAAATAAAATAATTAGTAGGCATAATTTTTAACAATAAAACTTGTATAAAATAAAGTCATCTAAATTAGGTCATAACATTTATTAAAAATGACTATAATGCACTCTTCATATTATTATTGCATTTGGTGTTACTTACTACCTATCTAATATGCACAAATTTAACCTTACACGTTGCAGAGCAATATGCAATGCAACATTCGAGATATACAAGGTCAAGGCACATTCGGGGAAGAATTCAATAAGAAAGAACCTATGGCTACAAGTACAATTTCAACAGAGCTCACCAACTTTCAATTTGAAATTTGAAATGCATATTTTTTTTTTAGAACTAACTTGTGGTTTTTATGATGTGCTCCGAGTACCTATTCATTTATGTGTATATTATGAAATGTACAAGAAACCAAATCAATCGGTACCAAAATATGCAATAGTTGACCAACGAACCAAATATGAGAAATTCCACACTCGACAGTCTCACATCTAGTAGAAATCGGCCAATAATGGATGTCAAAATGTTAAGTGAAGACTGAAGAAATGACACAGCAAACATTCGATTTATAGTGACTTAGAGCATTCTGATTCAGTACCTGTACTGTTTGGTAAACGCCAATCGTTCATAACGTGAAGTAATTTAAACAAGTATTATGTATGTTGCTGGTTTCTGCGGTAGTTGCTCCTTGTTCTTTTGGATGGAATGCGGGCCCAATGGGCCCTTGTTGACGACGTTTCGACTGGAATCGTTCAGCCATCTTCAGGTCTCGAAGTGCGTGCCGAGTGAGAAGTTTCCGCTCTATATATACTCATGAGCCTGATGCAACATTTTATCATTGGTCGAGATTCCGCTGATTTTCTATTGGTTCGGCTCTATGAAGCACCTCGCGATCGCTGGTTTCCACGCAAACGGCAGTCGGATGCTATCATCGTGCCTATTCATGTTGTGTGGTCTCCGCTCAATCTCGATGGCCTCGCGTATGGTCCGGGTTGTCTTAAGTTCCACTGTTGCGAGGCACTTCATCCCGTCGAAATCGATGTGATGTCCGTGCTGCACCACATGCTGGGCCAGTGATGATGTGCTCTTCTGTTGAAACACTGCCCGGCGATGTTCTTGGAGCCTCGTTGACAGATGCCGACCCGTTTGCCCCACGTAAGTCTGGTTGCAGTCGAGGCAAGGGACTTCGTACACTCCCCTCTGTTCCCCGACCACCTTGTCGACGACGCTCCCCAGCATCTGCCCAATCTTCATAGAGCCGAACCAATAGAAAATCAGCGGAATCTCGACCAATGATAAAATGTTGCATCAGGCTCATGAGTATATATAGAGCGGAAACTTCTCACTCGGCACGCACTTCGAGACCTGAAGATGGCTGGACGATTCCAGTCGAAACGTCGTCAACAAGGGCCCATTGGGCCTGCATTCCATCCAAAAGAACAAGGAGCAACTACCGCAGAAACCAGTAACATAATCAAGAATGGCTCCCAGAACTTCAAGACTGACAAGTATTATGTGTCTTGCAACACTCAGTTGAGGCTGGTACGGTCACCCGAGTCGGACTGGAATCCACTTGAGGCGTCGGACAAATTATGTCCATGTTTCGGAATATTCATATATTCATCACCGATCAGGTTTCCTCCATTTTTATGAATATTGGAGTCTCCATTCATCGTCTGGGGAATGTTTATGTAGTTATCGGATGCCGCACTCATAGGCGGCATCGACGCATAACTCGGGTTGGAGAAACTTGGTGTAAAATTTGGTCTACTTTCCTTCGTGTCTCCCATGTCCATATTACCGTCAAAACTGTTAAGCGAGTTTTTGTTGAGATTGTTAACTAACGTAGGTTTAAAACTTGGGTTTTTGTACTCTTCACAGCCGGTCAAGGGTCTTGCCTCGCAGGAGTCTCGTGTTGAGTCGTCTTGAGTGTGACGCTTCTCAGGGAAGTTGAACCTCTTGTCCGTGTCAAGCGTGCGAGGGCTGAAGATGACGGATGCCGGCTTCATCAGGAGGTAACCAGACTCTCTGGAGTCATCCGGTTCACTTGACGTGCCAGGAGTTGAATCCACCACGATGGATCTAGGACGAACACGGAGTTTTTATTTTATTTACTTTTATTTTGCTGTGTTTTGTGTTTGCCTACCTACACAACAGGTAGGCAGGTAGGTTTGCCTACACAACATGACAAAGAAATGACATGGGTATTACCATTGAATTGATTTACAAAGGGTCAAATTAAGTCGAAACTGAACTCAAGTGAAGTAGATATAGGTACCCTTTTGAGAAGCAAAATTAGTCTTTCAGAAAATGAATTAAGGTTGACTAAATCGGTCCTCACCCATTGACATAGTGGCGGCCGAGATCAATCTCATCCAAGACTGGTGCTACCATGTTGTCATACGTTGGCGCCGACACCATGGCGAGATAGTCGCTCTTCTGGCCCTCGCGCCACTGCATGTTCATGCTCATGTACGGGTCGTTCAAGTCGATGTAATGCTGAGAATAAACATTTCATCGATTAGTTTCAAGGTGAGAAGAGTTGTGATCGGGGAAGTTGTTGAGAAAGCTCTCACCATTCTGACACTCTCCTCCATCATGTTTCCGAGAAATTCAGAAAGCTCGCCAAACGTTGGCCGACTCGCTGGTTGACCGGTCCAGCAACGGTCCATTATGTGTTGGCTAAAACATACAATTTGATTGGTCAAAGATCCTTGGTAACTAACATCACACATGACTTTTCTATAATTAAAAATTTTAAATGTCAATGTTTGTGAAATTAATTTATAAGTATCTCTAGAGTACCTATCTAGAGTATAAAATCTACAGTATAGTACCTATAAATCATCTCTAGAGTATAAAAGTAGCTTGTAGTCCTTTAAATGAAAAAAGTAACAAAGTTTAAAGTTTACATTTCCTTCAGTCATTAATTTCAAGACATCTTAGCAGCCATGAATCACATACTACTAGTGAACTTTATATACTACATGCAAACTACAATTATGATCTAAACAATGGCTTTAGAAATGTTAATTTGCCACCCTTCAAACTGGTATGATATTGCATAGGTATTTAAAGTGCTTACATTTCCCGGGTAGCATACTCCGGCTTATCCATTCTGTACCCTTCTACCAATTTGTTGTAAAGTTTTTCGTCGGCTTCCATTCCTGCAGAAGGAAATGTTTGTTAATAAATGTGAAATCTTCCAGTGTCTCATGTTCTCATACTCCAAGGACCAAGAGATACAACTTACCAGGGTATGGGGTCTTGGCTAGCGAGAAGAATTCCCACAAAACAATTCCGAATGACCATACATCCGATTGTGTTGAGAAAATCCGATCACGGATTGATTCAATAGCCATCCATTTAATTGGAAGCGGTCCCTGAAATTGTAATTATGTAATTGTATACAACACCAACATCACTATTGAAAATCAATTGATCAATTTCATTGAAATATAATGAAGTATAATGGTGAAATAAAATAATCGTACATCGCCTTTCTTCCGATAGTTGTCCGACTTGTACATGCTCTTGGCAAGTCCGAAGTCGCAGATCTTAACGATATTGTCATCTGACAGAAGGATGTTTCGTGCCGCCAAATCACCATGCAGCACCTGCAATGAAGTATACACATTCAACTATACTCATAGTCTTCTCCTTGGTTTCAGTCTTTAAATTCTCAATACAGTGCCTTTTACGAAATAAGCCTGAATCATTGAATTGAATTTATATGACATAACATAATATGTATTCAGTAGCATATTTCTGTACCTTGGAGATAAAAATGCCGGAAGTCTATTTTCTCGATTTGGCGTTAAACACTTTTGGAATGATCTACCTAATCACTCTTAACAAAAACAGTTATTGAAGTTTTCTCTTACACAATGAGTCAATGACTCATGTCACCATTATTTACACAATGAAGGCAGAATTACTGGTTTTTGAGTTCACCTCAAGAATGTACCTCTGAGGTAGAGATGTTACACAATGGGTTAGAAATGTTATCAGTCACTGACCTTCCTTCCTGCAAGATACTCCATGCCTCTGGCAACTTGGAAGGCCCAACACAGGAGGTCTCGGGTGCAGATCGGTTTCACATTGCCCTTGTAATCGCCACCGTAGTTGGATCGCCATTCTGGCTGGATGCTGTTGTTACTTAGCATCATCCCCTCTTCACCTATGTATTATTCACAGAATAATTAATATATTGTTCTAAATTACAGTCCAATTGAATGCCATATTACTTGAACGAGAACGATATTACTTGAAGCCAACAAATTGAAATTATAATGAACTAGTTGTCGAAAAATATTTAAAAATGTAAAATGTGGCTAATGAATTGAATGAACACTCCGTAATTTTTAGTCACCTCAAATACGAGTGTGAATGTTGCGTTACAGCAAAGACAGCAAACTAAATACTAAATAGAGAAATGTATTAGTTAATCGGAACAAAGGCTTGCAATACCTACCTAAGTAAAGGTTATCTCCAACTGGGGCCATGGAAATGAGCGCCGATGCCGAGTTGACCTCTCGACTGTCGGACGAGCTCGGACTGGGTCGGAACTCCACCGACATCTCGCTGTCCGCACGGCTGCGAGAGAACGATAACTGTGCCGAGTACTTCCTCCTGGCAACATGCCGTGTTAGTGTTGTTAGTGCCACATCCATGTTAGTGCCACATCCACATTAGTACTACATCTTTGTTAGTGCAACATCCATTTTAGTGCTGCATCCGTGATAGTGCTGCAATGTTAATGCTACATTTGTGTTTGAGGTACATCCACATTAGTATTACATCCATGTTATATCAGTAACTGTGTTAGTGCTGAAATGCTTATGATGCAAATGTTAGAAACATAATCACTAATCAATCAGTAATAGCAGGTAATTGTTAGGTACCAAACAACGTAGCATGAAAAGAGATGCTTTGTACTTATGTAAAGGAAATTGTAATTTAAAGCACACACATGCTATGTACTTTAATGTTTCTATTAAAATCATGCAGATGAAGTGCTGGCGATGTGCTGATGATGTGCTCATCCGCACATGATGATGAATGTAGATGATGAAGTAGGTCAAACTTGTTGCTTTGAACCAGTGGTTAATTTGGGGGTGGACGAGGGCGGACGCGTCCCCCAACTCTTTTTTTAGGGTTAACGCCGTCCCCCCACTTATTGTTCATGGAAGTAAAAATTGGCTTTAAATTGTGTACAAATCGCGTGAAGATGCACCAAATTTGTTCCTGGATTTCAAAATTTTCCCGGGGCTATGCACCCCGAACTTGCATTCTATTGGGGGGCCCTCCCCCCCAACACCCCATTGTTTTCGTAGACAAATTCGTTTCCCACACAATCGCCGAGCGTCCACCCACTTATTATTTTACAAATTAACCACTGGTTTGAACTTGACAAACATTTAATAGAAAGTAACGAACATGTTAGTGTCAGGGTGGTGTTGTTCGAGCACCAAGCAGAGGCTTTTACAATTACCAATCTAATAAGATTCCAAATTCAATGACTTAAGTAGTACAAAATGTATAGTACAAAATATATATATTTTGTACAAGTCATTGAATTTGGAATTTGAATTTGGAATTTGAAAAAGAATAAATATGTATTCTTTTTATTTTGTAATTGAACTAGCTTGAATCATATCTGAAAGAAATGTACCTGTTTTTGGCTACTATTGACTCATGACGAGCGAAGATGTCAGCACCGATGTTGGTGTCGATCTTTCCTGTCCCAGGATCAACCTGGTCGATGAAGTCACTCCGATGACGAAGTAAGTAGTTGTGCAAATTGCCAAAACGGCAATACTCAACTATAACGTACAATTCTCCTAGAAATTAAACAGGATAGATTTTAATTTCGTAAATATTTTGATTTGAGTTTATCCAGTTTTATATATTGATATCCAAAAACAAGCAGTTTTAATTCTAACTGCATACAAACTGGTTTAAATTAATTTTATAAAGAAAGTGATTCTAAAATTACCTACTTCAAAAAAATCCGATCACAAAAAATGTAAATTTAAGAAGTAAAACACATTTATGGCGTTTTCCACTGGCGGCACTGGACCGTACTAGTGCTGCACTCAGTTTGAAATGTGCATGGAGTTTTGTATGGTGACGTCATTTCAGTGCAGCCTTAGTGCGGCAAGTGGAAAACGCCATTAGTTTCAAAATGTCTGTTCATTGGCTTTCGGCTCACGTTTGTTCAGATTCTTGGTGCAAGCGCCGAGCAGATTGACGACATTGAGATGTTTTCCTAGATGGACCATGATCTTGAGCTCGGAGGCGAGGGCCTTGATGTATGTGGAATCTGCGTTCCTCTTCACCATCTTCACTGCCACCGTTGAGATTGCCTCTCCCTCTACAATTCCCACGGCATCCGCTTTCATCACAACGCCAAATGCCCCGGCACCCAGCTGCTTCCCTGTTGAACCAACGTCACTCTTCATTTACATACGAATTCAAGTACCTATTTAGTGAAATCATAGAAATACCTACTAAAAAAATGTAACTCTTGAAGTTCAATATTTTTACATACTCCTTCTATAGTCTTTAATTTATAAGTGCTATTCTATACTCTACTTGTGTCCTTACCCAGCTTCAGTTTGTCACTTGGGAATTCCCATTTGCGGTCATAAGGCAGTAATTCTGCCTGATCATCAATAGGCAGCTCCTGGTTAAGGCTTTCAATGGCTCCCTTTTCAAACTGTTCCAATCCAATTTCTCTAAATTCCTTGCGTAATTGCTGCAGAGGAGAAAAGATCATTCTGTTAGTACTAAGTGAAACAAAATACTAATCATTAATGCACTTTTCCAAATTCAGGAATAATTTTGTTATGAAATACTTCTTTTAAAATCTCAATAATTAGTTTACCTTCTCTTTCATTATTTTCTTGATCAGCAAGACAAGGAGTACGATGACAATAATTGAGATGAGAACAATTGTTACAATAGCGGCAGTATTTGTTGGCTTGTCTGTAACAAAACAGAAAAGTAGGTATTATTTTTTATAGGTACCTATTTGATTTATTTAATCTAGTGGAGCGGTCGCTCCACCCAGCCAAGTCGTACCGTACACTCACACTCACTCAACATACCGTAAATGCATAATAAACTGAGGAGCAGACCAACCACTTTTACTGTACGCAACAACATGGCATTTTCGGCCTACTGGATCTTAAAATTGGAATATCTCACATTGTTGCGATATATATTAATTTCGAGCTATGGCCCACCCCACTACATATACCAAATTAGGGAACAATATGTTATGCCGTTTGCGAGCTAGAGGGCCGTGAAAAACGTGAAATTACACCCCTTTTAAAACCTATCTTGATCTGATGATGATGATGATGATATCAGGAAACACCGCAATCACCGCCACAGCCTAAACGGCTGAGCTGATCGATCTGAAATTTTTACCACATGTGCACTTTTGGCGTCTGAGGTGCCTTTTTATAAAACCAACAGGAAGCCGCCATTTTGAAACCGGAAGTGACGTCATATCTCGAAAACGGCTAGACCGTTAGGAATTAAACCAGCGCCAAATGATTCAGACGGTCATCTATATGGAATATCAATAGTTAAAGTAGAGATGTACTATTACCGAAACCGGAAATGACGTCATGAAAATGAAGAACTAGATTTTAATGACCTCTTACTACAAAAACTACATATTCAGAAGGCTTATAATGATACATAACATTTATAGAAATAAATTCTAGGTGGCAGTAATTTCAGTCGCCATTTTGAAAACTGGAAGTGATACCATATCTCGAAAACGGCTGGACTGATTGGAACGAAGCTTTCGCAATTCTTCATGGAATATCACTTTAAGCTTAGGTATATTGAGCACCAAACACAATTTTGCGTGTTAAACAATTCGGAAATGGCGTATTTTTTTAAAGTAATTATAGTCATTGTTGCTCCGATGTGTGTTACAAGTTGTGTAAATAAACTAAAAAAATAAGTGATATCCCCATAAAAAACACTCCGTGTAAAAATACCAGCCAAGTCTCTTCACCTATAAAAAAATAGAAGAAATCTAAAAATTCAGCACTGAAAAGTAGTGATATCAAAAAATGAGCCAAGTCAAAACTTAATTTTAAAAAACAAAATATACTTGGCGCATTGTTTTTAAGGGAGGTATATTATATATATTTAGGTACATTTGATTTTTGGCATAATGCTTATATACTATTTATATACACGATGCGCCAAGTATATTTTGGTTTTTAAAATTAAGTTTTGACTTGGCTCATTTTTTGATATCACTACTTTTCAGTGCTGAATTTTTAGATTTCTTCTATTTTTTTATAGGTGAAGAGACTTGGCTGGTATTTTTACACGGAGTGTTTTTTATGGGGATATTTTTTACTACACAAAACATGTAAAAATCAATACATTTTTGCAACTCGATTCACACACACACATATCATATGCTGCAATGATGCTAATAATAAATAACTTTCATTGTAAGTAGTAAAAAACCAAAAGTAAAGAAATTACAATTTTAAAGGTCGGTTCACACGGCCGTTCCAAACTTCGAAGTTCCGAACGTCTGTTTCATTTAAAGCCTTGTTGAAAGTACAAAACATTAAATTCAATCTTCCATTTCAATTGTTTTCTTAGTTCTCACGGGAGTTTTTGAAACAGCGATTCGGAAGTTTGGAAGGGCCGTGTGAATTGGCCCAATAATTTTCTCAATTGAAATCGATTAAAATGTTTAAAATAAAATCAAAGTTATTCTCACCAACGAACGTCAATTTGATGGACTCTTGAACTGAACCGGCCCTGTTGGTGCCCCGGCAGGAGTATGTGCCTTCCTCAAACGCCGCAATTATTGTCAAGGTCCTCTGGTCATCAGAGATACGAATTGTCTTCGATGTGTTGTCCAAGAGCATGCTGTCCTGAAGAGTAAAACAAATTTAAGAGAGAAGTTTGATGTATCATTTGATGAGAATGAGTTTAACTTAGTACAATCTTCATTAAATTCAAGTTGGGACGTACCTTGTACCACTTGATCTCTGGCTTTGGCTCACCAAGAACTTTACAAATAAACACCACTTCTTCCTTCATTTTCACCGATATATCATTCCCTTTCATATTTGTGGTATTCATGACGGGTGCTTTTGGTTCTGGAAGAAATATTTCGGCAATAAGATACGAAATTGAAATCAAACCAGATGATTTCAGAGCATGAATCTATATTTGTACCTTTAACTTCTATTTGGAAAGCCTTGGTTTGGTTTAAGCTCACAGTGTCGATGACCGAGCAAATGTAACTTCCGCTGTTTTGTGATGTAACATTGCGAATAGTCAGCGATGATTTGTAAGAAAAGTGGGTGGATGTTGGCTCCACGTTGTAAATGCCTGAAAGCGAAAGTGTTTGTATGAAAATTGAAAGATGACCTGAACAGGAAAGGTTTCATTGATCCTACTCGAATGTTAGAAAAATCGCAGGTCTTGGACATCTCCAAAGTGAATCAATGTTTCTAGCAAGGGCAAATGCATGATCATTAGATTATTGTGGTTTAAGCGCGTCAACGACGAGGTTATATTGCGCACATTAATTGTTCGATTTAACTTTGTTGATCATAAGAAGAGGACATTGGGAGAGGTCGACCTAACGGGCCTGATCCTGGGGAATGGCAAATGTATTTGGACCAGCACATACAGGTACAGGGGAATTTATTGAGGAATAATCAATAAATTGATTTCAACAAATATTCGGGCTGTTTTTGGGTCATCTCTCGTAATAAAAAAACATTCAGTTCAGACCTGCTTTCTTATGAAGAAGAGTGGGTACCTACAGGTATCTGGCATTTGTGATGCTACTATTAAATATCTTTAATAATATTCTGATGATCTGGTGATAAACAAATTTGAAGCACAATAAACTGGAGAATTACCGATATTCCTGATGGTCATTGGTGGTTTCGAGTTGGCAGTGTAGATCCAGGATATGTTGTCCGTGTAGTTGATCTTGGATACTGCACACTCAAGCGTAACATTGTCTCCAGTAAACACTTTGGAAGGTGTTGAGGAGGCTTCGAAGCCATCTTTCACATCTGTAAATGGAGAATCGGCAAGATAAGATGAAAAGTCATTAGAATTTGCTGCTGAGCTGTAGGTAGATGTTAATTTTCCGCTTTTTTCACCCTTTCTACAATCGTTTGGGCACCATACAGTTACTTTTACATTAATTATTTAATAAGAAGTTAATATTCATTTAACACAGGATTTAATCAAAGAAAGATCATTGAGCGAGCGACTCCTTTTAAGCTCTTTTTGGCACGCACGGACCTCTATTTTTTTCCTATTACTGACGGTACCTATACAGGTCACTTAAAATTTATTTTTAAAAAATCGGAAAATTTTCTGACTTGCTTGCTGCTATAAAGTTTGTCAAAAGATTGTATATCAAAATTGCTAAATACATTGCAAAATAGATTATTTAAATCGATTCCAATGAGTGTTTAGGTCAAAGACAAATTTATTTTTATAGAGTGGTCCCAGATCGGACAACGTAGTAATTTACCTGAGACCCAGAATGGTATGGTGTGACTAGTGTTGCCTTCCGAGTTATTTGCCTCGCATGTAATGTAACCCGACTGGTCTGCTTTACGTAGATAAGTCGATGTGCCTTTGTGTTTGGGGATTTTGGTTGGCTGCAATCACAAAGTTAATAATGGATCTGACTGTACTGATAAATGCATTTAAGTCTCATGCTCCATCAATACTTACATCGACCAGCACTTTCTTTCCTGGGCAGTTTGGTGGTTTGTCGCAGCGCCTGAAGTACCACGATACATCTGGCTCCGGGAATCCTCTGACGTCGCAGCTGATGTTATAGGTTTTCATGTGGTCGTAATAAAGATCCGGATGAGGCTTTGAATTGATTTTGGGTGCAACTGAAAATTAGTAAGTATATTGTAGACTCGCACATATTTCAGGCTCTAGTGCCAGAATTTTGCCAACCTACCAAGAGATATTTAAAATTATTGTTGTTCTAGTTAAGAATGTCCTAAGTTACGTCCCTATTCTGTACGTTAAAACTTGTGAAAGTTGTGGATTTAACAATCAACAATTTAACTAATAGCAAAGCAGAGATTAAATCTTTTTTTGACCGATTACTCAAAACATGTTTCATAGTAGGTACTGTACTCTATTGTAATTTTTGTTTTTTTCCTTCAACATTTACGATAACACTTACATTTGACTGTGAGAGAAAAGATTGTGTTGCTTGTATTCGCTGAATTTCTGGCAGTAAGGGTATAATTGCCAGCATCACGTTCTTGAATGTTGTTAATTTGCAGTTTCGTCTCGGTTTTACTGGTTGTGATATTGTATTTGAAGTTGTCATTGGGAACGCCAAGAATTCTTCCGTTGAACGTCCATGTTATGTTTACTTCTGGATGCGCCCGGTACGGAACGACCCACTTCACATTGCTTCCAGCTTTCTCCATGATAGGTTCTTGTTTTGTGATGTTGATGAACTTCATCTCTTCAGCTAGGAAAGAGTTAGTTAGTTGAATTTATATCAAGTAATAACTGAGTAAGCCAGTGTTATGTCCATACTAACAGAAAATGATGATATTCTTGGTTGTCGACTCCGTATTGTTTACGTGATCTTTAACAACACACGTGTACTCGCCCGAGTCGCTCGGTCTAGTGTCGCTAATTGTCAATAACACACTACCGACCTTCTTCAGATCATTATTCTGGTCTGTTGTCATCCAAAGTTTGGTTTTATAGTTAGTAATGCGATCCTGAAAAATAACCAATGGTAGTAGGTAGGTATCTCTTTCCACCTCTTTTTAGTGGTATTTAACGGATGTATATGATGATGATGACTTGTAGATGATGATGAATGATAGGTAGGGATGTCTGGTGTAACAAGGGAGTCACGGCCTATTCTAGTAGGGATCCCTGCCAGTTTTTGCCTCCTCTTAGAGAAAACACAAAAAAACTTTAGTCAGGTAGGTCAGATGCAGGAGTACCTATACTTTATTTATTATTATGTGTCTTTATTTGCATTGAAATTATAGGTACTCCATTCGGACAGGACCTTTCAGCGCCTGAGGGCAAATGGCAAAATACAATCGCCATTAAAATGCTGTATACACCTCAGAAACGTGATTTTTCTTTGCTCCTCTATTGATATGGGGTGGAATGGAGGTTGTGCCAGAAATTTTGCCAAAATTAGCGTTGAAAATAGGAATTCCAAACAAAAAGTAGATTTCTCGTTGCTGAAAATTCTGTGTCGAATGTACTGTAGAGGAGACTTGTGGAGGAGTCTAGGACAGGGATTGCCAACCTTTTGGACCTCGCGGACCATTTATATGGCAATTTTATATCTCGCGGACTACTCAGGCGTGTAAAATACGTACCTATGCCGGGAAATACGATTGGTGAGTGAGACAATGGGAGGTCTGGGAGGAGGGCCCCCCAGTAAGAAGCGGATACGGGGCGCTTAGCCCCGGATTTTTTTTTTCAGGAAGTCATTTGGCGCGTTTTGAGCCAACTTTTATTTCAAGAAAAAGCTTTTAAAATGACTTTCAGGTTTTGTAAAATACTCGGAAACTGATATTATTTAAATTTTAGAGCTAATGTAAACTTTGTAAAAGGCATATTTAGCAATATTCGAATTCAGTACATTTCAATTGAATTGCCATTTTTTTAAATTAAACATATTACATGGAATCTTAAAAGTAAACTTCCAAATTTCTCTATGGACCACCGGATGGCGACCGCTGGTCTAGGAGACCTGGGCCTTGTGGAGTTCAAATCCACCTGAGCGAACTTGCCCTGTTGCCCATGCTTGCTTAATAAGCCATCTGCATTATTGCTTACCTGTGAAACTACTGACGGAGCCACCCAAAAGAGTTGGAACAACACATCATGGTCGACGACCACGAGGCACTGAAGAGTAATTGAACTTCCTTCGCCAGCATGGAAAATGGTGGAGTTGATGTGCGGTTTTGACACTGACTCCTTGTGAGCTGCAAGTTTCATGTAGCGCAATTAGGGCCGGTATTACCATCATATACTGCAATTTAATTCCGGGGCTTAGGTATTTCATTAACCTCATGCTACAATGGACTGCAGTTTTTTAAACTATGCTGCAGTAGATTATGGTAATACTACACCACATTTAGCTTAACTAAACTGAAATTTAACTAATAGTAATATATGACCTCTTAGCTTAAATCCAAGACAAATTTGCATAGATTATAAATTTATGTTTATTTAGAAATTCATAAATAAACATAAATTCACCTGATTCCTACGTAAAGTAACTCCAAACCAATTCATCAATCACGGTAATTTCGTCTTGTTTAATCTGTTTTTTCAACTGTAAATTCAATCATTTGTAACATTTTCATAAAAAAACTTTCACATTTAAAATTTCAGTTTGTTTTCTAATATGTGTACAAATTTCAGAATCCAATCTATAATAATTCCGATATAGTGAGTGACCTCTTAATCAGGGGGATTTTTTTGCCCCACCCAGTATACCTATAGATCATTATTTTATTCAAATTACTTCAAATTGTATGAAAGAGAAAATTTTTAAAAAAAAAAATCGCAGTAATCCCTGCATAATTGGCACGTCATGTGACCCAATTTATGCTGCAATTCCATATCTGTAAATGTAAATCAAGTAAATGATCACTGGTTCTATGCAATACGGAAAAAACTCTTTTGACTAGATCTCTGAAAAGCTTACGCATAACGCTGACTTCACAATCAGATTCCTCTTTCTTTCCGTCTTTCCGCTGACCAACACACTTGTAAGTTACGTCTTCAATATGTTTCACCGTATACCCGACGCGAGGATCAAACGAGTACTCATCATCATTAGTATATTGCACGTTATCCTGCAACAAATGAAGGTTTAGTCGTCAATATTATTCACATTTTCATGCCACTATAATAATGCCAAATTTCCATGCCTGCGTCATTGTGCGATTTCGACACATGACCATGCTCAACCAATCAGCATCTACCTGCGTCAAAACATTTCAGTTGTCGAAATTGATGAACCAAACATAACATTTCAATCTGCTTTGTTTTGTGTGCGTTATTGCGAATTAACCGGATACAGAAGTACCTACCTTCAGAGTTCAGATTTCTAGTACTAGGCAGCATGGACTCTCTAGTACACTTCGATCAATGTGACCGTTTTGACCAATCAGCATCAAAATCTCTTCACTGGCAATTGATTTCACAGTGAAGAATAATCGCACAACAATGCATGCATGAAAAGGTTGCAGTAGGTCCTTTTTGTTTCTACAAAATCGCATCGCAGCAAACAACAAATTCACAGAAAGGGACCACATAGCACTCACCACGAACAGTGTGACATTCACATCGGGAGAAGAAGTTCGGCAAGCGTCAAAGGTGACCGATCTGTATTGCAGCACATGTTTTAACTGAGGCTCATCTCCTTCCATCACAAATATTTTTTCTGGATCTGGAATCAACCCCAATCAGGAGCCCAAGTCTTGAAAATAGCGTTTTGAAACCGTCTGGCGTTTTCATTGATCAAAACGTTAAAAAGTTGAAGGCTAAGGTATAGTCGTCAACTTTTTTACGTTTTGATCAATGAAAACGTCAGACGGTTTCAAAACGCTATTTTCAAGACTTGGCCTCCAGAGTAACCACAATCTATTTGAGTCTGCCATGTACCTATGTTAACAAGGGGGTCTAAAGAATAAAGAATTATATAGTTACCTGTTTCAGTTTCCCCCCAAATATTGCCCTTGTATTCCTAATATTGCCCAAATATTGACTATGTAGGTATAAGATTCGGCAATTTGATAGGTAACTAGTTCTAAAACTGTTTCTTAAAATAAATATTTGTTATTTTATAAATTTTTTAACAAAGAGCATAGCCTAGTACCTATACCTATCAATTTTCTATTGTTTATCATGCATTGAAATTAGGTACTATAGGGAAACACTCAGTGTAAAGCCTTGATGAGCGAGCACAGATATGTTCAACATCTCCAAACCAAACACGATCAACTCAATCAAATATTAGGTACCTACTACGTTCTTTCTGATTTCATTGAAACTTTCCAATTTCCATACACTCTGGAATCCAACAGATCTATTTGCGGTGATTTTGGATCTTTCGATCAATCTCCCCTACAGCTCTTTCAAAACTCTTAAAATGGCAAGAAGTCTGTATATAGTTGACTGATTGGGCTGAAAATGTGTAAAATATGAGATAATGCTGGTCTCGATAACCAATTGATTTCCGACCAATCAAGGTCTTATGACCTTGCAACATTTCAAATTGATCAAACAGCCAATCAGAAAGATTATTTTTAAAATTTGAATCAATCAACAGATTACAAAAAAATTAGAATCTGCAAACCCGAGATATGTGTGCAAAATTTCAGATCGAGTGGAAAAAGGTGCAATTCATGTAGACCAAGTAGGTATAAAATTATAAAACATAGGTCCGTACCTACCAAAAGAACAAAAAGGACTCGATCAATAATTAAATAATATGATAATATTGTGATCATAAAACAGCAACAGTAGGTAGGTACCTACCCAGTGGCCAGTTATAATTATTTTTGTTGTTAGAAGAAGATACGAAGGTATGGAATGAGAGGATGGAATTGGGAAGAGAGCAAAGAGAAAGAAGAAAGAAGAGGAGAAGAATCATTTTATTTGCGTATATACCCGACATTGTGTTGGAAACAGGCGATAGATATTTATTATTATACCTGCCTGGAGGGTTATTCTAAATTTCCTTGTGGATACGGTGTCACTGCCATGTTAAATAGATAGCACTCCAGTGTGCAGTGAGCCTGTATCACGTGAAACGAGACGACAAAGGAATTTAGAATGACCCCCCCTGGGTATGTATTGGGTCATGTGTTATGACATGATCTTCTAATATAAAATTAGTAACTTGTCGGTTGCTTTTACTTACCTCGAACATACACATAGACATTTGCTGAGTTTTGAATGTCCTTATCAGATGTCGCAAATATGTTTTTGCAATAGCAATATCCTGTCTGCCGCCTTTGTGCATTCTCAATTTTAAGATCGGCCACATACATGCTGCTGGTAGAGTTCTTGAATGTATAAAGTCCCAGCGTCCACTCGATCTCACTCGAATCTTCCTACACAAGACAAGAATCATATTATTATCAACAGATCGAAATATTAAAGTACTAGGAAAACGCTCAGTGTAACGCGTTGGTGAGCGAGCACGGGGACGTGCAAATTCTCGAACCGGAAATGCGTACACAAGCACAGAAAACATACATCCATATTGAATTGAAATATGATCACTCAATCAACACAACATATTATTATGCTTTTCATTGAAACTTGAAAATAACATCCAAGCATCCTGGTAAATATAGCAAATCAGATTCAATGCAAGTGGCACTGGAAAACATTACTTTCAATACTTCATTACTGACAGATATTAAAAATGTTAATAAGTTCATACGTTCTTAACTGATTGGGATGAAATTTTGTAAAATAAGAGACAATGTTGGTCTTAATGATCATGCAAAATATGAGTTAGATCTGAATTATCGAAGACCGTTTTAATTTTTCAGCCTATCAGGAGATATTTATTTAAATTTTAACCAATGAATGGATTTTAAAAAAATTTGGGGCCTGCAAACAGAAAAGGTTGTCTTTACATGTGTGCAAAATTTCAGATCGATCGAAGAAAAACTCTGACCTGTACAGCCTCACCCAACAAAGAAAAAAAAAAAAAAAAAACAGAGGTCCGTGCCAAATGAGCCGAAAGGAGACGCTCGCTTCGCTCGCTCAATAATAAGGATTGGTTCCTTGAATGTGATCAACTTATTTATTCAGGCAACCCAGACTAATTATTATGAGCGCCCACGTAGGGGGAAAAAGGGCGGGGGTTTCATTGGAATTGGAGTTAAAATTTACAAAAAATTTCAGGAAATCCCCCAAAACCGAAAAAAATAAAGAAAACTACCTACCTAAAAAAATAATTTTGTTTTGCTTGCCCTTTTCCCAGGACAATGGAAAGAGCAAGTTTTAAGCTTAGAGATAATAGAAATTTTAAGGTTGAAGTTCTAGGTTGGTACTTTCAAAGTGTATAATGTAGATATTGTAGATTATGATTGATATATGATTATATATTGTATAATAATTATATCATCATTAATATTATGATGATATTGCAGATTGTAGATTCGTAATTCTAAAAGATATTAAAAACTATTGTAAAACTAACTTGCATATTAATTAAGTCCATATCACATTCACACTAAACAATTTTTAGCGTTTTAATTGTTTTTTAAATTTTTTTTAAAAAAAAAAATTTAACAATGAAATAGCGTTTTGAGAGAAATTGTAGAATAAGTTTGGCTTCCTATTGTAAGAATTAGGTATAGGTACCTATGTGATACCATACTACACAAAGCATCTCTAAAACGAACTAAAATGCTTGGAAATGGCTTTAAAATTTACCATCATATTTTCGGGGCTATGCGCCCTAGACCCGCTTTTGTTAGGGTGACAGAACAGGGACCGAGTTATTTTAACCTACTCCAGCATTAGAGTTCTAAAACATATAATGTTGTCGTTTAATTTTGTAAAACTTCCGCCATATTTACAATAAATATGATTTATATTCTATTCTATTTTGATGGAGGGGAGACATGGCTTTCTCTGGGGGGCAGTTGCCACCCCAAACACCCCGTAGATTTATTGACCCGTTGGTTGACTCTGATAGATTTCCAACCCTTTCCATCCGTAAAGATTGGCAACATTTTATTTTGAATGTGCAAGCTCTCAATCTTAATTTTGACAATTGTAATTTGTGATGAAATCTTACGTCTGGCCCGATGACAGACGACGGCAATGACCAGTTGACAGGAGAGCTGTGTTCACATCTCAGGGTAAACGTGTTCCCTTGTTCTACGACGAGCTCCTCGGGGTAGTCGGGGTAGTGGATGAACTCCTCTGGGTGCGGCACGGTGATGGTGGGCGGTCTCTGACAGCATCCTGAGTGCAGAGATAATCAGTTACTTGAGGCGCGCGAGCGTGACTCTCAGTCAAGGTCATGACATGACCCTCGACATTACTACATTGACCATGGTGTGGTACGAGCAAAAGGAACTAATACACGTTTTTTTTCAAAACTGTTGTTACATATTCCCACAGCTCTGAGAGAAATGGGGTTGATCAAATTTAAATTAAACAAATAATGCAAGAATCACCTATGAAAGGAAGAAAATATTTTATTTTATTTTGTGAACTATCAAGAACTGCGAACAATTGTTTTGTGTCCTTAAAAATGTTGTAATTGTGACTTAGTTCCTTTGGCCTGTATAGTACACCATAGATATGTTTCATGCCAGCTACTCCTTTCTCTAAGATGTACTTGTTTTACTAGGAAAGATTTTCAATTAATATTTTAAGTTTTGAAACGAAATCGACGAATAAATATTTATAATGACTTTTGAAGTTCTAGACAGATTAGTCTGGAAATTTTCAAAAGCTTCTAAAATGTTGGTCCCAATATACATGCAAAATTTGAAAATGATCGAGTCCATTATTCCAGTTTCAATTTTCAACCAAGGATCATGTCCAAAAACTATATAGGTACATGTGACCGTTCATGTCAATAGTGGGTGTGATGAGTACCATGGTGACGCTCCCTTCACCTATTTTATTTTAACAGCTCATTGAAAAACAGACCCTTACTGTTGTATCTTCAGTCTTTTTTCAGCGATAGATAAAAATCAGGAGGAGGGTTTTTATTGCAAATCAGGTCAGCCAGGATAAAATTAAACAAAACCCCGCACCTTACGAATTTACCGCATTTGCTTCTAAAATCGAACAAACTTGGGTGTGAATATAGAAACCAACCCCAAGAGAGTGTTCGAGCTGATAAGACATCCACATCCTTCCTTTCTTCGAAGAAACACAACAACTTTGTCCCGACCAGCATGAGTTCATCGATTCAATCATTACACTACTCATCTTGCTTGACTCTGACGAATACCTTGCTCAACGATCATCAAAACGATCATTACCTACAACTTGCTGACTGTCTGGGACAAGTGCCAGGGACATCTTACTAATTGTCTGGGACAACTTGCCTGGGACATCTTGCTGATTGTCTGGGACAACTTGCCAGGGACATCTTGCTGATTGTCTGGGACAACTTGCCAGGGACATCTTGCTGATTGTCTGGGACAACTTTCCAGGGACATCTTGCTGACTGTCTGGGACAACTTGCCTGGGACATCTTGCTGATTGTCTGGGACATCTTGCTGATTGTCTGGGACAACTTGCCAGGGACATCTTACTGACTGTCTGGGACAACTTGCCAGGGAGATCTTTCTCTGGGATCTTCTGTCTGGGATATCTTGCCTGGGACATCTTACTGACTCTCTGGGACATCTTGGCGAATATCTGGGACAATTTGCTGACTGTCTGGGATATCTTGGCGAATGTCTGGGACAACTTGCACACTGTATAGTGTATGGGACATCTTAGCGAATGCCTGTTTAAATATTGATTATAAACAATCCGCCACCTAGTCAATTTCGCGTCGGTATCGATTGGTACCCATATGATGAACAGATAAAACATCTTTTGGCAGGACTATACTTCTAACTATTACCTTTGAATATTAAATCCTTATCAAAGCTTTATCTACAATGCATACGCATGCATTGCATAATGCATACTCAACAACGTAAATTCTAACGTATTTTACGTATGAGGACCCACACCCTCACTTATATGGGTATCCTCCCTTAAAATGTAACATCAAATATTTTACAAATAAAGAATCTAGTGGAGCGGTCGCTCCACACAGCCAAGTCGTACCGTACACTCACAGTCACTCTACATATACCGTAAATGCCTATATAAACTGAGGAGCAGACCAACTACTTTTACTGTAAGCAACAACATAGCATTTTCAGCCTACTGGATCTCAACTATGAAAAATCTCTCATTGTTGTGAAATGTCTTAATTTTGAGCTATGGCCCACCTGACAACATATACATCACGCGACAACAACCAGTCATGCCGTTTACGACCTAGAGGGCAGTGAAAATCGTGAAATTACACCGCTTTCTTCTTCTTCTTCTTCTTCTTCTTCTTCTTCAGATGATATCAGAAAAGGTCGCTGTCACCGCCACAGCCTAAACGGCTGAACCGATCAACCTGAAATTTTTACCACATATGCACTTTTGGCGTCTGATGATACCTTGCCTCTTGTGATTTTTTGTGCCGCCATTTTTAAACCGGAAGTGACGTCATATATGAAAAACGGCTGGACCGATTAGAACGAAATTAGCGCCATTCGATTTAGATGGTCATCTATATGAAGTATGTTACTTAAAAATATAATTTTCTTATATTCTAAACCGGAAGTGACGTCATAAATTTGCAATATTTAGCTTATTTCATCAAATTATACTTTAAATACACATATAATTAGCTTACATTGTAACATAGACAATACAATATAATTATAATTTCAATACAGTGTTCTCGGTCGCCATTCCTGAAACCGGAAGTGACGTCATATATCGAAAACACCTGTACCGATTGCCACTGAACTAGCTCCTGTCTATGCATTCTGCAATCTTTTTGAAAAATCAATTGGGATAAATGAATATACAAATAAACGGTACCGGAAATGGCGGCAGGAACCACTGAATGAAACCGGAAGTGACGTCATATATTGAAAACGGCATGACCGATTTGACGGAAATTAGCGCTAAAGAATTCAGAAGGTCATTCATGAAGTATCAACTAGATAGAACTAGATTGTTTTCTTATTACCTATACCGGAAATGACGTCATAAATATGCTAAATGACGCCATTAATATGCTAAATGACACTAAATTCGCCAATCTATACTTTTAAATAGATATTTAGTAAACATACATTGTGAATAATTATAAATTCAAGATTGCGGTGTACTCGGCCGCCATTTGCAAAAACCGGAAGTGACGTCATATATCGAAAACGGCTGTATCGATTGTAACCAAATTTTGGAATTGTGTAGGACTAATAATTATGAATTCAAGACGACATTATTTTTGGCCGCCATTGTTTAAACCGGAAGTGACGTCATATATCAAAAACGGATGTACCGATTGCAACTAAATTATGTAATTATGTAGGACTTATATTTTTGAATTAAAGACGACATTATTTTCGACCGCCATTGTTAAAACCGGAAGTGACGTCATATATCGAAAACGGCTGTACCGATTGCAACTAAATTATGTAATTATGTAGGACTTATATTTTTGAATTAAAGACGACATTATTTTCGACCGCCATTGTTAAAACCGAAAGTGACGTCATATGTCGAAAACGGCTGTACCGATTGCAACTAAATTATCTAATTATGTTGGACTTATAATTATGAATTCAAGACAACATTATTTCTGGCCGCCATATTTAAAACAGGAAGTGACGTCATTTATAGAAAACAGATGTACCGATTGCAACTAAATTATGTAATTATATAGCCCTTATATTTATGGATTTAAGATGACATTATTTTCGGCCGCTATTTCAAAACCGGAAGTGACGTCATATATCGAAAACAACTGCAGAGATTGCAGCTTAATTATGCAATTATGTTGCACTTTTATGAATTCAAGGCGGCAGTATTATTGAGCGCCATTTTTTAAACTGGAAGTGAAGTCAGATATCGAAAACGTCTGGACAGATTGTAACGAAACTTAGACTATTCTTCTTGGATAATCATTTTAAGCTTGTACCAAATGCAACTTTTCTTACTAACCAAATCGGTTGAGGCGTATTTTTTTAAAGAAATTAGTCCTTGGTAGGACATGTGCTACAAGCTGTATGAATAAACTAACAAAAGAAGTGATATCCCAGAAAAAAACACTCCGTGTAAAAAAGGCAGCCAAGTCTCTTTACTTTAAAAAAATTCAACACCGAAAAGGAGTGATATCAAAAAAGAAGTCAAGTCAATGACATTTCCAAATATTTAATCGTATCTTTGAAATAAAAGTATAAACACCGAGAAATACTTTACAAAAGGACTTGGCGCATCGTTTTTTTAAAGACATTTTTTGAGCGAGCGAAGCGAGCGTCTCCTTTTGGCTCTTTTGGAACGGACCTCTGTTTTTTTTTTTGTTTGTTTTTTTTTTTTCTGTTACTGACGATATACAGGTCAGAGTTTTTCTTCGATCGAGCTGAAATTTTGCACACAAGTACGTAACATTTCTGATTGTTGCAGACCCAAATTTTTTTGAAATCCCCTGATTGGTTCAAATTTTAAAAAAATTATCTTTCGATTGGTTGGTTTGATCAATTTGAAATTTAGCAAAGACATTGCAACCAACATTGTACCCAATCATAATAAATTTCAGCCAAATCCACCCATTGGTTCAAATTTGAAACCATTTTTCCTGTGATTTTTGAAATTTAAACTAGAACCGATTGACCGATCAACTAAAAACTTTGCATGGTCATTGGTACCAACATTTAAGGTATTTTTGCCAATTTTCAGTCAAATCTGTAGTTATTTTCAAAAGGTTTTGTAATTTTAGTGACATTTTGCGTGTTGGCTGTCAAATTCACGGCGACTTCGAATCTTCAGTTCAAGGCAAGGTAGTTAGAGCAGAAAGTTTCAAACGAAATGAAACTAATAATGACCGTTCAACAGATTGATCTGATATTGTGTACACACTAATATCATATGATTTGAGTGGTCCCAGGTATATTTTTTTAAAGAGATCCTGTGATTTTTGAATATTAACAAGGAACCGTTCAATCATAAAGGTTTAATCGATCAACTTAAAACTTTTTATTCAAGTCTGACGAAATTCAAGATTTATTGGCTTTTAATGATATTTTCGATAGACATAATTTCGGTTCGAGGTGTTCCGCGTATCCGTGCTCGCTCATCAACGCGTTACTCAGAGCGTTTTCCTAGTCTATTCATAAGCATGCCATTTATATACAACCGTCATTTAGAATTTTTAGAATAATAGGGACACATCTTTCAATTACATATTATACATACCTACTGTAAAATATTTTCTATTTGAATATATACGCTATGAAACTTGTTGCCTATGTTTTCTATAAATACACAATAGTTATCTTCGTAATATTGTTTCGTGGTCAAAATAATTAAGTCTCATGCGTTAAACCTTCTCAACATGAAATACATTTCTATTAATCCGCATTTTATAACAATACATTTCACAAAGTACACAGAGACGGCACATGGAATTTCTTTAAATTTTTTAACTTTATACACTTGACACTTCAAAAATATATAATAGTGTTCCATAGATAGTTAGTAATTATTTTACAACGTTTCATGATTTCCCTCAATCAAGATCAAATTATGAAAACATACCCTTCTAATATCACCATATTAACAGTGCTATAAAAATATAAATGAGCCTACTTCCAATTGTTATTTAATTCTTCCCACTTTATATTACCTATCTATTACAGCATGAAATCTTTCTTCTATCGTCATTGACAAAACTATAAAATAGCCATTACTAAAAGTAGCTTGATTCATAGATACCGGCTCTAAAAAAAAGAGGAAAATGTACCTAATTGTAAATTTCTTTCCACTTATAGGATAGAATGATGTCTTTAAAAAAACGATGCGCCAAGTCCTTTTGTAAAGTATTTCTCGGTGTTTATACTTTTATTTCAAAGATACGATTAAATATTTGGAAATGTCATTGACTTGGCTTCTTTTTTGATATCACTCCTTTTCGGTGTTGAATTTTTTTAAAGTAAAGAGACTTGGCTGCCTTTTTTACACGGAGTGTTTTTTTCTGGTTATATCTATCAAAGAACATCACACATAGTATTTGACAGAGATTGATTCCTCTTTACAGCAAGTCAAACTAAAATGTATTGTTTATTATAGGAATATAACAGAATGGAGAGTAAATCTACTTGAAAGTGTAATAGAATATCTGGGACAGATATAGAATATTAAAGCGTACCTAGTACATTTTTAAACTAAAATGAAAGAAGCATGAACTTTCCCAGCATTTCCCCCTCGATTAGGGATTTACGAATTACGAATGTCATCACGTCAGGCATAAAATAGATAATTAACCTACTCTTATGACACTTGTTTGTGTGTTTTAAAAATTTGCGCACACACAAATGTCATAAGAGCGGTCACATGTATATTTTTGAACAAGATCCTGTGACAGTGATTGGTTGCAAATTAAAAATGGAAACGTTAGATCATCATCTTGCATGGTCATTGAAATCAACATTTAAAGTATTTTTGACAATTTTCACACAAATCTGGTTTTACGGACATTTTATGCTTGTTTTGAAATATTTGAGATTTTATTTAGAAATTCAAAGAGAAAATTATCACTGCTCTTTTGACGCATGTTCTCTTCCTCTCCTTCCAAGGTCTATTGCAGAACACAACTTTCACACGAATAGGTATTAATAATTCGCATGCAGTAAGAAGGATCTCTTTTCAAAACTGAAAGCGTACACGGCGCGTTTTATCTAAGTGGTCAACGATTAATTCGTCTAAGATAAAAGTCAAGCCCACCGGATTTGTCAGTTGGAAATGGTGGTGAAATTTCCATGTACAAAAGGAAACGCATTCATTTGGTCACGAATATTCAGCAAAAAGAACTTGCTCTATAACTAAAATCAGTGCGAGGTAAAATAGTGTTAGAATTAGAAGAAATAAAACTGAAACTATAGATTTTCGGTAATCCATGCCATTCTAGAAGCATCCGTGATAACATTCATAGCTTCTGATTCAAGGAAATGTGACCAAATTCTGACAATAATAACTAGAGGAAAAAATATAGCAATTCAAGATATTTGAGCGAGAGAAGCGAGCGTCTCCTTTTCGATCTTTTGGCAGGACCCACTGTGTTTGTATTGGTTATTTCCGGTATACAGGACGAAACGATTCTCCGATCGAGTTGAAATTTTGCACAAGTAGCACGTTTGCAGATCGATTTTTTCGAAATCCATTGATGGTTAAAATTTAAAAAAAAATCTTCTGATTGGTGAATCCGATCAATTTTAAATTTTGCAAGCTCATTGAGACCAACATTTTATAATATCTTACAAAGTTGGAGACAAATCCTCCATGTGGCTATTATTTAAAAAATAACTTCCGATTTGTCAAAAATCAAAATTATTAAGACCAACATTATCTCATATTTCACACATTTTCAGACAAATCGGTCAAGTATTTACAGACTTTTAGCAATTTTAAGAGTTTTGAAGTATATCTGTCAAAAGTGATTTATCGAAAAGTACATAATTCCGTGCAGTGCGTCATGGAACTGTCATTCAATTATGCTAGAGTGTATATGGAAAGTTGCAACGTAAATCAGAAACAGCAGTTATATTTGATTGAGTGCGTATTGTATTTGGGTGACCAATGACCATACGAGACTGCCTTTAGACCATCATTTAGACCCGTGAATTCGAGAGAAACCATGGAAAAGCTCGTCCCTGCAGGAACGACGGTCGCGGGAATCGAACTTAGTACCTCCCGAAGTCCAGAGTCCACGTTCAAAGCTTTTGCCTGAGCTTACTTGCTCCTTAATTTGACTGAATGATTCAAGGACAAGCATCTATGCGTATTGTTTATTTATTGTAATTTCATGTGCCTTTTTCAAGTTTCTTCTTGGCATATGTAATATTATGCAAGTTAAGATAAAATAAACAGAGAGCAACTTACAAGACCACAGCCCTGCATTTCCTGACATCATTGTGGCTGCTAAAACAAACTGACTCTTTCTGCCATGTAGACCCGACTAGGGGGGATATAGTATGGTCATAGTAGGGTGACCAGATCGGATTTAGTAAAATTTGGAACTTAATATATATATTTTGGCCAGGAAATGCGATGATGAAAGAAAACACTGTGTAGTAAAATACAAATATTTGAACAGAAACACTGGTATTGTCAATAAAAAAAAAAAAAAAAAAAAAAAGTAATTTTTTTTTTCTTTTTTTTCTTGACAATACCAGTGTTTCTGTTCAAATATTTGTATTTTACTAAGTTGTTTCCTGGTATATTATCTTCTTCTTTGTTTTTATTAAAACACTGTGTGTTCTGGGGGGAGGGGGAGTGGGCTTTCAGCTGCTGCGGGTCTGGGGCGAAAGTTTTAATTCTAGTCAATTTAGAGCATCTTTACTCGTTTTCAATACCATTATCGAAGTCAAGAGTTCGACGTTTGACTGGAGAAGGCAGAAGCTTTTGAGGATTTTAGGATTATACTTATGGATCCGCCACAGAAGCTGTATCCTCCCAGGCTACCTACACGAAGTACAATCACTTGCGATAAGTTTCTTTTCACCCGTGGCGATTATTAAAAACTCGTTGCTGTTAATGAGAGAACAATGGGAGTGTTTATCAGTGAAACCGGAAGGAAGGAAGTCTAGTTGCCGCAACTGCGTCGACAACACTGTCGCAGCGGACTCTGATACCGCGAACATGGAGAAGAAACTGGGAGTCTCAGAGCTTTTTTTACTGCGAGTAACGAAATATAAAATAAAGCACGAAGTAATTGCTAGTGCTATGTTAGCGGTCGATTTTGCTGCTTTTTGTAGACACTTTTTGCGATACGATTGGAGACGAAATGGGTAGACCAAATTATTTGAAATTTTAATCGTGATTAGATTAAAGACAAACTTAGGGTTATCCCTTAGTACATTTTTAATTTTTTGTTTTGTTAATTAGTAATAATCAGTGGCTTTTTGGTGAAAAAATAGCTATTTTCTTGTCTCCCTGGGCGCCGTAAAAAATTAAATTTCAAAAATGTGCCAAGGGATAACCCTAAGTTTGTCTTTCATCTAAACATGATTAAAATTTGAGATCAATAATTGGTTTACGGGTTTGGTCTCCAATCGTATCGCAAATTTCATAGTTTTGCGCGGTTTTGTTGAATAACGGGCGCCTAATTAACAAGGCACCAATTAAAAATGGTACTACTAACCATGCTACTGGAACAAGTGCTACTAATATACAATAAGACTGATCATGTGAACATCCTGTAAAAGTAACACTCACTTATGAAACAATTTTTCTCTCTCAATTTTCTAAAACGGCCGAGCGCTAGTATCACCTTAGGAGAACTTATTTGATTATTTTTCTCCTCGTTAGCCTTATATTATTAAAATTAGCACTTCGTTTTATAGCATCAGGGACTAAGTACCTAACTGCGGCAATTATAGTACTGTACTATAATAAGTAGGTAATAAACATGCTAATTAACTTACATGCATATTACAACTATTACATTTTGATTAATTACGCGTTGATAAGCGAGCCGCATGCGAAGTCATATTCGTGTGACAGTTGCTGCTCTATACAAACCTTGAAAAAACTAGGAACACAGCATGTGTCAAAGGAGCAGTGATAACTTTTTCTTTGAATTATTTGAATAAATAAATTTTACAATTATTTCAAAATAATTGCATAATATGTCAATATCTTTTAAAGTTGTTGACAGATTGGCCTGAAAATTGTCAAAAACTTTTAAAATGTTGGTCCCAATGACCATACAAAAATTTGCCTGGACAGTGCAACAACTGTAGGCAAAACCAAGAGTAATAACAAACAAACAAACAAACAAACAAACAAACAAACAAAGAGCATTAGCGTACCGTTGACGCTCGCTATAGGCTCAATCGAAGCCATTAAAGTAAATTAGTAGGTATATAATGCATAATAATTTGGTAAAAATAAATATCAATAATTTGGGCATACTCGCACTCCTGTCATTGTGAAAACTAAATTTCTTCGTTGGCATAGTTTGCAGTTTTATAATATCTTTATTTACAGACGTTTTATTACGAAAAATATGCAATAATTTATTATGCTCACTGCTCACAAGTTTTAAAAACAATCGAAATATTCGCTAAATATCTAAAATATATTCTAAATACACGTACATAATAAACTAAACCTACTTAGGCACGATACAAAATGCTATCTACAAGCATACTAGCTTCAAGTACTATAGCTTGCAATTCTATTCCATTTACGTCCTATCATTATCAAATGATGTAAGATACTTAAAATGCAAATCAGTTTAAAGCCAGCGATGACGTCAGCAAGGTGTGACATGCGCTCGCTCTTCTGTATTCATGTCATTAGGTAGGTACACAAGAGTTGAGTCACATTATCAGCTCCAATCCCACTTCTCAGCCGCATCAGCAGCTACAGGTGGCATATCACGAGCAACGCATTCCTACGACCAAGATGTGTACGTGAGAACATAACTGATAACTGACACTGACTCTGACTTGACTTACCTGAACAGATGATCACACATACGATAACAATACTCAGCAGGTTCCTGTTCATCCTTCACCAGCAACACATCTCAAACATAGATGCTTTCACTTTCTACAATCGGCTAAGACTGAAGGCAAGAAGAAGTAGTTTTATGGTCTTCGATACCCCCTCCACTCCCACCAAATGTTGACGCCTTGATGACGACAACCATAAGTACAGCTGTGTGCTGCGGGCTACGGAGATTTAGGAGCATACGATTTCTGAATCTTTAGAGATAGTGCAGTAGCAAATCAAATGCATCTTTTGACATTATCTTTCTCGGCATTTCGATTCCCTATTTTGTTTTGAAACTGTTGACAAAGATAATTCCAATAAAACACGAAGAAATATTCAAAATATTTTACCTATTAAAAATGTATCTGTATTATATTTTATTTCGTTAATTTTATATTGAATAGGGAAGTCTCCTTAAAATTAGATTTCAGAATAATAGTTATTTTATGAAAGTAAAGATTTTGCTGAACACAGATAATATGGTATTATTTTGTGAGATTAATAGTTTTCAAGGAATTAATTAACAAAGTTTGAAATATTTCTTACAATTTCAAAACAGGAAAATTGACAATGACATCACAATTAGCTATATTGCCATGGCAACAAAGAAATCACCATGGTAACACACTGTTGGAGACTTAGAAATAAATGACATCACAATCCTGATTCTTGATACAGGCCGTTGTTCCCGCCAAAATATCCAATAATATTTGAATTTGATTTTTATGAATGAAAATTTTAAATTTCGCTGGTGATAAGTGTGTTTGTCATTGTTATTTGTGTTGATATTTACAAATTAACTAGAATACAATTTCACAAGACTTCCCAATTATATCACATTATATCGAGGTATCGAGTTCTGTGATGATGCAAGTCAAGGAAACGGAAAATATTTGAAACTAGTTCAGGAGACAAGTGCCCCCCCCCCCCCCTGTAAGTTGTCCCCATCCCCACTCGGCGTCTATGATGTTGCGCAAAATGTAATTCGCTTCACTGTCTTCTCTTCCATCATAATTCGCTCGTAACTTACTGGCAAATGCAAATCATAACATTGAGAAACAGTATTTCAAAAGAAGCAAAGGTATTTTTGTTTGTCTCCATAGCTATCGGCCACCTCCTGGAAGAAACCCTATCGACGAGAACCCGCTCTCATTCCCGTTGGAGCAGGACAGGATTATATTCTTGCTCTTAGACCCAAATAACAAAGACACTTGTATTTTGTATTAATTTATTTATGATGTCGTGGACGTTTTCGGAACCATCGTGTAATGAATTGGCAGTGGCGACGGTTTGTTCCGATGAATGTGCTGGAAGGAAGTAACTCCTTCGAAACGTCGCGAACGGCCCTTATCAGGGCCACCAGCACATTCATCGGAACAAATCGTCACCACTACCAATTCATTTATTTATTTATTATTATTAATGTAATTATAAAATAAGATATAAACACACAATCATTATCAAGGAAAGTTTTTCAATGTTCTACTAAATTTTCAACAGTTGATTAACTTTTAAATTACAAATTAAACTAGAATTCGATTCCATTCAATTGACCGGATTCCATCAGAATGGAATTGGGAAAACGTTCTAGAATAGACCTTTAGAAAGTTTTTCCAATTCCATTCTGATGAAGTCCGGTCACGGCCATGAGGATTAACATTGCATTGGAAACGAATTCCAGTGGAATTGGGAATTTAAAAGTTTTAGAAAACAATAAGCATGTCGCAATAAACATAAATTCAATTCAAATTGATTTATTTTGCTTCACAATTAATAGTGATGTGCGGTGGCAAATGTGTAAATTGTCAAGCCAAGTGGACGAATCGAAAAGACCCCTTTTCATCAGCAACAAGCTCAGGAGTCAGGAGCGTAGGAGGGGGGGGGGGGGTGTCAATACCCACCCCCTAATTTTCATTTTGAGGCCCCCCATTTGTACAAAAATGTAGCAAAAATAAATGCAAAAATGCACAGATTTGCTTCATTATGAGGCTGAATGGCAAATTTTTCCCAAGTGAACAGATCCATTGAGACAGTGACGTAGGTTACTCATTTTTCAACTTGATCGTTCTCATGAATACAATTTAAAAATAAACTATTTCATACCAAAACACATACAAATTTTACTGTATTTGCTAATTTTCCTTACGAATGCTAATTTTCCATTTTGCAAAGGAAGATTCAAAATCGGTTCCCTGTTACTGGAAATTCAAAAATTCCTTGCGGGGCCAATAGCGATTCAGTCAAATAACAGATATGTACAGATTATATTGCATTTGTCTAAAGTTTTCCGAAGAATATTACACATCACAGTCACGCAGTTTCAATGTAGTTGAAAAGGATACCAAAATAGCTTCAAATCTGATTATTTTGATTTAAAAAAAACGGAAATGCCCTATAAAAGAAAGTTTCAGATTATATTGCATTTCTCTAAAGCTCCCAACGGCATATTTCACATAACGCATTTTAAATGTCTTTGAAAAAAATACCAAAATAGCTCCAAATTTGATTCTTATGAATAAAAATTCAAAAAAGGCCCTGCGGGGCTAACTGGGGGGGCAAGCCACCCAAGCCCCCTTATAGCGGTGCACCCACATTTTCTTCACATCCATCAATCCCCGATGATTTTGACCCCCCCCCTCAAAATACAGTTCCTACGCGCCTGAACAAGCCTGTAAGAGACTGGCTTCTCAGCTTTTTGCTTAGCCACTGTTCTACCCCCTAGCTTTTTTTCTGAAGCCGCCGCCGCGCACCCCTAACGAACTTGATAACATTGAACCAAGGTTATTGGCAGATTCTTGCAGAACATCCTCAACATCAACGAGATGATCGGAAACGACACATTCATTAATCATCGTGTGTAAATAACATGACATTATTTACCACGACATCGACCAATATTGAAATTATCAATGATTCCATCACATCATTAACATATACTTAATGATAATGATCATTTGTCCAGTTACATTACTAATAATCCATGACGATGTTAGCAATACATTTAGCGGAAGCTGGAGCAATAAGGGTGAGAACGATGAGGTGGTAATTATCCCTGCAAGTTGGTATAAATACTTCTCCAGACTCAGTTCAGGGCACAACAGTCTGGACTGTAGAAAGCAACACACAACCGTCTGTCATGATAGCTGGAATTCTCTTGGTGGTCGCCGTTGCCGTGCCATGGACATCGGCCTGTGTGAGTACGATTTACATGTCATTTATTTATTACTATCGTGTCACATTGGAGACAAATTATTTTGCTCCGTAATGTAAATAATAATTGTTGCATAACATCATATTGTTTCAAAATTATTTGAAATAAATGTAGACATTTAAACCTGGGAATGAATGCGATAGGGATGTTTCATCTCATGCCACAATATGATCTGAAGTGTCAGAACCTACTCAAGTAATAGGTAAATAATTTTCCTCAGATACTGTAACCGTAAATGTATTGCCTACCCAACCATAAAGCATATCTCCCACATGCAACCCGTTCCGCGTAAAAAGCCAAAACTTGTTTGAACCTACGCTTTGCTACTGGGTTCTTACTTCATATAAAGAGTCAACTCTCTGAAGTTTTAACTTACTATAAAAAATTTGATATTGTACATGTCACAAGAGATAGAAAATGATCTGCTGATTAGTGATTCCAACCATGGAGCTTCCCAACGATATAGGTCTTCGAATATTTCATCTTTAGTCCTTACGAGGATAAAATATTCAAAGGAGGTAAAGTTTTAACTCAATAATTTGTATAATTTGGGTTAGGTGCTCTATGATTGGTAGAGCAGATGTCGAGCCTTATTATTGTAAATAAGTAATATGCTGCTATGATTTTCAAAGATGTATTGAAAATACAGGAGGCGTTCTTGGATTTCTACTTTTTGAAAATAATTGCATACTTTTCGAGATTAAACATCACGGCCCATGACATTACCATTGCCCATTGGTGGAACATTAGATATTATTCTGTCAGCATGTAGGAAAAATAACCCATTGTCGCAGTGCAGAACCTTGCGTCGAACCGAGCAACTGACATTGGAATTTACTGTTGATTTCAGGGAGGCTATTACCTGCAAATCACCAAACTGTCACCTTGCAAAAACGTGGACTCCGTGATTACATTTGAAGAATTCAACTCCACACTTGGCACTGATTGTAAAGTGACTCCTTCAGGCTGTCTCAACATTGCTAAGGGATTCACCGTCAGCGCTGTGAGTATCATCACGCAGCTTCACGCACACTCCGACTGGGATTCGAACCCAGATCCTTCGGGATACCGGAAGGAACCCGGAAGAACCCGAAGGATCTGGGTTCGTTCGAATCCCAGTGCGTTTTTATTTCGCAGGCTCCTGTGTTACACCATTCTAAGCGAGAGATTGACTTCATTTTCCATCATTATCAATCCTTGATTCCTTGCAGACTGGTAACGAACAGAAGGCCGTATTCAGGGGGGCGCCGCCGGGAGCCTGTGCCCCCTCCTCGTCCACCACACCAGGACTCCATAAAAAAATCACATTTAAAATAATATATAACCAAAAATAGATCATTCAATATTGGAATAAAATAATATGTCTCACCAATTAAAACAATCCAATTATTTTGATTAATGATATTGACCAAAAAGTTGGTACACTACGTTTCAAAATTTCACCAAAACGAATTACCTGGAACCAAATTTGTAAAGTTAAAAGTATAATTTGTAAATATAAACTCCCTCCCCTCCCCCCACGAATCGTCATCCTACGACCATTGATAGCTTGTAAATAAAATCAATTGTAATCAATGCGAAAAAGTGAATAAGTGAGGATCTGTTTTGCAGGTAAACTATGATATACTCAAGGATGGTGTGACACCGTACCAAGGGGAGCAGGATGGATGTAAATCGGTCGCGAGCTCTCCAGATGAGGCCGTCGTCATTCTCAAGCTATTTGGACTCCCCACGAGCTGTCCCGTGACAGCTGTAAGTCAATCCAGAAATACTTTTGTTTTTCCAGTTCGGTACCTGTAGTTTTGTGTATTACCTATTTTAGCAGTCAGCAGTACCTTACACCCTAGGGCCTTAAGCATAATAAAATTTAGAAATCTGGGCAACAAAGCTGCTTGTGCTTTGTTTTTAGAAACCACAACCAATTTCAGAAATTATTATTATATTGAATGGACTAAGCAGTGATTGATTATGAATATATGCCCATTGCATTGACGTTTAAGTATTCTCAGTATATTGTTTGGACCTTGGAGAAATCGAACTTATAGGACAAAATTGACTGATTTTTAGTATTCTGGATTCTAAATAGGAAATATAGAAAATATTTATGTAAAAATACTTATATAGTAGGTATCTTATATAACTCTTATATCCTAACTTCAGTTTTAAATTCAGAGATGATTGAACTGTGAAGTTGAAAAATATGACAATCCCCCTTGACCATTTTGCAAAAAATTGCCTAATCATCATTTGATCATGATGATGATTTTCTCGGGGCTATCCCAAACCGTTTTTCTTCTGGTTAGACACGATTTTAAACTGTTTGAATATCGATATCTCCAAAAGTCTTGAGTTGCACCAGCAAACACACGGGTCGCTCAGTCGCGCGATTTTGCGCCCTTGGAAGTTTTAGACGCGCGTCTTTTGCGCGTCTCGTGTGTTCGCTCCCATAAGATCCAATGGGAGCAGCGTCTTTTTGTCGCCGCGACTGAGCACTAAAAATCGCCCCGTGTGTTTCGCCCCTTACACTCTGTCTAGAGAGTCTCTACAAATAATGACACATCTCCGCTAGCTCCGGTTCACTTCTGTCAGTACAGTACAGTAGCACTGGAACAATGCTTGCCGACTCATGTGTCATTGTCTGTGCAGGGAAAGGCATGCGGAGGCGACGGCAAAAGCGTCGACGTGTCTCCATACAAGAGCTACTTCCTAGCAGCGGCCGGCAAATACTCCGGCAAGGTGTTCATGAAACACGACACAGGCGACTCGTGTTTCAAGTTCAACTGTGAGCTCAAGTCCAGAGGATTTGCGGGATAAACTCTCCTTGTTGTATTCATGTATTGTTTTGTGATGCAGTTATAATTATACCTAATCATTCTTTGAAGACTTACTATGAAATGTATTTTATTAATTTATCACCAAATTCCTTCCCGCATTCTCCTAATTAATTGGATTATTTTAATATACATATACGATCACTATCATTACTACTTAGCACTGCAAGATTAGAGAGGGGAATATAATTGGATAAGATTTACTCAAAAATACGAGCAAAATATTCCCTATGGATGTGTTTGAATATGTATGCGAACAGAATCTAAAAGATCACTCTGTAACTGTAACCAAAGTGCATAAATATTCCTTAGTTTTGTTTATCATCTTTAATGTTTCTGTATGTTTTGGAGGCAGAAATTGTGGAGCTTAGGATCAAAACTATTGCAACAAAAATCGAGTTTGAGATAAAGATGCTGCAATGCATAGGGTATTATAGGTATATTTAGGTATAAATATTTAGTTACATTTGATTTTTGGCACTTCTATACTATTTATTATTTATATACACGATGTGCCAAGTATATTTTGGTTTTTAAAATAAAATTTTAATTAACTTAGTCCATATTTTAATATCACTACTTTTCAGTGATGAATTTTTAGATTTTTTCTATTTTTTCTCGAAATATACAAAAGTAAAATGCCTAGTTGCATTTTGATCCTCATTCTCAAATAATATTATAGAGATTTATTAGAACTGAAAATATTTATTACAATTGAAACAAACGGATTTTGGAATTCTTACCTTTTTGGGAAGATATTTATATTTTTGTACAAAGTAAACAAATCCCGAGAAATAATTAAAATTACAGAAAGCTAAAAGTTATGCTTAGTCAATGTATTCTATCCTTAATTACGTCGGTAGAAGAAGACTATCCAGTGCAGACGTCCCCCAAATTAGATTATTATGCTGTGTTGGATTGGAATCTCGTGAATCAATGACGGCGGCTTTAAATTTCACCGCGTGTCTCTCCCTCCACATGGACGTGTGACGTCATCGAGCAACTTGCTGAGCTGCGCCATGGTTGACTGCGCAGCGCTCTCACCTCACCACCTCACAGCTGATCGTTATTTGTAAACATTCGCATCGCAGTTCATGCGCAGCTGCTTGCCCAGTGTTTTTTAAGCAAATGTTTCTTCAAAATTCTAGTGTGAAATGCAATAGTAATCACAAGTTTTCTCATTATTCGATTTCATAGTTTCCGCTACTACAAGAGGTAAGTTGGGCTACTAATCATTTAATTTAAAGAAGTGTTATTCATTATTCCTTTGTTGTGACATATTGAGCAACTTGGGTAGGTGATTCCTTTGTGATTCACATCTGACTTCCTTATGCAAATTGACCTTGTTATTGGAATCTCGCCAGGAAGCAGGGAATAGTTGATGATTCTTCAATATATACAATTTATTTTTGAACTTTTATGACCTTGTATTCATGGCAAACTCCTCTCCTCTCTTGCTTGTATCCAAAAGAAAAGTGAAACTTCATAATACAGCTGTCTTATTTACTTTCTCAACAGTACTACCTCTCACAATGAGTGACTCTAACAATGGCCACGAAGAAGAGGACTTCGGGGCAGCAGGTATTCGGCAGCGTAATGACAGCGAGAGCTCCAAGAGTAGTGACGACAGTGCTGACAACAATAAGAGACAAAAAAGGACAGCCCAAGAATTCATGTTCCCAGGTGTTGCAGCATCACCACCCAAGTTCGTCTCACTCGAAGAGATTATCGCAGCATCCAACGGAATGAACAACATGGCATTGGCCCATGAAATTGCTGTGGATAATGAATTCAGACTGAAGAAAGCTGAACCAGAACATCCGTAAGTTGAGCAATGTCTTTGTTGCAACCTGTTGGGTGTCGGGTGACATTACTGATTGATCAACTTTACTTGTGTCACTGCTTTAGGTTGCATAAAGTTGTTCACGAAACAGTTCATCGAGCTTTCTGGGATGTTCTTGACAAGCAGCTAAAAGAAGACCCTCCTGTGTACCTTCATGCTCTTAGCCTGTTAGAGGAAATAAAACAGGTATGACAGGCCTAACAGGGGTTAGGCTTCTGTAGTTTACACCTCCTTGCAATTTACATTAAATGTTTTCTAAAAATAACGGAAGTTAATAATAAATGTGAAAATTCTCAGTTAGTATCCCTTCAATGTGTGATTAATGTTCTCATTGGTTTCAGTCGCTGTTCTCACTTTTGTTGCCCCAACATTTGAAAATTCGAGCTGACATCTCCGAGACTCTGGACATTGATCTGATCAAACAACAGGCAGAGAAAGGAGTCCTTGATTTCCAAGTAATTTAATTTTTAAATTTATTTGGGATTTATTTTCTTTCCTACAATTTCAAGAATTTACTTGAACACCAAATTACACTTTATGTTTGTTTCTATTATAGCGTTATGCGCAATTTGTGATTGGCCTTATGGGCAAGTTGTGCGCACCGGCGCGCGACGACAGGATCCGAGAGTTGACTCAGATGAGCGAAACGGTCCCTATTTTCCGAGGCATCATGCAGGTATTACTCAACTCTCTTCTGAGAAGATTATAGTGCAATTAGGCTAGGCTCACCATCATGGTCAGGCTATAACATTCAGCAAATTAGAATTCATTATTAGGGATGTCAAATCACCACTGATTGAACAAAATTGAGAAAATGTTCACTTAGTATATTTTTCTTATTATTGTATTTTGGATTCCCCTGGCTAATTCTTCCTGACCTTATTCAGTTATACATTCTTAATTTCATATCTTGCAAGATTTTTACCATGTAAGTACCTATTCTTCGATAATGTACAAATATCTCCTGGAACTCTGTATGGAGTTTATAACAAGAAGATACTGAATTAGTGCACCATGTAGCTAAGGTAGATTTTGAATAAAATTATAATATAGAATATCTAGGTATCAACTTCAGAAAGTCATTATATTGCAATAATGGTGCATGTTTGATCCAGACTCTTGAACTGATGAGATTGGACTGGGCCAACTTCCACATCGGCTTGATCCGTCCGACGCTGGTGTCCAAGAGCGTCGAGTACGAGAGGAAGAAGTTCGAGGAGTACTTGAAGGTGGCGCCAGACGGTCTGGAAAACACCCAGCAGTGGCTGCTGCGACACTACACGCCGGACGCCGAAGCGTCGAGCAGCATTCAAACGCTGACCAGTCAGGTTGTGGCTAAAGCTTACCTGGAACTGTTGGACTGGGACAAGAATAATCCATATCCAGAGGTGAGATGAGGTTCATTAATTTCCTCTATCCTCTGAAGCTTTTACGAGGCTCTATTATTGGTTTATTGTTTTTATATTTCATGATTCAGGAATCAGAAAAAGCATTTTTAACTGGTTCCTGAACATTGGCAACTGTTTTTCATAACTGCACACCTTTTTTGCATTATTATGTATGTTTTTGAGTTCAGATACCAAGGTTCATTTGTCATTTTACACATTTCAAAGCGAAGTCGAAATTGAAAAGAAACATTTTCTCAAAATCCATGTCATATTGTTACTTATCTTTGAATATTTTGGAATCCATATTGCAGTTCGTTTATTGTGCTACTCTTTGTTAATATTGATGATATTTTCTTATCCGTTTCCAGACAGTTGCGATGGACGAGACAAGGTTTAATGATCTCGGTGATCGACACCGCCGCTTGTGTGTGATAGGAGCTACGATGCTGGTCACTTCGACCAACGTTCCTGCGCTGCAGGGCGTTGCTAGCTTCAGAGAGGCGGTGAAGGATCATCTCAACACGGTGCTGCAAGAAGCCAAGACGGAACCGTGCGTTGTCTTTCAGTAACTCTATTCCATGCAAACTCGAGTGTAGTCTGGACATTTCTCCTCTTGGAGCAATGCAATGTTTGCAGTCAAAAATAGTTTTTTGAGAAAACTGAACAATTCTATATCTAAGGTTAATTAGGTAACTATTTAACTTAAAGCTATTTTTGGCCTTTCTTCGTCTTTAAAAATCCTAGGTAAATGACATACATACACACTGAGTGGGGATATAGACATTCCTATTCTCTTGAAAAGGCTTTTAAGGTGACATTAAATCCAAATTTAATTAAATCCAATCAACTAAGATTCGAATTAATACAATGTAGGTAAGTAGTAATTTGACAAAAGTGTTCACCCATTCCATCCATCTGGTTAGAAGCAGTCGTATTTCATATACAAATATGTAGCTGGCGGTATGAGTTTTCAATCCACGATTTGAATGGAAATATATTTTTTCATGCACTTTACATTGTATATAGAAGATGGAGAATTAAACCTTTTACCTAATTATTAATTACGTCGTAACTCAAAAATTATTTTTTTGAAGATGGCAGGTTTTGCATTCATATACTACCTCTCAAATATACTTTGTGCGTATTAACTATGATGATATTGTTTGGCCTTGCCTTGCAGGTCTGTGAAGGCATTGATGCCTAATGTGGCTGCACAAGTGTTGAAGGACGTCAACGTCTTCCTGGAGAAACACAGCACTGGAGCTCTGGACGAGACGGCAAGCAAGCTGCTGGAAGGTCAGATTGTCGACATCGGGCGGCTGGACAATAACATCAGGCAGCTCGTTCGTAAGTCAACCTCTCATTTGGAATGCATTCTTAAAGTTGCTGTCACTTGAGCATTGGAGTGGTCGGTTGAAGGTCATGTGACATCATCTTGATCTGCAATCGCAATCGGTGTCTCGACGGCGTAGGTGGTTGTTTTCCATCTGTTCGTAACCATCACTGCATTTCTTTTCGATGTTATATTCAGCCATTATTATCCTTCTTGAGATGATTCCACAGTAGTTTCATGTCATTGCCAATACAACATCTCTCCTGCCAAGCCATCTTTAATCACAACTTGTGGAATGCCACATCTGTTGGGGGTTTATTAACGATATTTGTCCAATATACCTACCTATGTAAATTTTTTAATGACGTATAAAATAAATTTTTTCAAAATAACAACTTTGTAAAACACACTACTTTCACACTCAAAAGTGTACATTTTCATTCATAATTTTAAAATTTAAATTCAGTGGACATTTGGGCGGGAAAGCGGTATTTCTGGTGAGTGATGTCATATTTTATTGTAACCATGGCAACGACATTGTTGCTGATAAAAATGACATCACTTAACAGGAATAACTTTTTCCTGCCAAATGTCCACTGAATTTATATTTCATTTAGACTTTTCAGTGTGAAAGTAGGTACTATAATATATTTTATCAACAATAATATGTTGTTATTTTGAATGTACTACCTACATGCAAATTCCCTATTACTGATTTAATTTGTACAAAATCGCAACCTTGCTCTGGAAGGTATGATAATTCAATATAACCTATTCGTATTCTAGGTTTAAGAGTTGAAGAATTCCTGCATCAAACAATTACTTCTTCGACTGCTGCTCCACTTCGCGTTCCGCCCGGATTATCTCTACTGAATGTCGAGTTGACGAGTTTGACCGGAAGCTTCCTTCGACTTGTGTCGCATAACCGATCTGTCTTTGGCGAGTTCTACACTAAAATCATGACTGCTGCAGTCGAGCGGCCTCTCCCCTCCGGCATTTCTTTTCAGTAACTACACTTAAGCCATTATGCGCTTTATCGTACAACACTTCACTAAAACCATTTTACTTATTCCGTTGTTGAAAGTTCTTTTTGTTTCCAGTTTACTCTAATGCCTAACTAAAATCTGATCTATTGTATCTTTGTTTATGTGTTGTTTGTGTTTGCGTAGATGGAAAGTCCTCTATGAAACATTATCGTAATTAACAATCAAGAGTAAGTGTGATGTGCAGTCAATAGACTAATGTTGTTAAATAATTCTGTAGGAATAATAGTGTAACATGGCTGTCCAAATAGAGCATTATCCATAGGTATCAATGTCTCCTCATATTGTGATAGAAAGTTAGGAAGGTAACTGACAGTATAACTGTCTTCGAGGCATATTGAATTTTATCTGTAAGACTCCATAATTAGATATGTACCTAGTGTGTTATATGATTACTTGCATTATCATTCTCAATTACCTTTTATAAAATAATTGGTATTACTGTTGTAATGAGTATTTCACTCATTTTGAAGCACTGTGCCTAGTTGCAACTTGCAGCTGTGGTTCTTGTAACAAAGTTTTTCTCATAGGTAGTTGGTCTTGTGATTTACCTAATACTGAGATTTAGGTAGAGAAATTAATAAAGTAGAATATTTTACTGGGTTTAGGTTTTATTAGATTGATAATAAATTACGTACCTAAATGTATAATAATACAGTTATAATTATTGTAATCTAATACCATGCTAATACCATAATAAAAATATTGCTTGAATTTCAAGCTACCTAAATCATGTAGGATTATACTAGATACCTAATGTCAAATCCCTAATTAATTTTATATTCATATTCCTAATTGAATCAAGATCAATCAGCATTGATTCACTTTGTTTGTTTTCAAATCATTTCTCTTGCTCTTCTCTTTGCAGTCATAAAAATGTGAGAGTGAATCTTTCCGAAAAAAATAGAATTTTGATTCAAATTATCGCGCCATTTAACGCCGCCTTCCTCAAGTCCAAAGTCCTCACTTTTCTGTTTCTTTCGTTCGGCAATCGAGTCGGCTGTGGGTGTCGAAACGTCAGTGTCAATGACAGTCCGAGCCTTTTTCTTTATTATATTCAGTTATCTCGGTTATCTCGTGGAATGTTCATAAAAAGTGATACAATTGTAATTAAATGTGAGTATGTTTATATTCGCTTACTACAGCATCCGCAAGAACAGACTGATCTTTTGACATTTGTGTATGCACATAACCTTAACTTCTGCCGAGTGTCGAAATACGATTCTGTGGCCAAGTCATGCCTCAACATTATCAACCAAACACTCTCTACAATCTCACTCTAAATAATTCAATACTCATAATAAATGATATTTGCAAAAATATTGAAAAACAATGGGGGAACTATGATTCTATTGCTTGTCAGGAAGAAGTGGCAATGTTGCAGAAGTATCTTGTGTTGAAACTTCCGAGACTAATATTGGATACCGTTTTCAATGCAATAGAAGATCTCGATGTAGTCAAAGATCCAAGAATATTATTAGCTCTTTTTATGCACAAGAACATACGGTATTTAGAAGAACCTGTGAATGTTATAAACAAGAGACTATCCATAAAACCTAGCACCGATTTTTGGATCCGAGAGCTTCCGCGCCTTCGTCATCTTGTACATTTAAACTTGAAGCTCAACTGTACAGATTCCATTTTAGAAGTTGTTGGTAAATATTGTAAGAAGCTGGAATATATTAATATCATCTCCAAAACAGAATCGGAGAGGTTGAAAACAGGAAATGCTTTAAAAATAAGATATTTGGTTTCTGACCAAGGTTTACAATATCTTACGAACTGTAAAGAATTAAGAGAGGTTGAAATGAACCCAATCCTACGAAGTAACTTTGGGGGAAAGCTGACAATATCAGGAATTCGTCTACTAATTAAATCCTTCAAATGTCTGCAGAGTATCTCATTCAACTATATGGGCGAAGTGCTTGCCAACACTATGGACGATTTCGAAACTCTTCAGCTGCAATGCATTACCGATTATGATTCTCAACCCAAACATATGGTTGCAATCGCAAGACTTTGCCCTAATATTCACACACTTGTTCTAATTTGCTCAAAGCATGATTCAGACGTACATACTAGTAGCAGCACTATTGCTCATCTATCTGATAGTTCTCTGCACGTAAGACATTTGCACATAGAGAAATTTGATTTTAACATCGAACTGCGAAGATTTTTTCAAATAAAAGGAGAGTTTATTTCAAGTTTAGTGTTAAAGTCTCCAGGAACGATATCTAGTGCCGACATTCAACTGATTGGTTCCACTTGTCCTAATATCACTTCGTTACATTTGTCAGACCCATTCCAGCTTATAAATACGAATTTGCCAATTCTATCACCTTGTCAGTATTATATTCATCTCCAGAGGTTGTGCATATTAGGAAAGGATTGGGAAGAAGAAGCCATTCTTGAAATATGTCTTTCCAAGGCTACACAAATTGAAGTGTTATGCCTTTATAAGAACAAGTTAAATAATGAACTTGTACCTCTAGATTTGTTACTGACTAATATTTTAAAGAAAAATCAAATGAATAATTTGAAAACGCTATGTCTTTGTACTGGCAGGCCAATAAGCCTTCAAATGGTAAAATATTTTTACAGTAATTGCTCCAAGCTTGAAACATTTCTTATGAATAATGAAGATTTAGCTGTTGAAGATGATTTTGTAAAACTTCAGAGGGAAATTAGCGAAAATAATTTCAATCTGAATTTAAAGTGTACTACTCTTTAAAAACTAAGCTGACACTTTAAGCTATGATGCTATGATTGCAGTAACTTCTAAAATCAATGTTTCTTTAGTTCTCTCTGTGGAACTGTAAAGTCTGTATTCCCCTTTGTATCATGTGAAACAAAAGTTTGCATTCGTTTCACAATGGGTGCATAGTTTGTAGTGCTGTGTGGACTCCGTGATTGTAAAAAATGGTCATATCATTAATATTGTCAATAAATCAAAATTTTATTGTGTACTTCCTGTTATTACTTATTGATCGTAATTAATTGTCCAATATTACCTAGGTAATCTTGCTCTTGGGTAACACAATTTAGGGAAAAACTTGCAAAATTGCATCGTTACAATAATATGTAAATCAAATTTTTATGTTTTTGGAGGTTCTAGTCTCGTCAGTAGGTAATTAGTATTATCCAAATTATAATATTTTACATGCTTTTAACCTAGCTTGTGTGGCATGGTTATGTAAAACACTACCTCTACTGCTATTTTACTATGAAATGTTTATATTATCTTATCCTAAACACTATCAATAGCTTAATCTGCCTACTGGCTACACTTTTACACATTGATTCAAACATCATTAAAACTTCAATTAAAGTTGCAATGAAAACGATTTCTTGACAGTTTAAACTACAACAGGAATCGAGTCACAACTAATAAAAAATAGTGTTCCATTATTGACTAATGATCCTGTGAGAGTTAAACTTGCTTTTCCAAGAAGGTATCTTTTTTGTGTTGTTCATTTTTCTCCTATTTAGGTCCAGTACTAATTTTAGCATTCCTCCAATGTAATATGTAGCAGCGATCTACAAGATCTTCATGAAGATAGGTCTCCCTCTGATTTGCTCTCCTCTCAGCTCCCGTGCAGCTCTCTGGGCTTCCGATGGTGAATTGAGGAAGACTCTTGCATCTCCCGTCGCAAAGCCAGAGTCGTTGAAGCGACGTATGACATTCTCTCGCGCCACTTGGAAGTCGGCAAAGAATTCCAAGATTTCTTCGATTTCGGCTCGAAATGGAATATTTTCAAGAGCCAGAACGCAGCCAGGCTTCCCAAATCCTTCGACGGGGGCGTCTTGTGGAGGATGACCCATTGGACCCATCATGGGACCTAAAGGACGGTTCATCATTGGCATGCGAGGCCCGTTGCCTAGAATACCCATGGGTCTGTTACCCACAAAGTTCCTAGGAAACATCATTCGAGGTCCAGGCATGTGGTTCCCCATCATCCTTTCAGGTTGTGAGGGCAAACCAAGAGCTTCCAACATCTCTGCTCTCAAGACAGGTTTTACCGATACCTCTTGCTTGCCCAACATCGAGTTGTTTTTCCCCACGGCCTGTACCACCTCCTCGCACGTCTGGAACTCGCAGTATGCATCCCCCGATGGCTTGTTGAAGTTGTCGAGCATGATGTGAATGCGCACCGGTACCAACCCAACGTCGGAGAAGAAGTCGAGAATATCACGGTCGTTGGTTTGATATGGCAATCCACGCAGCAGTATGCAATCCGATCGAGGAAGAGGCGTCTTGTCGGCCAAGATGCGTTGCTCTTTAACGGGAGATCCGTTCAATCCGGTTGCCTTCGATTCCTTAGCCGTGTGTTTACTTTTGGCTGAATAAAACTGGTCTAATGAGCACATAGCAACCTTAACGTGTGTGTTACCTATCATGTGTTTCGAGTGTGAGTAAAAGGCTTTTTTTGCATCATCGGGAGCAACAAACTTGACGAATGCTGTCATTTTTTTGTCGTCATGTATGGATGTAAGAAAAGCATCTGCAATTGCATAGTCTGGAAACAATTTTACAATGTCATCATCTTTGGCATAAGAGGGCAGATCCTCGATTTGAAGGCAAGGTAAAATGACATCTAATTTCTCAGATTTTGAAGAATCGGATTTTCGGTCAGGTTTGAATGAATCGATTGCTTTATCAAATATTTCATCATCAACATGAAGAATCTCTACGACAGAGCCTCGAATATGTTTGCCATTCATTTTAAGTGCCCTCTCCTTAGCCTCAAGATTTGCAAACCTGATGTATGCTATGCCTATTCTCTGTCCTTTGCTATCATTTATCATTTTGATGGCATTGTTTGCAATAAAGATCCCTTGGAACAGCTTACGGAGATCGGAATATCCTGCGTCCAGTGCAATATTCTGAATCTGCACGCAAGAGCCAGGTACAACGCTTCGTGGATCGTAGTTATTGATATTGCGGCTGCTGTATCTATCATTTCCAAACTGTCGACCAGAGGTATCATCGCTACGCTGGAAGCTGTCCCCGGGGCCTGGTCCGTGTGAAAATGTAGGATGAAGACTTCCAGGAGGTCCCAAGATGGTACCTGGACCAGCACCAGGCCTACCTGCAAGGAATGGACGCCTCATTTCACCCATACCCCCTCGAAAACCTCCTCTAAAGTTGGTCGACCGAGGTAAGAAATCTCCCCTACCATCAAAGTCATTGCCCTCATTACCAAAGCCTTGTGCTTGTGATTGGTCTGCAGCCATGAAACATCCCGATCTGTCAGGTAATGGAAATCTGTTGCCCATCTCCCCAGGCTGCCGCCCTTGCCACCCTTCTCGAGCAGGAAAACTTGGCATTGTCTCCGACATGGGTCTCAGTGGCCCAGCTGGGAATGGACCACTGCCCATGATCCGTCGATTGTCCAGGTCTCCTCTTCCCACAGGCGTATCCATGGGACCAGTAATATTGCGGCTCGGCATAATCGGCCCCTTATTAAAAGCAACCGGGCCAGGTTTGACAACCGGCGGCACATTAACTTCCCAAACCGGTGTGTCCCCAGATCCCAATTTGTTCATGCTACCATTACTGTCTTTCATATTCTTGTCATCCTTCCTAACATCTCGGCGATCATCTCTCCTAGGTTCAGCGTCTCTCCCACCTCGCTTGCGATCTCTGTCCTTGGAGCGCTCCCGACTGCGCGAGCGACGACTGCGCCGGCTGCGATCCCTGCTCCGGCTGCGGTCTCGCCGCTTGCGATCTCGATCCCTGCGGTCTCGGTTGCGGTCCCTGTCTCGAGACCTCGAGCGGTCCTTGCGACGGTCTCGATCTCGGCTGCTGTTGCTCGTGGCGTCAGAGTCACGGCGGTCCGCGACCTTGGGAGCGTCGGGAGTGGGAACGGTGACGGGAGTCAATATAGGAGCAGGAGGAGGAGTGGGAGCAATGATGGGAGCTGCTGTGATGGGTGGAGCTGGCATCTGGAGCAGATTCTGCAGGGACACAGACTGCTGACGAGCCTGCTCGATCACCTTCTGCATCTCCGCTCGAGAGGACAGCATCAGTTTCAGCTTCACTTCTTTGATCTTGCCGCCGTCCGTCATCATGGCTTGACGAGCATCTTCATCCGTACTAAATAAAATAGGAATTATTTAAGACTTGCTCATCACATACAAAAATATATTTTAATAGGTACCTAATGACTTTGTTTTCATTTCCAAGAGAAAAGATGTATGTAGATGTAAGATGTATGTATCTTTCCACTTCATAAAATCATAAAATTTCAACTAGTACTGCTATAAACAGTTTGTTTGAAGGATGGGTCATGATTGCATTGTGTGCGTGAACATGCTTTCAACATTGCTAAATTTGAATTGACAAAGGTCTTGAAAATTATCAAATTAAGTATTTTGTCAACACATCTGCATGTATTTTCAAGACCGACAGATATGGTGCACTAACTATGAAGATGTATGTGACAGTGCGATATAAAAAATACAATTACGTAATAGTTCCTTATACTCTGTTGTCACACCGGTGTTGTACTAGCACCACAAAATGAAACTTAAGTAATTAGGTACGATGTAAATCTTATTAATTTGAAAAAATGTTGTACTGCACATCTTTTATCAATCCGATTTACTATTGAAGTTTATTTGCCAGTTTGTAAAATATGTGATCGTAATTTTATTACATACATTTACTTTGTTATTGGGTAAGGGGGCAAGTAATATTCTCCGATCAAACCAAAGCTAACATACTAATTTTTTTTGAGTTTAAACATTCAATAATGATTTATACATATTTGCAAACAATCTTCATGAATTGATCTACGTAATTCAAGCATACAACTGAATAGTTGGTGTACCTAATTAGTCCAAAAATAAGAAAAATTAAATTAAAAATTAGAGAAGTTCACCAAAGTTCAAAAATCATCGTTGAGAATCAGATTGCACTAGGGACTAACATAAATTGTAGATTTTTTAAAGACAATCCAACTACCTGAAAGCAATAAATGCGTCCCCTTGCTCGCCCCCCACAATGTGCACACCCCCCTCGGGGATGGACAGCCCTTGGAAGTGCTGGCGGATGTCGAGGGCATTGGCCGACCACGGCAAGTTCTGCAGGCGAATTATCACACTCATGCTGTCTGCCGCGCTGTCTGGAATCAAAGCACTGCACACTGATGGAAGGTTCTACGTACAATGCGGAGAAACACCTGCGAGGAGAAAGTTCCAGTCTCCAGAGAACCACATTTATAAAGTTGCATGTACGTCGCAAGATAGAAGACATTGAATGTGTAACATTTTAAAAATAATTTTGGTTGTTCACTTTTATCCCTCTACAAGGAAACATTTGTATTCATTACTTTTCTTCAGGTTTAAATTAAAATATGAAAGAAGGTATGATTCTGGAGATGCAAAAATTAAATAGAGCAACAATTCCTTTTCTATAGAGACGTCTCTGATTGCTTCCAGTACCCTTTAAAACTGAAGTTTCAATCATGGATCCAGTTCAAAAAGAGAGACTTTATTGAAAAAACACTGCCATAATAACATGGTTGCCACATGGACACAGTATAATATAAATGAAAATGACGTTATTGTAAATATATAGATGCGTAATAACTATGAAGTATCATGAAAATATGTATGGTCCGTGTCACACGGAGTTGTCCGCCAGACGTGGCCCCTAATGTTGCAAATAACTGTTTTTTTTCCATCCCTCAGTCTCTGTTTGCGATCGAGCGGTCTTCCGAGACCATCCCTCTCTCTCAGACAAGGGGTATTCAAAATATCCTAGCGGACAACTCCGTGTGACACGGACCATAGAGTAATGAATAGAATGAACAAAACAACAAATATAGTATTTATAATTAATGGAAACTTAAATCTACTGAATTGAATTCTGGCTATATAAATGATTCCTTAAAATTGCTACTGATCCTTTTAAAGCTACTAATAGATTTCATGAAATTCCTATCTAACTTAAAGTTAGTACAAAATAGTTTAAAAAAGTAGTCAAAGTTCCCCTAGCGCCTATGAAAAGACCAATGACTTCAATGCCTCTTGCCGCATACTTGTCTATAAAGTAGGGGATTGTTGGTTCATAAATCAGGCGCTTCTCGTCATCGATCTCTTGCGTTCTCTCTCTCAATTTGCTAAAACGGCCGAGCGAGCGTTTGTATCACCTTAATGAGACACCATTCCAATAATTTAAAAGGATACTTATTCCATTTACAAACTCAAAATGTGAATGTTCAAAGATGAATCTCATAACTATAAAAATAAACTTAGGATTTCTCACACTTGGGAAGTTTCTTATAAATTAGATTTCAGAATACCTAATTGTTGTGGTGCTTATAGTCCAGTAATTCTAGTGAAAAAATCAGCATAACCCACCACTAATTGCAACAGAAGCGTTTTTGGTACCCTTCGATTCAGAAACGTGTCCTCTACAACATATTATCCAAAATTGACAGAACGGAAAAAGGACGTTTAATGACGTTTAAAGTTAATTTCCCATATTAATACCATCTTGCAAAAAATAGTTTTTTTCATGTAACTCCGATTTTGACGAAACTTGGCAGAATTGTTCACCATCCTAAATGAACACAAATAGCTCTCCGAGCGTTTTCCTCTAAATCGCATCGTTTGGGAAATATGGACCTCGCAAAACGTCAAATTACACGCAAAGTGACCTAAATCGACGAAATATGACTAAAATATGACTTTTCAATGGGCAATATTACCCAAACGATGAGATTTAGAGGAAAACGCTCAGAGAGCTATTTGTGTTTATTTAGGATGGTGAACAATTCTGCCAAGTTTCGTCAAAATCGGAGTTACATGAAAAAAAGTTTTTTTTGCAAGATGGAATTAACATGGGAAATTATCTTAAAAAGTCATTAAAACATTTTTTCCATACAGCGATTTTGGATATGTTGTAGAGGACATTTTTCTGAATCGATTCTTGTATTGAAACCTTCTGTTGCAATTAGTGGTGGGTATAAGCACACAATTACTGGACTATTAGTTGAGATGTGCCTGCTGAACAGATGCTATTATTTTTGTTTTGAGATGAATAGTTTTCACGAAGGAACCCAACGACTCGATTCTTGAATACAGACCAATTATTGTGGATCTATTTCATGTGCTCAATAAAAAACATTAAAATTAGGGATGGGACGATTCCAACACCGATTCCCAGAGAATCGGAAGAATTGGTACCTATTCATTGATTCTAGCCCCATATCTAGCAATTCCGATTAATTTCACATAAATTAATGTAAAATTTTGTTATGTGAAATTTTATTCTGGCAAAAAATAGATTATAATGAGAATAGTGTGTGAAAAGATTGTACTATGTATTGAATTAAATATATTTTAAATAATTATCAATAACAAATACAGTAGGTATCAAGAATGGGAATCGTTTCGAAGAACCGGAATCGTGAAAATTGGAAACATTCCACTTCTAATCAATAATAATAATAATAATAATGTAATTTATTGAGCACATAAAATAGGTAAATAATTGGTCTGTATTCAACAATCGAGTCGTTGTTCCATACATCCATCTCTTCTCTTCAGCTGCTTCACCTCTTCACCGTTTACCTACTTCATCTTAATTCATAATAGTCATTAAAATTGTGCTTCAATATCAGTGGTAATATTGGAAAAACTTCCAAGCATTTGCTTTTTGGCTGAGGTAAAATTACTGAAAAAACATTCTCAGCAGGATGTAATCTTGATTCTTGTCTTCCAATGTCTATTATTATTAATAGTATTATTAAGTTACCTATTTAGAAAGATTGATAGATATGTTAAACTTTTTAAAACGGTAATTCGACACTAAAAGTTGCAAAACGCCACCTAGCGGAAAAAGTTAACATCTATACCACGAGTACTTGTGCTCATGCGCACAGGGCGCATTCAGGCAAGTCACTTAGATGTCAATCGTAACGAGTTAAGTAAAAGTTATAATTACATCGCGAAATAACAGAAATTGATGAATACCTTAGTGTCAACAATCAAATACAATCGGCATATTTCATTACAGCACACATTCATTCAAATTCTTGTGAAAACGAGATATCTATTCACCAAAACTCACCCTTTGACAGATGCAAATTGTTTTTCTCACGGCCTTCTGAACACCCATTTTTCTTGACGCCTCGTTCAAACAATTGCAATCTGTCAAATGCTGCTTTTGGTGAATAGACAACTCGTTTTTACAAGAATTTGAATGAATGTGTGCTGTAATGAAATATGCCAATTGTATTTGATTGTTGACACTGAGGTAAGCATCAACTTCTGTTATTTCGCGATGTATTTAAATAACTTTTTACTGAACTCGTTACGATCGACATCTAAGTGACTTGTATGTAAAAGTACGCACGCGCTGGGATTGTACTCGCGTGAGCGGCCATCTTACTGATATTAGCGCATTCTCTAGGTACTTTTAGTGTCGAATATGTATCGACATTAGGTCATCATCCGGTGCATTGCCAAAGCTACGACAACAAAGTCTTTACAGTAATAGTACCAGAGGTTTGTTCATTTACTCTTTACCCTGAATTTAGCTACACCTCATCGAGTCATCGAGATGATATGTAGCAAGTGGCAGGTTTGGCCAGGGTTTAACGAACAGATGTCGAATTTATGTTCAACGTGTTAATGTAGTATATTTATGTTGGAAGTATTGCTGGAGACTTGGAACTGACATCATGATCATCACCCACTGTTTTTCCCACCAAAATGTTACATGACATTTAAAATTCGTTTTTATGAATGCAAATTTTAATTTTGTTAGGTGATGAGTGTTTTTTTTTCATTATTATTTGCGTAGTTATTGACAAATTTACAACAATTGTCGAAGGAGACTTCCCTCGATAGTCAAGTCGAGTATGTTTACGGTGTGCAGTTGAATCGCTGGCAGTCAGCGTCTAGAGGTGCCAACGAACACGGCGTTATGCCGCTGGAGATGAGTTCATCACCTTGGCCATTGTTTAGTGCCTAAATGTGATCTGCAATTCGCTTTGGCACCAAAAGTGCCACAACTCATTCTATTTCAAGTTAATTCCTTTTTTCAGTTTTTCAGAAATAAATTTCTGTAATAAATAATAATTTTTTAGATGGTAATTTGGATTTGCTGACTGGGTCTAGACAGCAGATTTGTTTAGCCTTAGGCCATTTATTTAATATCCATTTTGGCTGAAATGGTATGGCAAGCGAGTATCATTTACTTATTACCTCGACTACAAAGGGTCACAAAGACTCATGTAATCAGATAAGCACACACTTAGAACTGCTCACTGCTCTCAAGTGTACCGCTATCTGTAGAGTGAAATTGATCTCAGCAACCTCTAGCTATAGCAATCATAGCGGTGCGACAGCCATATTTTCCCCGCACTAGGATGCGGTGTGCGCGCGCATGAGCTGTTTCGCCATGTTCCGCTTAACCAATGGAATCGTCTCGAAAAGCACGACGCTGTGTCAAAACATCGCGCTCATGGTAGACTTTGACTGAGAAATTGTGCCGCAAAGCCGCATCGCGTAGAAAACATCGCGTTCATGGAAGAAGCACTTAACTCTCTTTAGATGCCTTTAATGTGTCTTGTATCTCAATCTTCCGAAAAATAGTTTTCAGAAATTATTGCTCGTTCATAATCATTTTATTTTCATCGAAAAGTCGCAGAATATCATAGTATCATTTTACTTTGCAAGTAATTATCAAATAGTATTCCTATGAGAGGACTGTAGTTTCAAGCATGTGCAATAACTAGCATTGAGATTTGTTAGGGATTAGAAAAATAATTTTAATTGCAGATTTACAGAGATCGACACGAAGAGAGCCCACACCTCCATACGATCTTAGCACCAGCCGCAACATGATTCACATTTCCACGGTCGCCACCCTTATGTTATCGTCTGTGTAGTTTACTTGTCGCTGTAGTATCAACAAGGTTCACACATAACCTCGGCTCAAGCCCAATATCGCGGCACACTTAAGTATATTTATAAGTACACTCGGCCAAACAAAAATTGATCGTTGATCAAATTTGTTTGACTGATAAATGTTAGATTGCACCATCCGAAGTCAGTCCGATAAATGTTAGATTGCACCATCCGAAGTCAGTCCAAGCGATCTCCTTGTCTCACTCTAGTAGATGACCCCACATTTCAATGATAATGACAAGCTTCGATTGGTATGGGACATGACCAGTCATTCAAATTTGATCAACGATCAATTTTTGTTTGGCCGAGTGTACCTAATGGTTATTTTAATTGTGTGCTAAAACATATTATCATGTCATTCTATATTTGAGAATGAACTGGATAAATTTGTGTCTTCAAGATTGAGAATGAATCAGTTCAAGTAAAATGTCACAACCTTGTCACAATATTTTGAGATTATTAACATGAATTGTTCATTTGGTCCAATTGTTCGATGTTGTAGCCAGTTTCGGCATCATATTGTTCATTAAATTTCGCTGTTAGTTTCTCATTAAATAAGCACTACTCTCATAAGACTATGAGAAAAATTCAATAAATTAGCAAGAAATATTATCCATTGAACGCATATAATTACTTATAGAAAGATGTAAATCGTTTCTAGAGGGCATCAGGAGCCAAATTATTTATTTTGTACCATAAGCATAGTTTATGGTTGAGCAATATACCTACAGAAATATAATGATGAATTGCACAATATCCTCCATAACTTTGGTACGATTATTAGATTTTTATGTGCATTCCAGTTTTCGAGCAGGTAGAAGAATGAAACGAAGCGTTAAGGCTGAATTACACGATTCAAGACTTGGATCATATAAATGAAACCACTGAATCATTTAACACGCGTCCAAGCCTTGAATTCAGGACATCTCTTCAACCTTTTCAATTAGAACATGTCCTATTTTCCTACAAATCTTGAAATACTTCAACCAATTGTTAATTTCACCGCAACTTCAATCAACAATAAACATTAAATCATCTATATTCTTTCATGTTTCCTTGAAATCAAGGGTTGAATTCAACCCCTTCAAGGAAACTTGAACCGTGTAATTCAGGTTTACCTCTCAAGCCTCATTCTTTAGCAAAAGGAATATATATTTTAATTTGTGCATAGACTGGTCTGCTGGTCTATAAAACAACTCGTACTTCTTCCCAAAACCCCTGGAGATAAACAAGTCCTCAGTCCTGTGTCACAAGCATAATAATTAATGGTATCAAGCAATAACTTGGGGAACATTGGGCTTCTGGGTCTTTACAAGAAGGCAACCTAGCTAGAGTGTAGCGACCTATGAAGATAATGGGCCCATTATCTTTGGTTCTCATAATTGTACGAACGCATCAAATGGCAGGAACACATTTAAGTAGGTAACTATTACATAAAATATCACTTTCAGTCACTGGAAGAACTCTCGTTCAGACTGAATCATTCCACGCCAGAACGACAGCTTCTATAATAAATGTATCTTCAAGCTTTAAATGAACAATGTTTCATTGCGTGGTCGACACATCTCTCAATAAATCGGCACGGCAGCTGAGAAGAGACAGAAGCTGACGGTAACTCTCAGACTCAGCATGAACATTAGTTTTATGTAAGAGTAATATAAGATCTAGGTAGGTAGGTAGGTATGTATATGTAATAACAAAAGAATGTCAACATGTAAGAAAATAGTTTGTACATACTGCATTTGAAGAAATATTGAGAATAGTTCCAATAGTTATGGTCGTATGTAGTAGTATAATAACGTTTAACGGTGCGTCGACAGCGAGGTCATTTTGGGCCCTTTACAAGGTTTTGTTTACTATCATTAAAACTCTATTTCCTCTTTGGGATGAGTTAGGAAGCAGATTTTTGTATGATAAGAATGTAGAACTATCAAAAATTGTGCAAGATACGAGATTAAAAAAAAATGCAAAATCAATATTTTCTTCTATGATCATGTTGAATGCCAATACAAAAAAAAATACGGGCACACTCGTTAAAGGGTTAAGGCCAAGGGGGAACACCATCTCGAGGGGGGAGCCGGCCTGAGAGGGGCCCAAGACTTTGGGGAGGGCATTGAACTAGGTCGACCCTGAACTGCTCGAAGTTGGGACCAACTTGTAATGTGATTTGGTCCTTAAGCCCCACCACCGTGGCAAGGTAGCAGTCCATCGGTGAGGACGGACTTATGTTTGTTCCTACTTTTATCAACCTTTCCATGCACAAAGTTCTTAGATTGGACCAATGTTACAATGTAGTCCCCAACGGAACACCAATACCTAAAGTGTCATTCACAGTTGGACGTTAATGTTCCAACGAAACAAACCGTCTGCACAACTGCCTTGCAAGATGAACATTGTTCACCTCCAACGCCAGCGCTCCTCGACGAAGTGAACTCGACCGCTGTCCGTTCCAGAGGCTCCAACATCAAAGACATTAATGTCAAATGTAGAGGAACCCTAACCCTTTAATATCTATCTGCTCACCCTAAGAAAATCTCTTTGCTTGCCAAAAGTTTGAACATTTCTACATTATTTAGAATTATGTAGCAGAATAATATTATCGGAATACCAATAGGTAGGATACTTCACAAAACTAAATTGAAAATTATCTAGTTATGGTCATACAAATAAAAATAATAATTCCTTGTTCAAATAAAATACTGTGGGATTTCAATTGGAGTTACTAATCCTTCGGTCTACACACAACTCCTAAACCGTAAGAAATTTGCATACGTAATTCTGCTAACTCTTAAACAATGTACCTAGGTGTGTAGGTACCCATCTTTCCCATTATTTTACTACACTTATCTTAAGCCCCATTTACACGGTAACATTTCCTGTAAAATCTTTTATAAAATCTTTTCGTAAAATCTTTTCGTAAAATCTTTTACAGAAATAGAACATGTTTTAAATCATAAAAGGTTTTACACAACCCTTTTACAAACATTTTACGAAGATTTTACCATCAAATTGGCTTGTTTACACGGTAAAATTTCTTTTACGAAAAGATTTTATAAAAGATTTTACAGGAAATTTTACCGTGTAAATGGGGCTTTAGAACATAAATTATAGAATTAAGATTAGATTGTATACCCATTCAATGTTCTCAGCCCTACCTACTCTACTCAACAGCAATGATGATCACGGTCCAATGTTGCATCCAGTAGGTAGTCTCATTGGGATGGAGGCAGAAGTCAGCTGACGTAAACCGAAGTTGGCATGTCGGCGACCTCTCATTAGTCGATTCTAGGAAAATTATCTGCTATTGCTCTGTTAAGATCCATCCTACATTGCTACTTCCATCCTTCATTCTCTTTGGTTATTTTATTTGATCTGTTGCAATGACTGCTTGCTTTTAGGTAGGTTGAGGGTGGTATTTATTTTGATAGCATGGACGAGTAGATTTCTAACTTGTTTGTGGGGAGTACATATTGTACTACATCGGAGATAGTACAATACAAAATATAAAGCTGAACCTTGACATCCAGTTAATATCCGGCTGTCAACTACGAGCTCAGTAGTCAGTAGGATACTTTCCGCATCATACATATCTCCATCCTTCCCTATACTCGTAATTCAATAGTTTTTCTCTCGCAAAGTAAAATTAAATCGTTGCCCTAAGTCATATGGTACGATGTGTGGTTTTTCATACTTCATATAATTATATGATATAATATGAAAGAGTGGGGTGATCAGAAATTGGAGATCAAAATGTAGAATTACTAAATGTCTGTTGTAGATAGGTACAACTAGGTTCACTCAATATTCTGTCTACTACTTATGTGTGGTATTTATTAATTGGTAGGTATTTCCTACCAATTGGTAGGTTGGTTGGTATTGTAGTTCTTCTTAACATTTCTAAAGGAACGCCTGACGAAACTCCTGGCCCAACGACGGTCACATCCCAAGTAGAAAGCATCGGCAGCAGATATCCGTTGAATTGCCGACGATTCCAGGAAATAGTACCTAGAGTATCCAGTGCTGGCGTTTCCTAATATTTGTCGATCGCAAATGATTTGAATGGAGATCAGATCTTTCGATATTTCACGTAGGCACTTTACCTACAATATTTGAAATTTAAGATTCATTTCAGATGTATATTGAAATTACTAACCAGTACCTAATTTAATTACCTTTTTTATATATGAAAAACAAAATTACAAGTTATTCTAGTCTCGCTAAACCAACTAGTTTGCAGGGCTATGAATTAGTTTTAACTTTTAATATTACGTAACAATTTATTAAAAGTAGTTGGTACCTACAATAACTTTATTACCTAATTAGTTAGTATTACATCTGAAATTCACCTTGCCCCTAGTAAAATGTTCAAGGTCAATCCTTCACTGTATTTATGACTAATTATTCATTTATGAAATAAGGTCGACTGATCGTGGGAGGTTGCGTTTTGCACATAAAACCATTTCATAATTATCAAGTAGATCATGATTCTCCTCACGCCATTTATATTGTCCGAAACTATGTAGTCTGCGACAGTTGACAACTGGTAGGTACTTGACCCACGGTAAACCTGGTCTAGGAATGTTTGATGACGTTGAAACTAGAAAACAACATGTTCCCCTTCTCAACGGATGTACTATTGTGTGTGTTGGTTGACTAAAAATTTAACTTTTGTTTGATGTCAAATTTCATCCAAGATGCATTTTAAGCAAAGTTGCAGGTCAGAATTCACTGACCTCCATACCCAGTGTTATCTACAGTGGAATGAATTCCTTTAGTAAGTTTTTGAAGGGACCAGGATAAAATACGTACTAAAGTGAAATACGTACTAGAAAAAATTAAACATGTGTTCTTATGGGTTTGGGGACCTTTGAAAAAAACGCAATAGGGTGAAAAACGTATTAAACTTAGAAACGAACTAAGGAGGTTCCACTGTATATATCATCACAGCTATTGAAGGCATAGGTAATGTCGAAGACCCTCACTTCGAAGGAATTATAAAATGATTGCCTACAACTTATGAAAACAAATCCAGACAAATCAAGAAAATAAACATGTCTGAGAATGTCTGAACATTATACTGAAACTTTTCAATTAAGACAATACTAATTAAGCCAGTAAAAAAAAATTTAAAAAATAATGTGTAGAATTATATCAACAAATTAAGTTGAGTGAGTGTAGACATTTCAATTCAATGTCAAGTTGAAAACACTTCTAGACACACTTTAAATCCTTTGAAGAAACTAAAAAATTTCTCGGAGCTGTCTGGCCCAGGCCTGCATGAAGCAGCATGAGACATGCACTTTTATTGTTAATTTGTGTGATTAGAGCAGTTTGCTGGTTTATCATTTTCAGATTATTAGAGCCCTACCAATGTACAGTTTTGTACATTGGTTGTGCCCCCGCTCCCCCCATGAAAATGTTTGAAAATCAATATATTATGAGACAAAAAACATCATAATTATAAAAAGAAAATTGGGCTTACGGGTAGTTTTTAGGGGTGTGCGAGTACTCGAAATTTCGAGTTCGAGTCGAGTTTGGGGGGTGAATCAAGTCAAAAAGGGTTAAACTCAACTTTTTCGAGTTTTCAAATTTTTTTTTTTTTTTTTTTTTTTTTTTTTTTAAGACAATATCTATCCTGCCTACATCCTTAACAGACCCCTACCTACTTCTTCCATCAATAATCCACTCCTCAACTCACAAGAACACATGAATTTCTGTTAAAATGTCACACAATGAAATAATAATGAAGCATTGTTGGATGAAATTGTTGAGATTTGGGAAATATGATATTCCTGCTGATAAGTGACATAACTCGTCTAAGTGCTTCTGACAATACTTCTAGGAATGCAAAAAACCAGAATTTTGGCCTAAGGAAGTTCTAGGGTCTTTGGCCTTTACATTCTCATGTAGTGTAGTACCTAGTAGTATTTCTAGTTGAAGATTGCATGGATTTTTTCCCCCAAAATACAGTAGCTGTTAAAGCTTAGATCTTTACTTGTCATTCCAAGCTACAAAATTCTAGTAGCAGCACTTCAAACCCCAGTAGTATGAGAATCAAAATTATTTACCTATAGGTACACATTATATCTTATTATAAGAAATTACATGAATTAGCAGCCCTACAATGTATAGATGATGTATGATTAATGTAAATATTTCTATTCATTTCGTGTTGGTCGAATAATAATTTTATGACCTAATAGTACACAGGTGAACATTTGCTGAACATGACTCGAACTCGACTCGAAAAACTCGATTCATCTCACTGACTCGACTCGAACTCGACTCGACCTTAAAATATCAAACTCGCACAGCCCTAGTAGTTTTTAATCACAAACTAGACTGGGAAAAGCCCCAATGAGTGAGACACTAGCAAGATTGACTGACCCGATAGCACGAGGTAAAACTTGCAATGTCAAAGATATAACTAAACTAACAGTTGCCTATGGATTGCCGATCATAAAGTCAAGTCACTACACAAGTATGCACGACTGAGTAAAAGCCAAGTGTAAAAGACTTGACTGCTAAGATGGGGATTAGGTAATACCAACTTAAACCTCATTACCAGAAATACTCAATATGTCTGTTTACGCTTATTGTGTAGTAGAAACAGATAAAAATAATGTAGTCAGTCCAAGTCGACGACCGTCTTAGGATTGAACTTAAAATATGCATCCACTATGTACAGTGCTAATCAAGAAGCACGGCTCATAAGGATGCAACGGACTAGGACAGATGGGTTTACCTTTCCGATTTGATTCAAATCTAATCTTCTCTCTTCAAAATGCTACTTATATTAGCACTAAAATCTCTTTCGACGATATCTATTGACGTCCGATCTCACACCTCGAAGCACGCTGCAGGCAACTGCTGCAGCCGTCACTTTGCTGTAGCAACACTCGGAAAATTACTAATGTCTTTCAAGAAGCCTTGACGACGCTCTGCGGTAAGTAGTAGTACTTACTTACTACGCTATGTTACAGATGTATCAATGAAACTCATCTGAAAAGCAAAGAAAAACAAAATTGAATGACACTTTCAATTTCAAGAATATACCTAACCCTAAAGGTTGATTCCAGTGTTGAATGCAGGCCCTTCCAAACTGTGAAGTTCTGAATGGCCGTTTCATTTAGAGCCTTGTTGAAAGTACAAAACATTAAATTCAATCTTCCATTTCAATTGTTTTCTTAGTTCCCACGGGAGTTTTTCAATTGGCGAGCACTAGGTTTGTTTGTCGGCCTGTTCCGAACCTGCTCGGAGCAAGCGGAAGTCGTCACCGATTGTGTTAGGTGCATGAATTACGAATCAAAACTCGACAGATAGGTATAAGTAAACTTTTCCGTGACGACTTCCGGTGTGTTCCGGGCAGGTTAGAACACCCCGACGAACAGACCTACTAGGTTTGTTCGTCGGGGTGTTCTAACCTGCTCGGAACAGGCAAAAGTACGTCACTGAATATGTTAGGTGCAAGGATTTCGAATCAAAATTCGACGGATAGGTTAGGTATAAGTAAACTGTTCCGTGACGACTTCCGGTGTGATCAGAGCAAGTTAGAACACCCCGACGAACAGACCTAGGTAGGTACTGTCTTCATGTGTTTGAAGAGGGTGGTAGCAAATACAGTTATTACTAGTACTAGGTAGGTACTGTATTTTGTAGTAGGTAGGACCTAAGTATAGAAGTAAATAAATACTACCTAGTAGGTAGGTAGGTAATTACTTATGACCTTGGAAGCTTGAGTTCCCAGATAGAATTCAACATAGGACCTAGGCTACCTATAGGTAATATAGGAAATTAATCTTGTGTAGAGGTTCCTAGCACAGAAGGTAGGTAGATAGCTACCTAGGAAGGTCTTTCCCGAAGTTGTAGGTACCTACCTACTACCTAGGTAGTACTAGGACCTACTAAATGATGATGGCATCTTGGGACTTCAACCAAAAGACAAGGGAGTGTCAATCTAGGCCCTACGTCTAGGTACCTAGGTTTATTGCCCAACTTGTCTTACTCCTACGCAAGCTAGGACTTTATTTATTCTTACCTCATTATAGATAATATATATTTTATACTGTTTGTGTACGATTTATAAACAAAAACCCTATTCCCTGCTTTATCGATGAAACAGTAGAAAAACACAAAATGGCTGCCAATTACGTTTGTTGCCGTTGCCGAAGAGAAGGAAGAAGCGAGGGAAGCCACACCACAACTCACACCGAGATTGAGAAGGCCGTGAGCGGAAGTGCAATATTTCGGGCGGGGATTTTCGAAATATGGGCTGATTATTTCGAATAATGGTTGCAAGTTGCAATACAACATTTTTAAATGTTAACCCAATCATTCTAGTTGTAATTTATAGTTGTACATATAGTAATTTATGTAATTTATGTAATTTATTAGCTTTAGTACTTTCACATAATACTTGTACTAATAATTTGAGTGCATAATTTATTAAAAAAGATATTTTATTATCTTTATACATGCTTTGATTTTATTCCAGTAATAAACTCCAAACTCCAAGTTATAGGTTTGTCCTATCTCTCACCATGTTAATATTATGACTTTTCATCATATCCATAACCTTATGACGTGAGATAAGAAGAGAAGAGATAAGAAAAAGGCATACTTTGCAGACAAGTTCGAGGAGAAAAAGGGAAATTCAAAGGAAATTTGGAAATTACTAAAAACTTTTTATTCTGGCAAAAACAACCTAAATCTAGTGGAGCGGTCGCTCCACCCAGCCAAGTCGTACTGTACACTCACACTCACTCAACATACCGTAAATGCCTAATAAAATGAGGAGCAGACCAACTACTTTTACTGTAAGCAACAACATGGCATTTTCGGCCTACTGGATCATAAAATTGGAAAATTTCACATTGTTGTGAAATATCTTAATTTTGAGCAATGGCCCACCCCACCACATATACCAAATTTGGGAACAATAGGCTATACCATTTGCGAGCTAGAGGGCCGTGAAAACAGTGAAATTACATCACTTTCATCTTCTTTAGATGATGATGATTCAGAGGGTCAGGAAATACCGCAATCACCGCCACAACCTAAACGGCTTAGCCGATCGATCTGAAATTTTTACCACATGTGCACTTTTGGCGTCTGAGGTGCCTTTTTATAAAACCAACCGGTAGTCGCCATTTTGAAACCGGAAGTGACGTCATATCTCGAAAACGGCTAAACCGATCGGAATGAAACTAGCGCCAAATGATTCAGACGGTCGTCTATATGAAACCGGAAATGACGTCATGAAAATGAAGATCTAGATTTTAATGACCTCTTACTACAATAACTACATATTCAGAAGGCTTATAATGATACATAACATTTATAGAAATAAATTCTAGGTGGCAGTTATTTCAGTCGCCATTTTGAAAACCGGAAGTGATACCATATCTCGAAAACGGCTGGACTGATTGGAACGAAGCTTTCGCAATTCTTCATGGAATATCACTTTAAAGTGGTTCCATCGTTTCGGCATAGGAATGAGAATTTGCTGTAATTCACACCAAAGATTAATGAAACCATATTACATACAACTAGCAAAAAATATTTGCCCCTTACGGTATCATATAATTAGATATTCTTGATTGAAGATCATCTTTTCCCCCATAAGATAACACAGGGAGACATGAAATCGTCCTGGAAAATTGGCCTTAAATTGCTCCTAAAACCGCAAGAGGAATGACAAATTATTGAAAAAAGTCTCAAATTAAAGATAATAATTTTTAGAATAAGACGGCCGTTTGAAAATATGGGGTCACGGGCCAAATAAGAAAGAAACTGTGTACAATGTGTAAAATTTACCATAAATCTGGCAACATTGCACTACAAATATGAATTATTTTGGAATAGTTGAATTGAAACTTCAATTAAAAACATATAATTGGAGCGTACGGTAAGATATAATTGTTTTATGCTGTTGTTTGAGGTATTATTTCATCAGAGATTTGAATGAATTACGGCGAATTCTAAGCACCTTGGCTGGAGCAGTGGGACCACTTTAAGCTTAGGTATATTGAGCACCAAACACAATTTTTCGTATTAACCAATTCGGAAATGGCGTATTTTTTAAAAGTATTTAGTCATTGTTGCTCCGATGTGTGTTACAAGTTGTGTAAATAAACTAAAAAAAAAGTGATATCCCCATAAAAAAACACTCCGTGTAAAAATACCAGCCAAGTCTCTTCAACTATAAAAAAAAATAGAAGAAATCTAAAAATTCAGCACTGAAAAGTAGTGATATCAAAAAATTAGCCAAGTCAAAACTTAATTTTAAAAACCAAAATATACTTGGCGCATCGTTTTTAAGGGCATTATAGGCATATTATATATATTTAGGTACATTTGATTTTTGGCATATGCTTCTATACTATTTATATACACGATGCGCCAAGTATATTTTGGTTTTTAAAATTAAGTTTTGACTTGGCTAATTTTTTGATATCACTACTTTTCAGTGCTGAATTTTTAGATTTCTTCTATTTTTTTTATAGTTGAAGAGACTTGGCTGGTATTTTTACACGGAGTGTTTTTTTATGGGGTTATAATGAGCTATACTTTAACAACAAAAAAATTCTTGGTACTGCAAATATTGCAGAACAGTTTAACTCCTATTTTGTTCAGAGTGTCTCTGAAATAGTCACGAATATTCCAATCTCTGAGGACTTGGATAAATTCCTTTGTAATATTAAGCTAAATGAAAATGAAAACACCTGGATACCTTTATAAAAATATCCCATACACAGGTTGTTAAGGTGTTAAAAGAAATGAAAGATACCGCGCCTTGGGAGGACGGAATAAATAGGAAAATATTACTTATTACATTGTCTGTACCCGAAGTTTGTTCATTTCTTTTGTCTATTATAAATGATTCTTTGAACTCGGGCCTAGTCCCGTCACAATTAAAAGTATCTATTATAACACCGGTTCCTAAAGTAGCCCAGGCTATTGACGGAGAAAATTTTAGACCAATAAATTCGTTACATATTACAGATAAAATACTTGAAACATTGGTTAAAAACCAACTTACAAATTTCATAAGTAACAACAATATATTAGTAAATGAGCAGTCTGGTTTCAGGCCATTACATAGCTGTGAGACCGCAGTCCAGTATGTAGTAAATGACCTTAAATTGAAAATCCAGAACCAGTGCTACACCAGAGCAATTTTCATTGACCTTAAGCGTGCGTTTGATACAATTGACCGTGATATACTTATTCAAAAACTACAAAAATATGGCTTTCGCGGAATTGTTTTAAAATGGATGACCTCATACCTTTCGGAACGGTATCAAAAAGTTAAATTGTGCAACTACGAATCTGCAAGGGTGGAAAATAACACAGGTATCCCCCTCCCCCAGGGGTCAATCCTGGGACCACTTCTTTTTATCCTGTACATAAACGATATTAGCAAAATTTTTAAACACTCTACTATTCACCTATATGCTGACGATGCCGTAGTTATTTGTAGTGGTATAGACCCGATACATGTGCATAGTAACTTGATAGAGGATATTCAAATATTGGAGAAATGGCTGGTATCTAACAAATTGCAGCTAAATGTTCCTAAAACAAAATCTATGACCTTCTGTAATAACGCATTGCGTAAAAAATATCCTACATTTGTAAATTATGGCTTTATGGTCGCTGGTGAGATGATTAAAAATGTAAAAATCTTTAAGTATTTAGGCATTATGCTTGATGACAATCTCCTCTTTAATAATCATGCTCAATATATTACAAAAAAAGTAGCTAAGAAAGTGGGTTTATTTCAAAGGAATTGTAGTCATTTGCCTAAGCAGAGCAAAATATTGATATGTCAGGCAATCATCACACCACATTTCGATTACTGTAGCTCTGTTCTCTTTCTACTAACACAAAATGATATTGACAAATTTCAAAAGCTGCAAAATAAGGTAATGCGTAGTATTCTGTGGGTCGACAAAACCACGTCCATTAACAAAATGTCCACCACACTTGGCTGGCTTACAATCAAACAGAGAATACTGCTTAATACGCTATCTTTTATATACAGAATAGTTCATGGTCTTTCTCCACTATACTTAAATCAAATCGTCAATTATAATGCTAATATACCCCACCCATATAACACCAGACACTGCATTGATATAAATGTACAGCGAGCTCCATCTACCTTTGGAAATAATTCATTATTTTCCAAAGGCATGAAAATGTATAACCGTCTCCCTAGTCATGTTAGAGAAAATGTAAATATAGTTTCATTTAGAAATGACTGCATAAAGGTTATATGTGAGGGAGCTTGGAAACCTGATCCACTTTCGCACTGTAATGCTGGTTTCTGGGATAAGCCTTAAGCCATCATTGATCGTTCGTTATCCCATAAATTCATCAATTAGACATTAGAGGGTATAGTAATCTGTATAAGTTAACTTTAAAATCTTAGTGTTTTACTACAAATCTATGTATCTATGTATGTGTATCTCTATGTATCTGTGCATACAAACTTACTTACTTAATTATTAACTTAATTACTTAATTAAATGGCTTAATTTTGTAATTTTAGTGCTTTACTACAAATCTATGTAATACCTCTGTACAGGTATCTATGTAATGTAATGTATGTGTATCTATGTATTGACATTTTTACTGCTGTAAATGTACCTTATCTATGTAAAATAGCTTATATAGCTAAATAAAGAAGTAATAATAAAAAATAATAACTGTTTCGAGAATAAGGGTCATTAATATTGTGTCATGCTCTGGGAGTGGGACACAATTAAAAATTGAGTTTTGGTACAAAATCTACACAAAACTTTATGTAGATTCTATTCTATTAAAAGAATATATTATTGAGCGAGCGAAGCGAGCGACTCCTTTTGACTCTTTTTACACGGACCTCTGTTTCTTTCTTTTTTTTTTTTGATTTTTTGGCTGCTACCTGGAGCAATAGAAGTCACACCGTTTCACCGATCGATCTGAAATTTTGCACATATGTAGATACAACCTTCTCTGTTTGCTGATTAATTATTTTTTGAAATACATTCCTTGGTTCATTGGTAAAATAAATATCTTCTGATAGGTTGAAAAATGAAAATGGTCTTCGATAAATCTTATCAAACTCATATTTTGCATGGTAATTAAGACCAACATTGTCTATTATTTTCCAATTTTTCAGCCCAATCGGTTAAGAATGTATGAACTTATTGACATTTTTAATAGCTGTCAGAAACTGTTTAACGTTTAATCTAGGTTTAATAACGTTAAAACGTTTATTAATGTTTTCTTTATGTTAACGCATCTTCGGTTCTATGTTTGCGCACGTGTCCGGTGCTCGCTCATCAACGCGTTTCACGGAGCGTTTTCCTAGTTATTTCCTTATCAGTAGAACCACAGGTAGGACTAATCAAAAAATAATTTTCGAGATCATAGTGTTATGTCGTAAAAAAATATTACTATCTGAAAGGTATGAAGAGAATGTTTAAAAAGCATACGGCCAAAGATGTTATTAAAACTAAGCGGCTGTGCATAAAGATCTTCACGCTTCACGGGGGGGGGGGGGGGGGGGGGGCACCAGTGACACAGTTTGACAGGGGGGGGGGGGAGGAAAGGCTCGGGAGCCAGTAGAACGTCATGTTTTGATATCCACCCCAACCCCAAAATAAATTGTACACCCACTCTTTTAATGACTACCCCTCACGAATGTGATCAACAAACTCACAATATTTTCTTCTGATCACATAATATTATATAAAAATATTTGTGAAAATGACAAAAAAATTACTTTTTGGCCTTTTGGGCCGATGTAGTCTCTAATCAGTGGATCATCTTCAAAGCATTTTCATTTTTTTTTAAGTCAAAATTTTGACTTAACGATTGAAGAGGCTTTTAAAAATACTATGCAGTGTAGTTTTATATCCCATTTCTAAATATGTGTTTGAAAGACTCTACCTCTTACCGTCTTTGTCACAATTAATTGATTTAATTCTCAAAAAAGTTCAAAAATGCCTCTGTAGCCCCACCCCCTGTATTTCCCTGACTGTACACCACACCCACCAGGGGTCAAAGTGCAGACAAGTGAATTTTTACTTCTCAATACACACTTCTTCACAATTAGACTCTCCATAAAAAAACAGCTTATTTACCTCCATGGTCACAGCAAGTCCGCCGGGGGGAAGGGGGGGGGATGGGGGGGGGGCGTCCACCCTTATCAGGCGAGGCAGCAGCAAGGTTGAATGCAGCCCCAACATTCAAATTCCGCCAAATTTTAAATCGCACATTTTATGATTCATAGTTTCATCCGTTTCATCATTTTGCACGGACGAGGTGGACACTGGCTCCATCGTCATTCGTCACGCTTGTTTATGGAATAGGACGAAAGTCAAAGCTCAAATACTTGGTGTTTTTTAAATATACGATTTTCAGGACTTGTCATTCATTTCATGTCATTCTTCTAGTGGAGCGGTCGCTCCACGCCAGCCAAGTCGTACGGCGCGCGCACACTCTCATTTAAAAAGACTGGAGCAACCCACTTTTACTGTAAGCATCAAAGTGGCATTTTCGGCCTACTGGATCTTAAAATTAGGAAATCTCACATTGTTACGAAATATCTTAATTTCGAGCTATGGCCCACCCCACCAAATATACCAAATTTGGGAACAATAGGTTACGCCCTTTGCGAGCTAGAAGGCCGTGAAAACAGTGTTTTAGGGCGGTTTTAATCTCAGTAGTAGTAGTAGTAGTAGTAGTCTCCTGGAATTCAAATCCGGTAACAAGGCCACAGCCTTAACGGCTGAACCGTTTGATCTCACATTTTTACCACGTGTGCACTTTTGGCATCTGATTTAACCTTCACCCCATAAATTTTTTGTACCGCCATTTTGAAACCGGAAGTGACGTCATATCTCAACAACGGCTAAACCGATTGGAGCGAAAATAGCGCCAAACGATTCGGACGGTCAACTATATGGATTACCTATCATTAGCAAAAGACTAAACATTATGTTAACGAAACCTCATTTCGTTACGAATGGTAGTTTGACGTTATTTGCGGATGATACTACTCATTTTTTAAGTAATGAGATGGAATGTTCGTCCCGTGGTAATGCTTCTGTTTCTAGTCGTAATAATACATTAGCGGTGGAACATCTTGCATCCTGGGTTGAAAGTAATAACTTGTGTTTAAATATGTCTAAAACGGTTCTATTGGAATTTCAACCTAATAGAAGTACCCATGATCTGACTTGTCCTTTGATTTATCTATATAATAAAAGTTTAGTTACAAAGAGTTCTACAAAATATCTGGGTATCACATTGGATAATAAATTGAATTGGGAAGAACACATTAAAGATGTTGGGAGTAAAATTGCGTCCGGGTGTTTCCTCATTAAACGAATTTTGAGTATTAGTAATTTCACTACCGCAAAATTAATTTATTATTCTTATATTCATTCCAGGCTAACTTATGGAGTTATATTATGGGGACATTCATCTCGTATTAAGAGACTATTCATTCTACAAAAGAGATCTATTAGATATTTGGCAGACGCTAAATATGACCCTTGTACAGCAGGTGTGTTTTATAAGGACTCTTGTAGATCATTATTTAAACGGTTTAATATTATGACTCTGCCTTGTATCTATATTTTTTATGTTATTATGTACGTTATTGAAAATAAGCATTTGACAATTGAGGGCAATGAAGTTCATTCGCATTTTACTAGAAATAATAAGGACCTAAGAACATCAGTAGTTAATTCAAAATATAATAAACAGTGTCCTTTATCTGTTGGTGTTATGTTTTATAATAAGTTAAGTGTAAATTTAAAGAGTAAAATTGATTACGATAGGTTAAATATTTTTAAATATAATTTAAAAATGTTTCTTATTAAAAATTGTTTTTATTCCACTGATGAGTTTTTGACATTTGATCAAAATGATCATATTTAGTGTATAAGGCTTAATATGGTATTTTGTTAAGAATTAATATTAACATTATTGATTTCTTGTGTTCCCTGTTTTTATCGGGTATATGTAAAATATATTGTATCTTTGACGATGTCATATATCATTGTATATGGTCAATTGACAAATAAAGAATCTGAATCTGAATCTGAAACCGGAAATGACGTCATGAAATTTGAAATACATCGATTGTCATTTCGGCAACAAAGGTTGATCCGATTATTTTGATATTTATGTAACGTATGTACTTCTGATATCTCATTTGACTTGTTACAACACCAACCGGAAGCCGCCATTTTGAAACCGGAAGTGACATTATATCTTAATAACGGCTAAATAGATTTGAACGCAACCAGCGCCAAACAATTTAGACGGTCAACTATGTATTATCATCAGTAATATTTGCAGTTTCCTAAAGCAAAACCGAAAATGACGTCACACATTTTAAAAATCTCACAAATTTACATTTTGATACAATACATACTATTTGAGACAGCTTATAATAAGATGTAATCATGTTTAAATTAAAATTCAAGGGGTCAGAGATTTCAGCCGCCATTTTGAAACCGGAAGTAACGTCGTATCTTGAAAACTGGTAGACTGATCAGTACGAAACTAGCGCCAAACGATTCGGAAGACTATCTCTATGGAATAGGAACAGTCAAACCTGAATTTTCCTGGTAATGACGTCATTCAAATTTAAAAATTATTTTAATCCCCGTTCTTTACAATGAATACATATTCAGAAAGCTTAAAATGATACTTATTAATTGTAGATATAAATTCTATGTGGCAGTGCAGTACGTTTAGCAGCCATTTTTAAAACCGAAGTGTTATTCCATATCTCGGAACTGGGTTGGCCGATTGGAATGAAACCTTTGCAAGCAAATATATAACAGATTTTCATTAGTAGTAACCAAATTGTAAATGGCGATTTTTTTTAAAGAATTTAGTAATTGTTCATTTCATATGTGTCACAAGTTGTAAGAATAAACTAAAAAAGGGAGTGATATCCCCATAAAAAACACTTCGTGTAAAAATACCAGCCAAGTCTCTTCAATTAAAAAAAATATATGAAATCTAAAAATTCTGCACTGAAAAATATTGATATCAAAAAATTTGCCAAGTCAAAACTTTATTTGAAAATCAAAAAATACTTGGCGCATCGTGTATATAAATAGCTTAGAAGTATAGGCCAGATATAAAATATACGTCAAATATACATATATACATATAGTATACCTATAATGCCCTAAAAAACGATGCGCCAAGTATTTTTTGATTTTCAAATAAAGTTTTGACTTGGCAAATTTTTTGATATCAATACTTTTCAGTGTGACACATATGAAAGTAGTTTTCAGTACTTTCCACGCGGCCGCCACGTGCGTGCCAACTGTCATCGAGCAGAAGAACACGACTCCGAGCGACTAGACACGCAGCGCTGACCCGCTCCAACAACACCTCCTGGTCAGTCACTGCGCCGTCCATGACTCATGACACTGCGCCGTCGCGCATATGCAGTGCTGACGTTGCGTCCTCGAGCCTCCATCTTGCTCCATCCAGTGCTGCCGTTGCGTCCTCGAGCCTTCACCTTGCGCCATCCAGTGCTGACGTTGCGTCCTCGAGCCTCCACCTTGCGCCATCCAGTGCTGACGTTGCGTCCTCGAGCCTCCATCTTGCGCCATCCAGTGCTGACATTGCGCCCTCGAGCCTCCATCTTGCGCCATCCAGTGCTGACGTTGCGTCCTCGAGCCTCCATCTTGCGCCATCCAGTGCTGACGTTGCGTCCCCGAGCCTCCATCTTGCGCCATCCAGTGCTGACATTGCGTCCTCGAGCCTCCATCTTGCGCCATCCAGTGCTGACGTTGCGTCCCCGAGCCTCCATCTTGCGCCATCCAGTGCTGACATTGCGTCCGCGAGCCTCCATCTTGCGCCATCCAGTGCTGACGTTGCGTCCTCGAGCCTCCATCTTGCTCCATTCATCGCAGACGTTGCGTCCTCGAGCCTCCATCTTGCGCCATCCAGTGCTGACGTTGCGTCCTCGAGCCTCCATCTTGCGCCATCCAGTGCTGACGTTGCGTCCTCGAGCCTCCATCTTGCGCCATCCAGTGCTGACGTTGCGTCCCCGAGCCTCCATCTTGCGCCATCCAGTGCTGACATTGCGTCCTCGAGCCTCCATCTTGCGCCATCCAGTGCTGACGTTGCGTCCCCGAGCCTCCATCTTGCGCCATCCAGTGCTGACGTTGCGTCCTCGAGCCTCGATCTTGCGCCACCCAGTGCTGACATTGCGCCCTCGAGCCTCCATCTTGCGCCATCCAGTGCTGACGTTGCGTCCTCAAGCCTCCATCTTGCGCCATCCAGTGTTGACATTGCAACAGACAGGGTAAGGAGAACCACGAAACCCTTTAACTTGTGACGCCAGGTCACCCCTAAACCAGGATGTGCAGCCACACAAATATGCGATGATGAAGTTAAACCGGGAAGGCTCTTGAGCTTGGGTTGCATCAACGCAAGGTCACTTAATAGTGGGTTCCCAGAATTTAAACAGCTGTTTCTGGACTTAGACCTTGACATAATAGGGATAACGGAGACTTGGCTGTCATCAGACATAAAGTCAGATGAGATTGCCATCCCTGGATACCAACTGCTTAGACAAGACAGGACCGCAGAGAACAGCCAACAAGCGCGTGGAGGTGGAGTTGCCATGTATGTGAAGACATCTCTCCGGATTAAGAGCATTCCTAGTCGCGATAATCCAGCCATTGAACAATTATGGATTGCTGTTATGTTGAAGAAGAGAAAGTTATTTGTCGGCGTCGGCTACAAGCCTCCACAGATTAATTACACAGAAGTTGATAATCTTAGCACAATATTCACTGAAGCAGAGGCCTGTGCTGATAACACGATCTTCTTGGCAGACATGAATATCAACATCCTAGACAACCAGAAGCCAGACACCAAACACCTCACCAAGTTTCTGAAGAGGCACAATCTTACACAAATAGTCGACTCGCCAACTAGGATAGCTGTAACAACTAGTTCAACCAGCGCTACACTCATTGACCACATCTACATTCGAGACACTCTCCCACTTGAAGCAGTAGACGTGCTTGACACTACACAGATTGCCGACAGTCAGGGTAGAAAGCTGAGTGATCACCATCTAGTAGCCTGCAAGCTACGATACAGAACGCCAGCAAAAGTAAAGAAATCTCACACTTTCCGTGATTTCAAGAGCATTGACTGGGAAGAGGTTTCTGCATATACGGAGAACATCCCCTGGAATAAAATCAACGATATTAATAACCTAGATGACAAAGTCTCTTATCTCAACAGTATAATCATGGACATAGCTGACCGTTTCGCACCGGTTAAGGCAATATCCACAACAAAACCATATGCACCATGGTTGACCGATACCCTGACTGAGATAATCAGACTGAAGAAAACAGCGATGTCCAAATTCAAGAAACACAAACGGAAATCTGATTGGAACAATTATATTCAGTACCGAAACTACTTGACAGAGGCAGTACGTCGTGAGAAGAAAGCTTACATAGAAGAAGACATCAAGAAATGTAAAAACAACTCACAGATGATCTGGGATAAGCTAAAGAAATGGGGAATCCATAGGAGAAAACAAAGCGTAGATATTCCAGCAGAATTAGCTAATCCCGATCTCATAAATAAATACTATGTGGACTCAGTTGGTCAAGTAGCCATTAACCCAAACAATCAGTTACATCTTAGTCACACAGATAGTGCGCCCATCTTCGAATTGAAACCAGTCAAGCAAACTAAAGTCCTTGACATAATCAAAAAGATCAAGACAAGAGCTATGGGCATTGATGGGATCACAATTAACATGATATACCTTTGTCTCCCTCATGGTGCTAACGCTATCACTGACATTATCAACAGTTCACTTAAAAGTAGTCAATTTCCTACCCTTTGGAAGGAAGGCATTATCTCACCAATTCCTAAGGTTAATTCACCGAAACAGTACAAAGATCTAAGACCGATCACAATCTTACCCTGTCTATCAAAAATTATTGAAAAACTCGTGCACTCTCAATTATCAAAATTCCTTGAAAATTACAATCTACTACCTGATAAGCAGTCTGGCTTCAGGAAGCACAGAAGTTCTACAACGGCTCTAATTGACATCATTGATGACTCTATTACTGCAATCGACGAGGGGAAGGTAACCAGTCTTGTACTGCTAGATTTTTCCAAGGCGTTTGATACCATCAACCATTCTCTATTACTGGGAAAGCTTCACCGCCTTGGTTTATCAGATAACGCAGTCAGATGGTTTGAGAGCTACATCAAAGGACGAAGCCAGAGAGTGAAAGTTACACAAGAGGGGAAAGCAAGAATTTCCAACACCCTTCCAATAGATACAGGCGTCCCGCAGGGATCAATATTGGGTCCTCTCCTCTTCATCATCTACACGGCTGACCTTAACGACGTCATCAAGCACTGTAAGGCCCACTACTACGCTGATGATACGCAACTCTACATATCGTTCGAACCGTCAAAGGCTAAAGAAGCACAAGAGATGATGACAGCAGATTTGGCGGCCGTTTCTGAATGGGCACAAGATCATGGCCTTTTACTTAATCCGCAGAAGTCCATATCTCTTCTCCTAGGGACTCCTGGACAGAGACAGAAGGTAATTGAACAAGGAGGCCATACCATCTACCTCAATAATCAGCCAATAGAGATCTCGGATACGGCAAGAGACTTAGGCCTCATTATTGACAGTGGAGTCTCATTTGGAGCGCACATCAACAAGCTCAGACAAACCTCCCTTCACAAGATGAGAACCTTAAGACCTCTCAAAACACTTCTACCTACGTCAGTCAAGCTGCTACTGACCGAAGCACTCGTCCTATCCGTACTGGACTACAGTGATGCGGTGTACGGACCTTGTCTCACGCAGGCCAACAGTCAAGTCATTCAGAAAATACAAAACTCTTGCCTTAGACTGTGTTACAATGTTGGTCCCAGGAAGAGAATTACACCTTTCCGCACGAAAGCCGGATGGCTCAAGATGGAGACCAGAAGAAAGCAACATCTTCTTAACATTGTGCATAAAGCCCTAGTCCTGTGCCAACCATCATACATCAGACAAAAGTTAGTAAAAAGAGAAGATATACACAGTGTTAACACCAGGCACAAAAGCAAACTTGCTATTCACAAACATCGCACAGCTAAATTCAAATCTTCATTTACTTACTCTTCCGCCGAAGCCTACAACAAAATTCCGGAAATCATCAAGTCACAAGGACTCGTAGTGTTTAAGAGTAGCCTGAAACATCATCTCTTACACCAAAATTAATACAGTATTTTGTCAACCCGAACTATTACTTAAGTTTTTTACTCTAATTATTATCATCACTTAAAATACTTGATATTGTAAATTGGTTATTACAACTTATTGTTTCCTTTCTTTTATTATCTTCTCAATATCATAATATTAACACTAAAGATGCTTGATAATTAGGTACCATATTTATTATTAGAAAATATACTATCATTAATTACCTATCTTATAATAATAATTAATAATCTATGGTTGCATGGAAGATCAGAAAATGTGAATATTTATTTATGCATAATTTGTGAATATTTATTAAAAATCTGAATGTCGCCTTTTGATGTAAAAGAAATCAATAAAGATAAATTGAATTGAATTGAATTGACAGAATTTTTAGATTACATATATTTTTTTTAATTGAAGAGACTTGGCTGGTATTTTTACACGAAGTGTTTTTTATGGGGTACTGATTACTGAAGATACCCATATCTGTATTATGTACTGATAGCTCATATTAATTAATAATTATAGTTAATTTAATTAAGGTATGTACAGGTGAACAAAGAGATTTGGAACAATAAGCGTGTGCATTGCTGAAAGATTTTTTAAAATTTTTAAGAAAACTGCTTTGGAAAGAGGATATGCTATAGATAGTGTGTATACCTATACATTATCAGCATAATTTATATCGGATCAATGGGTCATGAAATTTGTAAGAGGCTATAAAATTAACAATCACAAATAATGTCATACTTAAATATTTGCTTCTTTTAATAGAATAATGCGTCATGATAGCAAATAAATGGTTGCAATTTGTTCAATTCTGACATATAATAGACAAATAATGTCTTTACATCCAAAAAAAATGCAGTAGGCCCAAGATAGATCAATAGTGAACAAACACTATGGTTGAATTGAAAAAGTGGAAAAATGATGCGATTAAATAATAAAATGGTAAAAGCTTTATTAAAGGTGCAACATTTACTATTGTTGAAAGAAAATGCCAGTTGAAGTCCTTTATTTTTATAGACGAATGATTGGGAGATAGTGAAGAGTAGTTCAGGATCGACGGTGGGAAGGAGATGGTCGTGGCCTATTAGTTGGGTACCTTCTGGAATTCATTTGTTGACATGAAAGTGAAATCTTGGTGTGATCTAGATGACATACCACAAGTAGCACAACTAAATAGATATTTTACCTAACTCATAGCTTCAATTAGTAATTAAAGGGGACTAAACTATCAAATGACAGTGATAGACCAGTATGATCAAGATGATCATATCATAATTAATCAGCTAGTTCGTATTATTATTCGCTGCATACCGATAGCGATGACAACTTTTCATTCAAAATATATCTCGGAATGACCTTGGTGGGAGAAGTCACGCGATGTCCATGGCATTACCTGGTTTTGTAGACTCTAGCTTCGCAATCTGATTATATACATGAAGTGAAGAGATAGGTAATTAATGCGTAAAATATTATCAAATACAGATATTATTATGTTGAGCTCTTGCCTGGCAAGCGAGAGGTCCCGGGTTCACAGCCCTGGTTCGGCCAGTTATTTTGCACAACGCCATCCTTTCTCATCTTATATAGTTCGGGGGTGAAGATTTGGTTCCATTCAAGGGTTCCGATTAGAGGTGAGCGCGTGAGTGATTTTTGACTCACGCGCGGTCACGTCATGCGGTCACGTTTTTCACTCACGCAAACTCACGCACGCGGGTTCCACGTTTCGCTCACGATCACGCACACTCACGCATGAAATCTCAGGACTCATGCACGCTCACGCACACTCACGAATTACAACTCACGCAGTCACTTACAATGATAAATACCTATACAAAGTGTCATCGCAACTTTACATCGCAACTTCACAGACCACCAAAATGACATCCCTAGCCAAAATGCACAAAAATCTGTTGTTTGTAATGAAAATATTATGTAAAAATTAAGAAAATCATGCCCCGCAGGGCGTTGTTTTAATTCAATGTACGGAACAATTCTATTAAAAAAAGGTTACTTATTTAGAGCTGGTCTGTGAATACGACCCAAAACTATATTTCACCCATTTCAATATCTATTGAAAGTAAATGCTTACACTAAATAAAAAGTAACCCATATAAAATATAAATATTATGAAAATAATTTCGCATTTTTTCATTCTAACAATCTATTTTAAAATCTATATATTCAAGACTGAAGAAAACTCTTAAGTAGACCAAAAGATCACAGTTGTGAATATTGGTCACGCGTGGCACGCGTGTCACGATTCACGCGTGACTAGAAACTTTGCACACTCACGCACGACTTTTAGCAGTGGTGTGCACACTCACGCACACTCACGCTAAAAGTCGTGAGTCACGCGTGAGTCACGCGTGACTCACGTCACGCGCTCACCTCTAGTTCCGATCGAACTCGTCCGCGGACAGTGAAGAGTTCTGTGCGAGTTCCATGCAGTACTCGGCGAGCAGTGTTGAATCCAGACATTTTTCTCGGGAGGGGCACTTGAATAGTTGGGGGTGGCATATTTTTATGGTACTTTTTGGATGTTGGTGTTTCGGGGGGGGGGGGGGGGGGGGGGAGAGTTAATTTATGAATAAGCTTGTAGTTGTACAAAGCACAAAGCAATTATTATACGTAATATATTTTGATAAGTCACAGTGGAAAACAGGGGGTTCGCGGGCTTAGCCCCCGAGAAAATTTTTGATCAAGGTAATTCGTTTAGGTACAATTTTGAATCACAGTGTATAGCTATTTTGGGGAATTATAAATTGCAAAATATCCAAAAAATGGTCTAAGAGATTTAAGAATAGGTAAATTTATTGAACTTATCAGAATATACATGTCCGGGGCACACAGCCCCGGAAAATTTTTGGAATTTAAATTCAATTCTAACCGTTTTGGAAGGTTTTAGACATGATCCGTCTATTTTTACGTGTTTTTTTCACATATTTTTTGAAAGTATTTTGAATAGGTATTTGTGCCGGGGAGGGCACATGCATACCTCGGGGGGGGGGGGGGGGGGGGGGGGCAGTGCCCCCCCCCCCCCCCCCCCCCCCGAGGTATGCCTGGATTCAACACTGTCGGCGAGCTCTTCGCCTGGCGAGCTAGAGTTCCCGGGGTCGAGCCCCGGTTCGGCTTTCACTTTGCCAAGTCCCTTCATCATAACGTATACATTTCAATGGCCGAACTAATAATATTTTACATAACATCTATAGAAACATTTGCTGGTTTTCCCTCGGTTGCAGTGCACGGAATAAGAGCTACGTATCGGTTTCAATCCTCTCGGTGTGCCGTCATAGTTATGACATTAGCGTGTGTCAGTGTACGTCAAGCAATGTGTGGTCGTGATGACGTCGTCGATGGGGCAGCACTTGGACCTCGTCAATGGGGCAGCACTTGGACCTTGTCGATGGGGCAGCACCAGGACTTCGTCGAGACGCCGCGCCTGGAAGGTAAGCGCTTACGCGCTATCATAAACGTTTTGGAAGGACAATAGCGGACACATAAACACTTTAAATAAATACACACAAATCTTCTACCGACTGGCTAACTGGATATTTTGTAAAGGATGAAACGCAATCGACTGGATTGTTTGGAGGCAATGTTGATACGCGAACGCGATTACGATGAATCACGTTCTTGGTTCAGCGCTTAGGAAATCGTTGTAGATGAATGAGAACCGAGGTATTTAGTCGTAATGAAAATTCCAATGCGGGTTGTCATTATGACCATATCTAGAGACGTTGTTTTTTTACGTGTGTTTTACTTCCGTGTGAAAAATTCGCCGTGTTCTGTCAGAGTGAAGACTGAAGATGTCGCAGGCGCACCAGGTGATGGCGTTGTAACAGTGTTGCCATATTATTGCGTCTAACCCAGTCTCTTGCAGCTATAGGAAATTGCACCCGCCTTGTAAAAAGGGGTATTTTTTATTCGTCCACTTGGCTTGTTGATTATTTGACTGGCAAGTCATTTGGACGATTGAATGGGCTTTCTTGAACACGTCACTCGCGTTGGGAGGAGCTGGCAACATCGCAACTTCACTTCGTTGTCTACCAGAGCTTCCCAGAGCTTCCATCGGCCAGGGTTACTGCAGAACAAGTGTTACATGCGATAATTATTGATTTGTAATGTAATTGGAAATAACAGAAATAAACTGAAACATTCTGCAAAATTAGGGAAGTCTCATGAAATTTTATTGAGTTCAATTCGTAAATATCAACACACTATCACCCGGGAGAAGTAACACTTTCATACATACAAATCGGTTTCATCAAATGGCATGAGATCGATATTTTGGCGGGAAAACTGCATCCAACTAGAATCGGGATTTAGATGTTCCTAACAATGTGTTAGAGTTACCATGGTGACTGGTTGCCAATATAGCAAATAGTGAATTTGAAATTTTGCTGTACTCAAGTCATTCCATGGCATACCTAAGCAACACTTCAAAAAATAAAATACTTCCCGTGTCTAATTTTTGAGATAAGAGAATAAGAAAGAAGTATTTTCCCCATGTTATCACTTATCTTATGGCAGGTTTGAAAATTTTGCTACAAATGAAGATTTTATTTAATTAGCCCTAGCGATTTTTAAAAAATGCATATAATTAGAATCTTTGATCAATTTACTTTCATTAAAAAAATATAAACCAATATCATCATGTACTAAATAAAAAGTTATAGGCGATTCAATTCAAATTGCGAATTAATTCAAAATACTTTTCGTCGCTTGAGAATGCATTTGTTCTATCTCCAATTTCCGTAAATTTTGACATTTTGACATTTATCACTTGCTTAGAATGCATTTGGGCTATATCCATGTAGAAAATATAATAACATGACATTAATTCCCTCCAAAAACGAATAATTCACTTGCATTATGTCCATTTCCAAACACCTGTTAAGAATGCTAATGTTCAATGTCCATATTTCAACTTCCGGCTACTGTTTGAGCCAATCAACATCAAGCACACGGTAGATTCAGAGTGGCGGTTTCCCGCGTTTTTTTGAATGTAGGTTTTAGGGCACATAATACATAGTTACTAATTTTAATATCTAATATGTTTTTCTTATGTGACCGTTGATATTAATGATTAACGCTCCTTTATTACTGACTTATATCCATTCATTACAAATATTGTAACAATGAGTGTATTGGTTTAATTGATTTTAAAATCATCAGTTCCATTAGAAACGATTTTTTGTGTATATTAATTTTGTAAATAATTAGTTCTACGCCTATTATGATGTAGGCAAATTATAATATACATGGACATGAATGAGTAGGTTAATTATGCTATTAATATACTTAAACTGATGCATTTGAATAACAAATAAGGAAAATGTATTTAGAAAAGTATAATTTATTGATTTAATTTCCCATTATATCACTGCTAATATCGATCAATGAAAATATTGATAAATATTTTGAAAAATAGATGAAAAAGTTATTAAAAGCATGTGGGGAATTCTATCAATGTTAATTCAAAGGGAAATGGAGATAGCCCGTCCTATTCTCAACGACATCAAATTTTTCTCGAGACAGAAGGGCTATCTCCAACAGGAAGTAGTATTTTTAAGGGTAAAATAACTAATTCATTGTGTTCTTATATTTTTTTATAGTCCCTATATGATCCGAAGATGATATCCTGCTAATATCATTGTGTTACGAGTTTATTTAGTAGGAGAAATTAATGTCTCAAACTTCAACTCGCCATTGCCGAAAATAGGAATTGTAGGAGATAGAACAAATACATTCTCAAGCGACGTTTTGGCAACATGGGAGTGCTCAAGGTAGTTAGAAGGCACTACTAAAGATACCTTGACTTTTCATGAAAGTAAACTCTAGGCACCGCGTAGAGAACAGCTATCTTCACACTATTAAATTATAGGTGGGATCAGATGGGCTTGAGATGTGAAACAGGCTCCAATATGGCCAGGTCTATAGAGTGGATTGGCAGCGGCTACCAGCCGTTCGCAGCGCTCTCTAAGCACCATGGTTGGTGTTAGAAAATCGAACTAACCTGTATTTAAGCGGGTTAATTCAAAATCAAATGTATAAATTAGAACTTAAACAACTTGGATAACGATCAGATGAAATTAAAAGGGTTGATATCAGTGTAAAAATGTGTTTAGTTTATTGATTGTAATAATTAACATGTAATACAAGCATTTTCACTTACTTATTATTCACCAAACAGCAAATAACCTAAAAGATGGCATTTGACAGCTCGCGCCATTGACTATCACTCAAGAAATAAAATGATTGCCTAGATTAGTTCCGGGATCGCCACCAGCGAACTTAGCGCTGCGATCGGCTAGGGTGCAGACTGACCAAGGGTCGATTTATAGCATTTTTTTCTGCGTATTCCACCCGTAGTCCGTATTCACGGGAGCCAATGGTAGATCATTGAAGTGATCACACCGTAAGCTTAATAGTGTGAAGATAGCTGTTCTCTACGCGGTGCTCTAGGAGTAAGCTCGGCAAGCTCAGCCATCATGATTCCGCACAACTTAAAAATTTCCAAAGTACGATGTTGCCATATTGTACCATATTGTTAAAATAAAACTATAGAAAGATCTTTCTATAAGACTTTCCCCCCCCCCCCCCCTATAAGAGGGGGGGGGGGACAGGGGAGTGTGACACAGTGGGACAGGGGTCAGCGGGAGGGGAGGTGGGTCAAAATATAAAAAATTTAGCTTGACGGCCCAACGATGCACACCAACGGAGCACACCAAAGAAGTATTCATAATAGTATCTTGGATACAGCTTTACGAAGACACTCGACAATAATTTGTTTTAACCACGTTCACATTTACACTTTTATTATAAACAAAGCAAAGAAATAATTACAGTTATCAATTATTATTACAATCATAATGAAATTATATTTGTACTTCAATTGCATACAAATGTTGTCTTCTATATTATAGTAAATATAAAAATCCCTTAGTACGTATTGGTACAATAATTATTTTATTTCTAGAATGGCAGTGTTGAATTGGGATAGTAGGTATTTCTAAAAGGCAGTGGAAGCGCAATGATAATAATGATAATTTTCTGTATTAATTTAAGGAACGTGTAGCTGAAATGGTGTATGTTAAAGAAGACCTTTGACTGTTGGCAACACGTGCGTAGTTACAATTTACAACATACAATAAAGTGCATTTCTCCCTCATTTATGAGTTTCACAATTATTACTAAAAATATGTTCTGTACCTTATTTATTATTTATTAATTGTCAGTAACACATAATCAAATCTTTGGTACCATAGAATTAGTAGCTACAATATTCAAATAATGAAACAAAGATTCAAATGAAATGTAACATCTGCCTTTTAAAAATGAAATCGTAAAAATTAAAATACAATTTAAATTTAATGTCTAAATAATAATGTATTAGGTAATCCCTCAATAAAAGTAATACCTAAATTGGCCTTAGTCAACACCATTCGATTCAAAACCACATAACCAAAAATAGGCGAGAAAAAGCTAAGGTTGTACAAAGAAAAACTTAAGAAAGCACAAGTTTTCACATTGGCGCCAATTTTAGATTTTATGTAAATATGATCCAATTTCAGAATAGGTACCTAACATGTCAAACGTTCAATTATTTGATTTTAAATATTTAGGCTCTAAAGAGGGGTTCAATATTGAGATTGACAGTGTTCACTTTCAGCATAACTAATATACAGGATGCATACTCGACTATATTACAAAGCCTTGAAAGACAATGTCATTATTTTAATTATCTAATATTATAATATAATGTATGGCACAAACAAGACAGATTTTGACACTACTTACTGCTCTTACAAATACTGTAAGAGCATGGTACACATCTACATATTACATACTTATATCATCATGACTACAGTAGCTTAAATACTACCTCTAAATTAATTAAAAATATTTTCTGAAGATTGCTTAAAATTATCAACTTCAAGATGCTCCAACCAATGATTGTTACAGTACATAGCGTACTCTTTACTAAATTGTTTACACATTGGTCTTTACATGCAAAAGTCTGAACACATTTAATAATTGGTGATCCTGCTATATGAAATGACAATTGGTTGCTCGAACCTTATCAATCCATATTGTATACATATACCACTTAGAAGAGCTCTCCTTCGGCACAAAATTGTGCGTTAGGTAAATGACAGGAAGCATTATTATACGTTGCTCTTTGGTATGAGTGTCTAGTATCTACACAAGGCAGCAGATAGAGAAAAGACGGTAGTGGGAGCTAACAGTCCACTCAAAGTATGAATAATCAGAAAACACTGGACCTATAATGGTTCAGATTAAATAATAACTATAAAATCATGATGTTTACCATTATTTTGTCGTCGGAATGACAAAGTTATTTTAGCATGCTGGAACTCATTTGCAAGGAATATTATACATCACCGCACGTTGCCGATGTGTTGATAACGACGAGTCCAGGAAAGCCCGGACAAAGTCTCAAGTAAAGACGTTACGGCTCTAGCGTCACTCTCTTCCAACAACCATCGGGCAGTGAATCACGAATGGCTTCGATGTTACGCACCTCGCCTTTCAGGCGCTCCACTTCTTCCTGATAGTTCTTGATTCCCTGCGTCTAGAACAAATAGGAGACACTTATGATGAGTACCTACTTGATTCATTTACCTACAACAATGTTGACTTTCAAATACACATATTAGCGTGACAGTTTCATCTGAAACTTGAAAACTGATAGATTATGAAGATTTACCTGCTCTATTCGCGCCATTTTCAACACTTGCATCCTTTCATCGAGATTAGCGGCTCTGAATTCGTCCTCGGCCGCTGCCAGCCGCTTCTCTAGTTCATTCAATGCTACATCATCTGCAAATGGAAAAAATTCATTTCAGAAATTATATTTCGTGCGCATATGCACATGCAAACTGATTGGGGACACAACAATTAGGTATCTAGTTGTGTTCAGTAGAAATCTAAAATACAAACCTAGCTCGGATAGTCCCTGCAGCTCATCGATGATTCCCTGGACATCAGCCAAGGCCTTGTCAACTTGTTTTGATGCTTTGTCTGCGTCACTCTTTGCCTGACCAACTTTCGTCTTGGCCTGGAAGAAAATATGTATATGTAATACATTTAAAATATTCAACCAAAAATAGTGATTAGGTACAATAATTATATAACTTTTTTAAGAAAATTTATTCTTGTCTTAAAATTCACTATTTTGTGGATTTTGCTGAATTGAGGAAATAAATACAGTATGAATTAGTGCTCGTAAAATAGTATACATTTTCTCCATGATCATTGACTTAAAATTGGTTTCTTTGACATAATTGTTCATACTTTTCAATTGCTTGCCAAACAAATTGGAATTAAAATATAAAATAAATTTAACAATAAATACACAAAAAATACCTAGAGGTTCACTTAATTTACGTTCCAGTAAAACACAAGAAAACCCTTAGTGGAATTCAAGTGACAATAATGATTCAATTGTAACATAATGAGCAGAACATCGTCAGGAGGTGATCAGTCGTACCTGTGAGGTGAGGTTCTCATCCTCCACGGCCTGCTCTTCCAGCTGTTTGACTCTAGTCTCGGTGACGGCCACACGGCTGGCCAAGACGTCGGCCTCGTCGCGCAGATGGCTGGCGCCGGTCTTGGCTTCGTTGGCGTCCTTGCGGATCAGGTCGGCTTCCTGCAAGCACATCGACAGCGGTTGATGCGCGATACACACACAACTCGCCCTACACAACCCAACACAGCAACCCAATCCCTTCACAGCTGTAGGTAGGGATATGCAAATATTCAAAAATAAATTGTTTCAAATATTTAATTCAGTTCGAAAATAATATAGAATTCGAAATTTAGAATATTATTTGAAAATTCATATTGTACAAAATGATTTGTGAAAACCTCAAAATTATCTCGAAAATATCTCAAAAATTATCTCTCCTAGTGTCTGATTTTTCACTGTATTTTTCATTTGTTTTTTAAAAATTAATTAATATTTAAAAAGTGTTTAGTTCTGATTTTTTTTTCTTGGTCATCATTCAATCTTGGAATTCGGAAAGAGTTTGTGGCTAACTAGTTTTGTTTACATGTAATAATTATTTATTCCAACTTTTTGATTTCATATTCAAAATAATTTTCTGAATTATTCATTTATTCATTCATTTCTTCATTATGTAATAATCTTTAAGACGGATCCCCATGGGAAGACGGAATCTCAAAGAAAATACTGATACGTACTAGTATTATCTCATTATCAAACAACAAACTTTTTCGTAACAATGATAAACGACTCCCTTAGATGGGGAATTGTCCCTGACAAACTTAAATTATCAATAATAACTCCAGTGCCCAAAGTCCAAAGTGCTATTGATGGAGAAAACTACAGGCCAATAAATACCTTACATATCATTGACAAAGTATTGGAAGCTGTAGTAAAGAAACAACTTGTTGAATATATAAATAAAACATCAATTATTATTGATGAACAATCGGGCTTTCGGTCAAAGCATGGATGTGAGACAGTATTAACACATATTATAGATGATTTGAAACAAAAAATGGAGAATAATTACTACACCAGACTGGTATTTGTGGACTTAAAACGAGCCTTCGATACGGTAGACCGAAATTTACTTTTGTTAAAACTTCATAAATATGGTTTCCGTGGCCAAGTTCTAAGTTGGTTAAATTCATATCTCGTAAATAGAAGACAAATAGTAAAATTATATAATACTAGATCTAATGAAAAACTTTGCTCAGTAGGGGTACCGCAAGGTTCAATCTTAGGCCCATTACTTTTTATATTATACATTAATGATCTGGGATTCGTTTTCAAACATTGTAAAATACAACTATATGCGGATGACGCCCTTATAATTTGCAGTGGTGCAGACCCACAAGTTGTACATGAGCAACTCGATGAGGACATACAATTGCTCGAACAATGGTTGAGAATTAATAAGTTAAAGATAAACATATCTAAAACTAAATCTATGGTCATATGTAAGACAGTCAACAGAAAAACGTTCAACCCATATGCTACTAAAAAGCTAGTCATAGATAATGGCCAAATTGAAAATGTCTCAGAATTCAAATATTTGGGTATTATAATAGATGAGTTCCTCTTATTTCATAAACATGCTGACTATATAATAAAAAAAGTATCACGGAAAGTGGGATTGTTTCAGAGACATTGCACAAGCTTACCGATTATTAGTAAAATTCATATATGTCAAGCTATAATTACACCCCATTTCGATTTCTGCAGTTCAATATTGTTTCTTCTTTCACAAAATTACATAAGCAAATTGCAAAAACTTCAAAATAAGGTCATGCGAAGTATTTTATGGGTGGATAAATCTACCAGTGTTTTGAAAATGAGCAACGCTATGTGTTGGCTCACTGTCAAACATAGGATAGTTCTTGATACAATGACATTTATTCATAAAATATCGAAAGGGGTAGCGCCGAGTTACTTAACTAATAAGGTTGCTAAAGAAACACCATTGTATAAAACTAGACATTCAAATAACTTATCTGTATCTAGATGTAAAACAAAATTTGGAAACAATACCTTATTTTCGAAAGGCTTGAAATTGTATAATCGCATCCCAGAGATAATAAGAAACGAAAAGTGTACAGAAAAATTTAGAAGGATGTGCGTTGAGGTAATAAAAAAAGGAAATTGGCTTTCAGACCCACTAGCAAATATAAATGTAGCCTTTTTGGGATAGGCCCTAAGCCAAGGTTTTTGGAATAGGTGAAATTGTGTATCTCTTGTTTATCTCTTATTTACCTTATCTCTTAATTATCTCTTAATTGTGTTATAATTGTTAAAAATGTATTATTTGACAAAAACCTTATAGTACTGAGTGTATAATACCTATGTAAACATGTAATAGCTAAATAGCTAAATAAAGAATACTACTACTACTACTACTAATTATTTGGGTCGTAAGGTCTGATCGTTTACTCTGCCAAATCTACCACAAACTGCCAAAACCTACCACTTTCTACACATCATCCCAATGAGGTGTAACTTGTGGTAGTTTGCGACATGTTTTGGCAGGGTAAACGAACACACCTACAGGTAATACATAATAACCAATATCAATCACTTACCGAAGACGCCTGCTCTGCGTATTTCTGCTGAGCCTCTTGTGCTGTGTCGCGCGCATTCTGCGCATTGTCCACTGCGCCTGAGAGCGCCTGTTGCGCATCCCGCGTCTTGTTCTCGGCCTCCTCGATCAGCTGTTGAATCTGAGGCACGTTGGTCAGAGCGTCCTGAGCCTTGTCCTTGCTGTCTTGCACTTGATTGTCGAACTCTAGAAGAAGTCAACATCAAACCGGTGGCTTCACTACCTTTTTTATGAAAACAACATTTATTAGTAAAATCAAAAAATTCTTCTATTGGATCACAATATTACCAATTAATTAATTTAAAATCTACCAGCGAGCTAGAAAAAGTATGCAGAGCTATACTAGGAGCATGTGTATCTGTGTAGAGCTTCACAGCTAAGAAAAAGTGTGGCCATTTATAAATATTCATTGTGCCTTCCTCAAGAGATGAGTACCTTGCAGAGTGTTGTAAGTCTCCTGAGCCTCCCTGAGCGTCTGATCGCCCATCTCGGTGGCGTTCTCAGCCTTGGCCCGAGCCGCGTCTGCGTCGGCGAGCAGCTCGTCCGTGATCTGCTGTTGGTCGATGCCTCGAGCAAGCAGGTCTCGGGCCTCTTCGTTCTGCTCCTCCAGATCCAGCAGCAGCTCTTTGTTCTTTTCAATCAAGTCCTCAGCCTCCTCCTTGATCCGCTGACCCTGGAGAAGAGAAGTACAGATAGAATACTTCTTGTTCACTTGTTTTTTAAGAGGATACTTAGTTGCAAAGGGAATGTAATTTTTCACAGTTCTGTTCTGTATTTTATGAAGGTTTGTTACCAATTCCTTCATTAAAGTTCAGGGTTCAGGCATTAGTTCTATTTCTCAAATTAATAATACATTATTAATATAATTCAAACAGGAATTACAATATTGGAACAAAAGTCCGATTTAACTGAATTATGTAGGTACCTATGTACTATAGGTAGGTAGGTACCTACTGGATTTGCTTACTTATAGGTATAATGAAAATGGTGTCTTTGTTAATAAACAGTTAAACACTCGAGTTCTTTAAATATGTCATTTTTCAGAGTAGGTAAGATTAAGATTATTCCATTACTCTTTTCGAGTATATTGCTAAAACGACATTCTGCAACAGCCGAGTAGACAATTTGCTCACCTCTTCTAGTGATGCCCAGCGGGAATATTCCCCGTTCCCGGGAATATTCCCGAGCAAATTTGGGGAATATTCCCCAAATCGGGAATTTACTTTTTCATTATAAATTAAAATGTATAATGTTATTATTTTGTGGTATGTCATTACCTCTTAGTATTCTCTATTTTGTCATTAATTTTCTTGTTATCTTATGACTGGGGTCGGTAACCTTTTTTGGTGACGGGGCCAATTTCCAAAAAATTTATAAATTAGATAATAATGCGAGCCGCAGCAGGCAATCAAATATAATACACCAAAAATAATCAATTGAATTACTAGGTTATTCTGCTATTTTGACAAACGCCCCCCCCCCCCCCCCCCCTCCCTCTTGATGTTGCCCCGCAGGGCGTTTTTTCGAATTTTCAAATATTTCGATTCCAGATCTTTATTTAAATTATAAAGAGCCATTCAAAACCCACCAAGGAGCCGCAGGTTGCCAACCCCTGTCTTATGACATCTCAAAACATAAACATGCTTTAATAATGTTTTCTCTTAATGTTTACTCATCCCTGTAGTAAATTCCCAATATATTCCCGGGAATATTCCCGAAAAAATAAATTCCCGGGAATATTACATCACTACCTCTTGCCATGTTGTGTTGGCATCCTCTTTAAGTTTGGCGATGTCAATGTCGGGGATGATCAGGTCCTTGATCTCTCGGAAGACGTCGAGTGCCATGGCGTGCGCGGTGCCGACTCTGTTGCTGGCTTCCGCAGCTAACTCCTTGGCCAGTTCCAGCTTGTCCGCGGCCGAATCAATGTCGTTACGAAGAACTCGCAGCTCGTCACTGGCAATGAGAGAAAGAATCAGTTACATTTCTTGAGGATAGTTCACATGCAAGAAGAGATATGAATGAAATTGATCATATTTTGAAGAAAACGGCTTACCCAATATTTTTCTGTTGGTTAATTGAGTCCTTGGCAATGTCATAAGCGTTTGTTGACGTGTTCAGTGCCTTTTCTGCGACATCACGGATCTTAGCTGCCCCTTCTTCTTGACTGAAGGAGAAAATCAAAATCAATACATACATATGTACTCAATAGTCATGTATTAGTTTTCCAGTTTATTACATGGCAGAGCGCAAAAACGTAGTGTTTGCTCAACATTTCAACATTCTGAATAGTCAAGTACCACTGAATGTCATAATTATACTCACTCTTGTGCAAGCAGCCTGGCCTCTCTGGCAATGTTGGACATCTGCACACTCTGCTGGCCAAACTGGTGTGATCTTTCCACAGCCTTCTGCAGAGCGCTGGATCCATCGGTCTCCACAGCATCCAACGCCGCCTGAAGAGTTACACACATACGTGAGAAAACCTCTTCATTATGCCACATTTGTGTTTTTTCCAATACATAATCAATTTATGAGTAGCAAGTTGAGCAACTCTTCAGAAACGTCTTAAATGAACCAACAAACTATATTTAGAAGAAAGGTGAAGAAAAATAAAATAGACACAAATGCCATAGAGAAATGGGTCCTTTATATAATTTCAAAACAAACATTTTACATTATGGAGATTATTACAGGAGTTTGAGAATTGGATAGAATGCTTACCTTGAGTGCTTGGAAAGCTCTCTCGATTGTTTCCTCAGCTTCGGTAATGTTTCGTTCACCTTGAGCCATGCCCAGCTGCGCTCGCTCAGCCTTGCTGTCCACCTGGCCGACGACCTTGCCGACCTCCGCCAGGCGCTCTCGCAGCTCGTTCAGGCGCTCCAGAAGACTCTTGTCGTCACCTTGACAGTCACACAGGTCACGGTTAGAGAGAAGGAGAGACATGACAGCTACATCTTAGAAACTTACAAAGAATATTAATTTGAGTAATCTCCATGAAATGTTTAATAAAGTTCTTACTTCCTGCCCCTTTCTTGGCACTGTTCCACAATGCCTCGACGTTTGCCTGCACCTCGGCAAGCTTCTTCTCGAAGTTCTCGTCGTTGATGACAGTCGGATCGCTGGCGATGCCGCTGAGCACCTCCTCCAGCTCTCTCAACTTGGCACGGTGGTTGTTAGCGGCGTCCTGCACGAGGTTGTAGCACGCGGGACAGTTGACGCAGCCGCGTTGCCGGTCGTACTTGTTCTCCTTGCATCGCTCGCACTGACGACCCTCGACATTCTCCAGGCACTGAAGCAGACAAGTTCCGATGATCGATCACAATCTCTCAATAACTTCTCACTTCAGAATCAATAAATCATATTTCATTAATCATTATAATTATTATTATTTATTTTCATTATAAAATGACATTAAATCTAATAACTTACAAGCCGTCAGAAGTTTAGTTCAAGGACACTGAATGGAATATCAACAATCAGTAAAGAGGAAAAGAAGAAAGTATGTAGATTTGGATGATGGATTACATTTTTAAAATCTACAGATTAAAACCTGTAACATTCAAAAATTTCCACACAATCAAGGAAAAACACGGAACAAATAAAATCCAAAACCTACCATTTACCAAATGCATGCATAATGTATGTGTATGTTTCGATAATTTAGAAAATAAAAATATAATTTTTACTACAGATTTAATTATTGTTTAAATTTTGCAAGCTGCGACACTGATCATGAAATACAAATCTAAAAAAGAAATTCTTAGATAACTCGAGGTTCAATCTGTGACTCACTGGACATTGCCCCGAAGGGTCACACTGCAAGTCGATGGAGCCGATCTGGTCGCAGTCACACGTCTTGCATCCCTCAGATGAGAAGCCGTACTGATAGGCCTGACAGACGTCGCACCGCAGTCCCGTGATGCCGTGCTGACAGATGCACTGGCCCGTGAACAAGTTGCACGACGAGTTCTTCGAGCCCACGGGGTCACAGTTGCAGCTCTGGCAACCCTGTAATACAATACCAGCACTCCGTTAGTAAGAAGGTACCCAGTGAACACAGGCCGTCCCAGGGACAGACTATTTTTAGGATATCCTAGCCTAAAGTAGGACATCCTACTAGGATGTTCTGGGTACCTCCCTGGGATATCCTAATAAAGGAAGAAGATCCTTTTTTAGGAACATTCTTCCTAAATTAGGCAATTGCCTTTTTTAGGAAGAATTGTCCTAAAAATGGCTGCTACTGAAATCCTATTTTAGGACAATTCTTCCTAAATTAGGCAATTGCCTTTTTTAGAAAGAATTGTCCTAAAAATGGCTGCTATTGAAATATTTTTAAAAGTTTCTACAACTGTCAACAGAGTACTCTGCCCTTCGACTTCACAATATAGATGTTTAATTTCAGCATATCTCTTTATCGTTTGTTTTTAAGTAAGTTATATTATTTCCAAAATCTGCCAAGTATTAAGATATTATAACATGAAGAGACATGTCATATTGGATGATAGGAAAAATGTGTATTTCTTTTATTTTGTACTGGAACCTAAGTTGTCACCTTGGAGTCGGAGCCATATTTTTTGGATGCAAACATTGATAACTGAATTAATGAATATGAATAATGCGAATCGTGCGAATTGGTGTCTGTGCAAATAGAACCTGTCTATTAAATATGGCAATTGCATCCCAATAGGGGAAAATTATCTTCCATAGGAAATACCATTCTATTATAATAATAATAATGACAAAATTATATATTAAATTTGTCATTTTCATCCTAATTTAGGAAAAGCATCTACCTAAATAAGAAAATGATGTCCTAAAGTAGGACAATGTATATCTTAAATTAGGCAGTTTCATCTTAATTTAGGAAAAGTATCGACCTAAATTAGGAAATGACGTCCTAAACTAGGACAATGGATATCCTAAATTAGGCGGTGTCGTCCTTTTTTAGGAAGGTCCGCCTAATTTAGGACGTACCTGGGATCGAAAAACTTGTGTAATTAGGACACTCTGGGGACACTCTGGGGATCATTTTAGGCCGAGTTTAGGACGGACTGGGGATGTCCTACCTAAGTAAGTAGTCTGTCCTGGGGACGTCCCAGGTACGTCCTAGTGTTCACTGGGTACAACATAACATGTATTGAAAACTAGGAAAAAGCTCACTGAACGTTTTGGTAAGAGAGCCTTCAAAATGCATGAAAGAGTTTGACCAGCTTCTTTTTCGAATATCCATCAGCAAAGCCAAGTACAAACTATAGATTTTGCCTATAGGTGAAAGCATGAGATCGATCTTGCTAGAAATCAATAGGTAAAGGATTAGAGATAGTAGTAATGAATAATTTTTGATAAATTGTCCTGATATGTTTGGTATCTACTTTAAGTGGAGACACTTGCATAATAAAGTTACCCAAGGAGAGACAACTCTCTAGGATTGTATTTTATATTTTATCGTGAGCCGGACTGAAGACAGAGTTAACTAGTGTTGTTGCTCACCTTGCCGCTGTTGATGTTGAAGTATCCATCCTCGCACTGGTCGCAGTTCTTGCCCAAGATGTGCGGCTTGCACTGGCATTGCCCCGACAGCTGATCACACACCGGAGGCCCGAAGCCGGTCTCCAGCGTGCCAGGCGGATAGCACTGGCATTGCTTACAGTCGCCCTGCGGCAGCGCCAGCGCATCTCCGTAGAAACCTAGGAGGCGGAAGAGACTGTCATCAGAGCAGAAAATATTTAGGAAGCTAGAAGAAAAATATACCTATGAATTAATAATTGAAAATAAAATAGATGAACAAAGAAATGGGGAAAGTAATTAATTTATGTTGATAAATGCTGAAATGGTGCCCTAGAATTGTAAAATTCCCAATTCTGGAGGCCAAGTCTTGAAAAAAGCGTTTTGAAACCGTCTGGCGTTTTCATTGATCAAAACGTAAAAAAGTTGACGACTTTACCTTAGCCTTCAACTTTTTTACGTTTTGATCAATGAAAACGCCAGACGGTTTCAAAACGGTTTTTTCAAGACTTGGCCTCCTGCTGGAATTCGATTCCCTGCAATGTTATCTAAATGGCTGTGAATTGAATTCCATCAGAATTGTGAATTCAAGAGTTCTGGAATAGGGCCCCAAGTGATATTATGAAGTTCATCAAGTACAACATAGTTTTAAATTATTCTGAAACCTTCACATGATTATCAAGTCCTGCTATAGCTTCCCCCTCACCTTGTTCTTGGATAATGAAATCTTCCTGAACTTCCTACACTGCTTTGTTGGCAGTATTGTTGTGTAATGTTTTAACAATGTGAATGAATGAACCCTCACCTGAGACGCACTGATCGCACTCCGGTCCGCCCGTGTTGTAGATGCACTTGAGACACTCGCCGGTGGTGCGGTTGCAATTGCCCACCGCATTCGGATCCACGTTCTGGTTGCAGTCGCACTGCTGGCAGAGTCGCACCGGGCCAAACTTGCCAGTCGGGTCGCCGTAGAAGCCATCGCTGCACAGGTCGCACCGAGGTCCTGCGGGCGACAATTATCGGAACAATCTCAATCATCAAAGTCTTTCAACGTCTTATCAAGTCTGTTTTTGACTAACTTCAAAGTAGGTACTCTAGAAATTGGGAGCAGGTAGGTGAATTTCGTACTCACTTGAGCCTTGGGAGAGAAATGAGCTGTATAATATTTAATAATAGTTATATTTTAACAGTTTAATCTCAAGGCAAAAGTAATGATTATTTTTGCATAAATCTTTCAAACTTTTAGATATTTGACCCTAGGCAAAAGTAATGTTTATTATATTTTAATTTTTCTGCTCTTCAACTTCTCGTCAAACCATGGAGGTGTCAAACTGTATTGTATTACAGCTGTAAGCTGTATTGTGAGTACAGCTTGCTACAGTTCAGTTCAGTTCAGTTCAGTTTTATTTCCATATTCAATGAGTACATTTTAAAGAGGTACATACATTTGAAAGGACTCCTATGGTCGACACCATTCAGTGGAGTATGTGGAAAGGTTACATCGAACTAAATCTAGTAACCTAGTACATATTTAATAGCATTGCAATTAAAAAAATAAAATAAATTAACATCTACATGCTACAGTTATATTTTAAATCTAGTTACATAGTATTATTTATTACACATTCACGAGATTCAATGTCAAAAAATGAAATTAGACAGGTACACAATAATATTAATAATTAATAATTTTAATAATAATAATAATATAATGACAATAATATTATTGTTGTTATTATTAAACATATGTTTATTTTTATTTGTCTAGCAGGAACTCATCTACCGAATAATATACCTTACTTACTAACAGTTCTTTCACTTGCTTTTTGAACAGCGAGTATTTTTGTATATGTATCTCTTAAATTTTTAGGCAGGGCATTATACATTTTTGTTTTGAAAAATAGAGAGTTTTTTTGAGTACATGTTGACCTGTGCCTATCTACATGAAAGTTATTTTTCTGTCGGGTGTTGTATTTATGAATATCACTGTTGTTTTGTATTAATTCTTCTTGGGACCTAATTGCAAGTATCGACTCTAGAATGTATAAGCAAGGCATCGTTAAAATTTTATGTTTTACAAAATGTTGTTTGCAATCTGGCTTGATGTAAGTGTTATTTTTGTATTTGAGTCCAAATAGAGCCCGAATTGCTTTTCTTTGAAGTATAAATATTTTGGATGCATCAGTTGAGTTGCCCCAGAACTGAATCCCATACCGTATATGTGATTCGATATTTGCATAATATACTAATTTCGCCGTTTTAGTGTTTGTTAAATTTACGATGGTTTTTAAAGAGAAATATGCCGAGTTGAGTTTACTTAGCAATTTTTGGCAGTGACTTTTCCAGTTTAGGTTTTTATCGATAATGATTCCTAAAAATTTAGTTTGCTCAACTCCCCTTAGATAACTAGTTTCGTTTTTATTTGACATAACAATTTTTAATGGTGTTTCATTTATTACATTTTTTAATTTGAAATGCATATAATTTGTTTTTGTTTCTTGAATTAGCAGATGATTATCATAAAACCATTTTGTTGCATTTGACAGAGTACATTTTGCATTTTCTTCAAGATTTAGCTTGGTTTTGCCTGTAATTGTAATATTTGTGTCATCTGCGTAGATTTCTGAAGCTACAATTGTGTCGGAGAGGTCATTAATGTAAATTATAAATAAAAGTGGACCTAGGATTGAACCTTGTGGAACACCATTTATTATAGGTTCTGGATTTGATAAATGTTTTATTTCCTCTCTCTTTTCATTCATATGTGTAATTTCAACTTGTTGCACCCTATCTTGCATATATGATTTGAGTAGATCTAGGGCAGGTCCTCTGACTCCGTAATATTCCAGTTTACTTAATAGTATTTTATGGTTAATACTGTCAAAGGCCTTTGCCAGGTCGCAAAAAACTCCAATGGTTTGTTCACCATCCTCTAATCCCTTTATAGTGTTTTGAATGAAGTTATCTATTGTGTTAGTCGTCGATTTATTTTTCCGAAATCCGCTCTGGCTTTCTGTAAGAAGTTTTTCTCTCTCAAGGTATGTTATTATTCTAGTGTGAATTAATTTTTCAAAAATTTTTGATATACTGGGTAGAATTGATATCGGTCGATAGTTTTCCGACTTATTTCTATCCCCTTTCTTAAACAACGGTGTGATTTTACCTATTTTTAGTTTTTTTGGAAAGGTTCCCTTATCAATACAGTCGTTAAAAATATGTGCTAGCGGTAGAGAGATATTCGTAACAATTTTCTTTAATATACAAGTTGGGAGGTTGTCTACTCCAGCTGACCTTTTGTTTTTTAGCTTTGATGTAATTTGAATTATTTCTGTATCGCATGTACTGTCCATGAAAAATGAATTTACGGGTCGCTTTGCTTTAGTTAAATGCCTATTAAACGCATTTTCTGAAGAATTTACATCAAGGTTTTGGGCTATGTTAGCGAAGTCTTTATTTAAAATATTAGCAATTTTTATGGGATCTTTGATAGTTTGGTTTTCATGATTTATGACAATGTTTTTGTTTTGTTGAATCTTTGACTTATTAGTGTGCCTTTTCACTATCTCCCATATGGTTTTTGTTCTATCAATACCTGATTTCTCCTTTATTTTTTTGTTTATTATCAGTCGTTTTGCTGCTTTTATAGTTTTTTTGTAATTTTTTTTATAGAGTTTGTATTTTGTTTTTAATTTTTCAGTTTTGTAGTGAAGCTGTAGCTGATAAAGAAATTTTAGGTTCTTTGCCGAATTTTTAATTCCTGGTGAAATCCATTCTTGCTTTATAAATTTATGGTTTATTTTCACACGTTTTACTGGATAACATTGATCAAAACTTTCACTAAGGATTGATGAGAACATGTTGTATTTTTCATTTGGATCATCGAGTTTATACATTTCCTCCCAGGATGTGTGTTTAAGCATGTCTTTAAAATTATCCGTATTTTCTTTATTCAATTTTCGAATGTTAATTGTTTTGCTTGGAGGATTAAATTTTGATTTTAGTTTTATTGAAATAATTTGAGCCGTGTGGTCTGAGAGATTGTTTTCTGTAACCTCAGTAGAGAACATATAGCTGGGTAGATTGGTCGCTATGTTGTCTATTGTCTTGGCCGTATTGAATCTAGAATCGATCCTAGTTGGCCCTTGTATTGTTAATTTTAAATTATATGCAGCAATTAAGTTTATTAGATTTTCACTCTCCCTTGATTTTGTAGAAGTATTTATATTAAAGTCGCCAGTTAGGACAACATCTTTATTTTCTGAAGTAATTTTTTCTAGAATGTGTTCCAAAGTGGCCATAAAATGATTTAAATCTCCTAATGGGGATCTATAAGTGGAGATCACTACTAAGTTCCGTGTGTTGTTCGCATAGTTTAATTCTATAGCTGCTAGTTCAATGTCTATTTCTTTACTTAGATTATTTATATCATTTCTAGCTTTTACGTCTTGTGTTAATTTATTATTTACAAATATAGCTGACCCCCCATGTTTATGTGTTACTCTACTGAAATTACTTTTAAGGTTATAGTTACAAATGTTTGTTGACTCTAAATTATCGCTGTTCAACCAGTGTTCTGGTTGAACAGCGATAATTTAGAGTCAACAAACATTTGTTGACTCTAACCAGTGTTCTGGTTGAACAGCGATAATTTAGAGTCAACAAACATTTGTACAGACCAGCACTTATCCTCATCTCCATTCACGAAGTAGATTTGACATGATCATTACCTCCATATCCTCGAGGACATTCAAGACAGACGACAGTCTCATCTAGCAGTTGGATGCAGGCTCCTTGGTTGGGACACGGACACAGCTTGCAATCATAGGCCGTGCCTTGCAGCGCGTTGCCGTAGTAACCTCGGCCACATCGCTCGCAGTTGTCACCACCGGTGTTGTGCTGGCAGATGCAGCGACCTAGAGCAATATAGAGGAGGTTAAAATAGTCTTTCTAATTGAGGTTTTGTAATGTGACTGACTATATTATCACTCAATATGTATTACAAACTAGAATATTGTCTGAAATATGGTTTTTACTGATTCCCTCAGTTAAAGTAGAAATATTGTTACTCACTTGACAGGAGTACTAGTTTTTAAATAGTAAATTGTGACCCTAAATCTTCTACTATTTAAATTAGGTAAATAATTATTATTGAACTACCTTACCTAATAAAAGCACCACAAAAAGATATTTTAAAAAATGTACAATTATAGTTCCTCTATTAAAGCGTTTAGGTAGGTACTCTGCATTTAATTTTAAATTTATCAAATAACTGATTTAAGATAGAATACATCTTGAAATATTAGGGACCATTTGCCTCCCACTAACAGTTTGATTTATAGCTCCAAACAAACATGGAAAAGAATGCATCAAGGTTGTAAAATTATATCCTGGTGTTCTGGTGTTCTGACGCAGCTAACATTCTGTATTCAATCGACACCGTGCTGACCTGTCTCTGCATCGCAGATATCTGCATGTCCGTTACAGTTGCACGGCACGCACGGAGCGAAGGGACCGCCGTTGGAGGGCTCGTGTCTGTAGCCAGGGGCACAGGACTCGCAGAACTGTCCGACATAGCCCAGCAGACACTCGCACATCTCGATCCAGTTGGCCACTCGGCCGGCCGCACCTCGTCGGGCGGTGTCCAACTTCACATTGTCCAAGAACCCAACACCTGCACCAAGAGAAAAGTGTTACTATTCAGTTCAATGTCAAGTTAGATGTTCTATTGAAGTGTAGTTATGCTATTTGACTGACCTTCGGGAGTGTAAGTGCCTCGAATCTTAATCGCTGTGATGTTGGAAAGAATGCTCATAAAGTCTCGAGAAGTCAGTTTTGGCTGCCAGCCATAGTTTGGATGCTCATGCAATCGGAAAGTGTAGTCATTTGCCTGAAATGAAATCACAAAAAATATAATACGTAATGCACCTAGTAGCTACCCTGCTTGAAAAAAACATGCAATTTCTGATAATGTCTGGAGTATTTACCAGACATTCCCAGTGAATTTCAGACAATCTCAGAATCCAGACACACTTTCACCAGACTCTTCCAGATTTTACCAGAGTTTACCAGAGAAGCCCGAGACACCAGAATTATTCAGGCATAACCAGAATAAACCAGACAAAGTAGTCAGACTAACTCAGAGTTTTCCAGATTATTCCAGACAACCAGAATTAATCAGGCATAGCCAGACTATTCCAGACAAAAGAAGTCAGACGGACCCAGAGTTTTCCAGAAAGGTCAGGAAAACCTTTACATAAGAATATATCAGACAATACCAGACAAAATGAATCCAGACAAATCAAGATAGATCCAGACAAATCAAGACAATGTAAATAACCAGAAAATATCAGACAAACCAGAAACAAATCTTGCCAGACTTCACAAGACAAAACCAGAAAGAGTCAGACAATTACTTTCACCAGAATATACCAGAAGAAATCAGACATAGATCTAACCAGACTAAACCAGACAATTCCAGAATGACAACAAATCAATTTATTCACCAGAAAATCTCAGAACCCTCCAGACAGTTATTCAGACAAAGCCAGACGATACCAGACCAACTAACAGAATACACCAGACCCAGAAAATATCAGACTTTACCAGGCGAAATCAGATATAGATCAAACCAGGATAAACCAGACAATTCCAGAATGACCCAGACCATAGTTCATTCACCAGAATATCTCAGAACTTACCAGACAAAACCAGACGATACCAGACCAGCTTCCAGAATACACCAGACCCAGAAAATATCAGAATATACCAGAAGAAATCAGACATAGATCTAACCAGACTAAACCAGACAATTCCAGAATGACAACAAATTAATTTATTCACCAGAAAATCTCAGAACCCTCCAGACAGTTATCCAGACAAAGCCAGACGATACCAGACCAGCTAACAGAATACACCAGACCCAGAAAATATCAGACTTTACCAGGCGAAAACAGACATAGATCAAACCAGAATAAACCAGACAATTCCAGAATGACCCAGACCATAGTTCATTCACCAGAATATCTCAGAACTTACCAGACATAACCAGACGATACCAGACCAGCTTCCAGAATACACCAGACCCAGAAAATATCAGAATATACCAGAAGAAATCAGACATAGATCTAACCAGACTAAACCAGACAATTCCAGAATGACAACAAATCAATTTATTCACCAGAAAATCTCAGAACCCTCCAGACAGTTATCCAGACAAAGCCAGACGATACCAGACCACTACCAGAATACACCAGACCCAGAAAATATCAGACTATACCAGGCGAAATCAGACATAGATCAAACCAGAATAAACCAGACAATTCCAGAATGACCCAGACCATAGTTCATTCACCAGAATATCTCAGAACTTACCAGACAAAACCAGACGATACCAGACCAGCTTCCAGAATACACCAGACCCAGAAAATATCAGAATATACCAGAAGAAATCAGACATACTTCTAACCAGACTAAACCAGACAATTCCAGAATAACACAAGATCAGCAATCACCAGAATATCTCAGAACTTGCCAGACAATTATCCAGACAAAACCAGCGATACCAGAATACACCATATCCAGAAAATATCAGAATATGCCAGAATAAATCAGACACCAGACTTAACCAGACAATTCCAAAACTACTCCACATCAGGTCTTCACCAGAATATCTCAGAACTTACCAGACAATTAACCAGACTAAACCAGACGATACCAGACCAGTTACTAGAATACATAATATCCAGAAAATATCAGAATATACCGGAAGGAATCAGACACCAGACAATTCCAGAATTACACCAGATCAGGTCCAGAATATCTCAGAACTTACCAGAAAATTATCCAGACTAAACCAGACGATACCAGACCAGTTACCATTCCAGAAAATATCAGAATATGCCAGAAGAAATCAGACACCAGACAATTCCAGACAATTCCAGAATTACTCCAGACCAGGTTAATTCACCAGAATATCTCAGAACTTACCAGACTAAACCAGACGATACCAGACCAGTTACCAGAATACACCAGAGCCAGAAAATATCAGAATATACCAGAAGAAATCAGACATAGTTCTAACCAGACTAAACCAGACAATTCCAGAATGACACCAGACAATAGTTCATTCACCTGAATATCTCAGAACTTACCAGACAATTATCCAGACAAAACCAGACGATACCAGACCAGCTACCAGAATACACCAGATCCAGAAAATATCAGAATATACCAGAAGAAATCAGACATAGTTCTAACCAGACTAAACCAGACAATTCCAGAATGACACCAGATCAGTTTATTTACCAGAATATCTCAGAACTTACCAGACAATTATCCAGACAAAACCAGACGATACCAGACCAGCTACCAGAATACACCAGATCCAGAAAATATCAGAATATACCAGAAGAAATCAGACAGAGTTCTAACCAGACTAAACCAGACCATTCCAGAATGACACCAGACCATAGTTCAGCACCAGAATATCTCAGAACTTACCAGACAATTATCCAGACAAAACCAGACGAAACCAGAACATTTCAGATCCAGAATATACCAGATTATACTACCAGACGTTTTCAGATACGGTCTATCCGGACCAAGCCAGACGATACCAGAATGAAACCAGACCAGTTCATTCACCAGAATTTACTAGACGTATCAGACACTGTTTATCCAGCAAGCAAAATAATGAAAATTCTATTCCATTCTATTCTAAGCCAGACGATACCAGAATAGCTGGGTCTGGATAGAACTACTTTTGATTACTTCTGGTATAGTTTAGTGAATAAACTGGCCTGGTTTCCTTCTGGTATCGTCTGGATTGGTCTGGATGGACATTGTCGAATACGTCTGGTATATCTGGAAATCTCTGGATCTGGTGTATTCTGGTTTCGTCTGGTATAGTCTGGGTAGAACTGACTGGATCATTTCTGATATATTCTGGTGAATGAACTGGTCTGGTTGCATTCTGGTATCGTCTGGATTGATCTGGATAGACAATGTCTGAAAACGTCTGGTATTATCTGGTATTTTCTGGATGTGGTGTATTCTGGTTTCGTCTGGTATAGTCTGCTGGACTGACATGTCTGGTACGTTCTGAGTTAACCTGGTGTTCTAACTGATCTGGTGTAATTCTGGAATAGTCTGGTTTAGTCTGGTTAGACCTATGTCTGATTTCTTCTGGTATATTCTGATATTTTCTGGATCTGGTGTATTCTGGTAGCTGGTCTGGGTATCGTCTGGTTTTGTCTGGATAATTGTCTGGTAAGTTCTGAGATATTCTGGTGAATGAACTGATCTGGTGTAGTTCTGGAATTGTCTGGTTTAGTCTGGTTAGACCTGTGTCTGATTTCTTCTGGTATATTCTGATATTTTCTGTATCTGGTGTATTCTGGTAGCTGGTCTGGTATCGTCTGGTTTTGTCTGGATAATTGTCTTGTAAGTTCTGAGATATTCTGGTGAATGAACTATGGTCTGGTGTCATTCTGGTATTGTCTGGCTTGGTCTGGATAGACATTGTCTCAAAGCGTCTGGTATTATCTGGTATGTTCTGGAAATGTTCGTGCGTTCTGAATCCTTCTGGTTATGTCTGACATCAGGTCTTGACTATTCTGACTTTATCTGCATAACTCTGATACAACGGTTTTTTTGAATAATATGATTCATCATTGTTCTCACGCTGAACTAGATCGAGCTAGTTTTGCATCGACATCAAATCTTCAGTCAGTCAGTCCCCAGTCAGGCGGGTGGAGACTGCTGTGTGAAGTTCGAGCTGTTTTTTAATCAGTTGTGATTTATGTGACAACGCTCTGTTCTTTACAGTAACTACTGATAGTAAATGCATTCAAATACATTAATCAATTGTTAATGTATAATTTTGAAAAACATCATTCTTTTGTTAGTATAATGTACACAGTTTTACGCGGATTCTAAACAGTGAAAAAACACAATTTGGAATACCTATACGATCTCTCAGGAAAACGGTAAGTGAGCAGTCATTTCAATTATATTATACCTACTCCTTTGAAACCCCCAATTACTGTTACATACAGAGAGCATCTTGCATTGAATATTGAGCATTTACCTAACACTTTATTGACAAATAGTAGGTAGTTACAATAATAGCTGGTAAAAATGTCACCCTGCCACCTGCGGCGGAGAGGCACCTATTTCACGGTAAAATTGCACTTGGATGTTTGACACTTACATGGATGGGCGTCCACAGGGGGAGGGGGGGGGGAGGCGCTTGTCTTCCCCCCCCCCCCCCTGGATGTCAGGAAAACATACAATTTGTGTGGTGATCATTTTGTAAACAAAAAATACACAAACAAATAATTTCAAAGTGTCGAAAAACCAAAAAATGCCTGAGGGGCAAGGTTTGAACATGTCTTCTCCCCCCCCCCCCCCCCCCCAAGTGTCAAGTGTCAAATTTATAATTTATACAATATTGAATATTTCCACAAAATACACCTCATCGTCTCAAAGTGTCGAAAAACCAATAAGTGGGGGGGGGGGGGGGGGGCGCGCTCCCCACACCCTCCCTTAACCCGTTGAAAATACGTTTTCCTTGCGGACGTCCATGGGCAGAAACAAAACCGCAGGGTCTCCCTGAAGGTTGTTTTTAAACCTTTTAAAAACCTTTAGATTTTTGTGTGTGCAATCTGCTGGTGATAATTAATAATTACAATCAGCTTTGACATTGAAAATGGCATGACATTTTTTATGGTAGGTGATCAATCGATTCTTCATTTTTGGTGTTTTATGATTATTAAATCATGCTTGCTTAATTTTGTATTAAACCCCTTTTATTTTTTAGTTGCTGACCTATAAACTTACATTTTCAAAAGAGAACCTACCCACGTTTGCTGTGTAGTGTATATTTATTGAGCGTTTTCTATACTATTTTACAATAAGCAAAACGGAACCAATCTAAATTTTTGGGTGTTGGTTCCTTTTCACAATTTAAATTTATACAGTAACAACAATAATTTCACATTGATCAAAACGGAACCAATCCACATATTTGTGGGTTGGTTCCTTTTTACATTATACATTAACAACAATAATTTCACATTGATAAAAAAAAAGGAACCAAGCTACATTTCATTAATTTTTGAAGTAACCACAGTATATTTTAAATATTTAGTAATTACAAAAAAATATATAAAAACTCTGCCGATCAAACAACAGAAAAATTACTGATTTAGTCCATACATTTAAAAAACTATGAAACTCTCTGCGTTTCTCTCAATATCTCAGTTCATGATACCTGGGGTTTGGTTCCTTTTTGCATGTAATTTGTTTAAAACATGGTAAGAGGGAACGTCACAAATTTAATATTTTACTTGATGAATACCAGAAAGTGAAAGTATCTACAGCCAGTTACTCAAAAAAGTATCTAGATAATGATTTGATAGAAAATTTTACCGTGATTTACCGTGCATGTGCATTAAATTGTAATTATTGAGTTAGTACACCCAAAAAAACATAAAACGGTATTTGAAAGAAACGGATTCGCTGCTGGTCAGGTTCCTTGACAATCAACCCTCACCTATCAATCCTCACCTACTATAGGTAGATGACGAGTTAGCAGACTTCAACATTTTGATGCCAACACATTTTTTTCAGCCAATCCATTTCTTTCAAATACCGTTTTATCATTTGCTGAGTGTACCGTACCTACACATAATAGGAAATTTTATAAGTGGGAAAATGTGATCGCCTACATTCGTGCATTTCGATATTTAATCAAATTCAACGCGTATTTAACAGAAAATACAGTGTTGCGATGAAGAATGGAGGAACAGCGAAGTACAAACATCTCTGTCTTTGAAGGTAGGTAAGTGTATGACCTACAAGTGGGTAAATACAGCCCAAGGTATCTAAAATAATTTTACTACCCTTGGGTAAAGCCCATTTCACATAAAGCGCGTGCCGCGTTTTGCGATATCGCGTTTTGTCTTTTTTTATAACGCCTAGAAGAGGCCGTCGAAAACAGAATGTTGATATAAATTTATTATTCTTGTTAGTAACAATTTGGGTGTTATAATTGGTATGATTAGATGGAATAATATGCAGAGGTAAGTAATTATTATCATTATAGTCTTATTTTATAGTTTTCGTAGTCGCACGTGATTAGCTGCTAGGTCGTGACGTCATTTTCGCCACACGCGGTACTGAAAAAACCTCCCTACAATCGAGATGGGGCGGCTTAAAAATAAAACGCGTGCGGCGAAATTTTCGGTGGTTTTGATTGGTCAATAAAAAAAACGCGAAACGCGCTTTATGTGAAACCGGCTTAACCCTTTATAGGTTATTGGGACATTATCTTCCCACCATGGTTGTGACCTAAATGTACAGTGGGAAATTTGCTTCCCACTTTTCCCCGCCTTATATTCATATTGACGACCTTGATAATTGCTTTAATTTTCAGCTCAATAAAATGGGTCCCAGACCAGTGACCTATAAAGGGTTAAATGAGTGAACCTGCCTCCTCTAAATATTTTTTTAAAATTTGTGTGAATTTTGTATTCTAGTCGTATAAAGACAAATGTAAATTTACGTATCATAAGTTCGTTCTAATGTCATTAGAGGTAAAAGCTTCGGTAGAAGATTATTTGCGAAATCTGAAAATAAAATTTGATGGCAGATCCAATTTTCTTTCACATTTACATAAATATTTTGTATGGTTCAGCATGTTCAAGTGCATTAATTTGTTGACATATCTCAATTCATCATTGTGAATAAGTTGTACTACCTAAATTGTCATGTTAGGTATGCACTCATTTTGAGAAAAAAATACTTACAATACAAAGAAAGTAAGTATATATTTTTTAAATATGAAATTATGATTCAATTGAGAATATCTATAGGCAGGGCTATCGTCCAGAGTTGTGGTTACTTTTAAAATGTAGCAGTATTACAGTTACAGTTACTTGCTCAAAATTCTAACAGTGTTACAGACAGCTACAGTTACAAGGGTTTCAAAAGTAACACCGACAAATATCAGTGTTAAGTTACAGTTACCTACTTTTATATTGACAGCAGTTACTTTCACAGTTACTTTAAATTTACTAGCATTTTTCCTTCAAGTTTTTTACTATTGAAGGGATTGAATTGAGTTGTCATTGATAACTGAAAATAGTGAACAGGGCTGACAGGACAAGAAAAATGTCTAGGCCAAAGGCATTTTAGAATTTTGTTGTAATGCCTTCTCATTCTAGAGCTGATTTTTTTATTTTTTTATTTTTACTGAATTGGACATTTTACATTATTCAGAGATGAATTAAATGCATCACGTTACATTTCACTAAAGTTACTCAAAATTGTAACGGGATAAAAGTTACTGTTTCTATTTTCAATAAAGAAAGTAACTGAATACAATTACAATTACCTCATTTTTAAAGTAAGTAGTAACATGTTACTTTGTATCATGTTACTTCACAACACTGCTCGTCATAGTGTCCATTGCCAATAAATAAGTAGTAGGTAACTACAGCTGTCGAGCCGTAACTGAGATAATATTCTCAGTTATTAAAGGGGGGGAACCGGGGGGAACGGACACCCCTGACTGGCAGGGGATCGAACCCGAACCTGAACCCGAAACCCGAAAAAAACGTATTTTTTGCGAACCCGAACCCGTATTAATTTTTTGTCTGAACCCGAACCCGAACCCGAACCCTTATAAAATATATTTGTGAACCCGAACCTGAACCCGAACCCATATTATTTAGGGTTTTTTATGGGTTTTCAAATTAAATTAAATACATTTTATAATATTTAATAATTTGAATAAAAATGTTAAGTTCATATTTCATTTTCAAAGTATACTACCTACTTAGATATATTTTTATGTGAGGGTACAAAACATGAATTATAATAAGTTGTGTCTCCACGCCAAATAACCTAGCCGAATAGCTTTGTCTTGAGTCTCCGCTCTGAATTTTGAAATGGGGAAGAAGAAAAGTAGTATTATTCGAGATATTTTTAAGAATTATAAAGGGACTTTGTCTAATTTTTTACTTACGAGGTGGGTTCCTGCCCTTCCCCCATGCTTCAACCTACACTAAAAATATTTTTCTATGAAGTAATATAACTCGTGGCCTGTAGTGTCACAAATTCGTTTTAGTAGGAAGTAAAATGAAAAATCTCCCTGCGGGGCAAACTGGATGTCTGAAATACCAATTCTGCCTTCATTTCGCATTAATCATCACATCACAGCTCTGCTATAGGTACTCGAAATTTTTTAGAGGATATATAAATTATATACATAACCCAGCATACGACAAGCTTTTTTGTGTCTACCAAAAGTTTTTAGAAAATCAAAACGCCTTTACAAATCATATGCCAAAAATCGCGTAAATTCAGACTGATCATTCAGTCCCCCCCCCCCTCACCCACCCCCTCAATGCTTTATCATGAGTACGACTATGAGTCCCATACGTCAGTTCGACATGCGTTCAATGATAAAGCATTGACCAAAAAATAAAATTTAAGTCAAATTAATGAAGTTTGTTGATGTAATTCAAATTTAATAAACTGTACACCAGAAAATGTATTGGTTTGGAACACAAAGATGTAGGTATGTAGGATTAATCTAAGTGTGGAGCCGGACCCGAACCCGAACCCGAACCTGAACCCGAACCCGTATCATAGCTTTGCCTGAACCCGAACCCGAACCTGAACCCGTAAACGATCGGGTTCGATGCCCTGCTGACTGGATCCTGACCCCCCTTGCCCAGGAGACCAGGAGGCCAATTCTTGAGTTTTTACGATTTGAAACCATTTACGTTTGCATATAAAACTTGAACTTGAAACTTGAACTTTGCTTAGCATTTAACTTTTTTAAATTTTAAACAGTGAACGTACACGGTTTCGAAACGTGAATCTCAAGAATTGGCCCCCAGATATCACCTTCCCAGATATTCACAAACGTTGATTATGAGATGCAAAAATGCACAGATTTGCTTCATTATGACGTTGAATTCTCAAAATGTTCTCAAGTTTTGCTTAACTAATTGAACAGCTAGGTATTATCCAATGAGACAACTCATTTACTCATATGTTCAACATGATCACCCTCATAACATTTAATAAATTCACGTGAAACTATTTGATACCAAAACACATACACATTTTTATTCTTGCTTTGCTGTTGCTTATTGCAACCTTTTTCAAAGGTATTCCGAAATCGATTCATAATCTATACTCTTTCTTTTACTAGAATTCAAAAAATTACCCATTGGGGATTTTATCATATAACAAAATTTACAGATTATATTGCATTTTGTCTCAAGTTTCCCCAAGAATATTGCATATCACACATTTTAAATTTACTAGCATTTTTCCTTCAAGTTTTTTACTATTGAAGGGATTGAATTGAGTTGTCATTGATAACTGAAAATAGTCAGTTATTTATTTTAAATTAAACATTAGAAAAGCCCTGCGGGGCTAACTGGGGGGTGTGGCCCCCCAGACCCCCTTGAAGAAGAGCAAGGCTTTTTACTAACATCCATCGATCCCCGATAATTTTGACCCCCCCACTCAAAATAAAGTTCCTACGCGCCTGATTACGACCTTTGACTGATTTCAATTTATATTTGTATATTATTTGGATTTATGTTGTATGTATGTAGGTACTCTGTTACAGAATTCTTCATTGAACAACATGATCCAACAAAACAACGGCACCAAACGAATTCCGTAATGAAACACTGTTTTGCATGGTAATTAAAGACGCTTCTAAAACAGATCACTGATGTAATTTTCAGGCAACATCTGAGTATAATAATAACATAACGATTATTTTATTTCAGAAATACTCGGGGCATGTCATTAGATATTACATTCACCACATTCAATGATGATGTGATAATACCCAAGAAGGCCCTGCTAATACCCTGCTGAAACACTTGCCAAGATCTCGCTTATCAACGCGTTACACCGAGCTATTTCCTAGTTTAGTAAGTTGAAGATATAACTGTGCTACGTAAAACATATGAGATAATATCCTCAGTTATTACATACCTTTGACTGTTTTCAATTTGTATTTGTATATTATTTTGATTAATGTTGTACGCTGTCTATTTAAATAAGTAATTTCTGTTACAGAATTTTTCATTGAACAATCCAAGTAACATGATCTAACAAAACAATGGCACCAAACCAATTCAGTCATGAATGTGCTGTTTAATGGTAATTAAGGACACTTCTAAATCATATCACTGATGTTATATATTCAGGCAATATCTGAGTATAATAATAATAATAATAATATTAACATAACGATTGTTTTATTTCAGAAAAACTTGGGACATGGCATTACTACATTCACCACATGATGTGATAATACTCAAGAAGGGACTGCCCTGCTGAAACTCTTGCCAAGATCTCGCTTATCAACGCGTTACACCGAGCTATTTCCTAGTTTAGTAAGTTGAAGATATAACCAATTACTTTAATAATGAAGGTAACTATTATTAATGTATTTGGTAAAACATATGAGATAATATCCTCAGTTATTACATACCTTCGACTGTTTTCAATTTGTATTTGCATATTATTTTGATTAATGTTGTACGGTGTCTATTTAAATAAGTAATTTCTGTTACAGAATTTTTCATTCAACAATCCAAGTAACATGATCCAACAAAACAATGGCACCAAACCAATTCCGTCAAGAATGCACTGTTTAATGGTAATTAAGGACACTTCTAAATCAGATCACTGATGTTATATTATACTCAGGCAATATCTGAGTATAATAATAATAATATTAACATAGGTAACGATTGTTTTATTTCAGAAAAACTTGGGACATGGCATTACTACATTCACCACATGATGTGATAATACCCAAGAAGGGACTGCCCTGCTGAAACTCTTGCCAAGATCTCGCTTATCAATGCGTTACACCGAGCTATTTCCTAGTTTAGTAAGTTGAAGATATAACTGTGCTACGTAAAACATAATGAGATAATATCCTCAGTTATTACATACCTTTGACTGATTTCAATTTGTATTTGTATATTATTTTGATTTATGTTGTACGGTGTCTATTTAAATAAGTAATTTATGTTACAGAATTCTTCATTGAACAATCCAAGTAACATGATCCAACAAAACAATGGCACCAAACCAATTCCGTCATGAAACACTGTTTTGAATGGTAATTAAAGACGCTTATTGTACTAGTCTATCTAAAACAGATCACTGATGTAATATTCAACGATTCTTTATTTCAGAAAAAAAACTTGGGGCATGGCATTACTACATTTACCACATTCAATGATGATGTTTTAGTACCCAAGAAGGGACTTCCCTGCTGAAACTATTTCCAAGATCTTAACAAGATTTTGTCAAATATTAACAATTTCATTGTCTGAATCAGCGATTCTTAAATTATGGTCCGCGGAGGCCTCACAGGGGGTCCGCGAAGACTCAAGAAATAGCATTGAATATTTATATTGGGTTTAAATATAAAATTTAAAATACACTTAAACTCAATAAAAATATAGGGTAGGTATACATGTTTAAGTGTGTGCTTCTTCTCCCCTTCCTCCTATTGTGAAGTAATTCTTAACTCTACGTCACTAAAATTACATTAATTTTTTTTAAACATGTTCTCATTATTGTGAAAAAATACTTTGTAAGCCAAAAATAAAAACGACAAAAATTATTGTCCAAATCGCATAGGTAAATATAGTCCAAATTCACTTTCGAATTTCAAAAATTTCCCGGTCTTTTCGGACCTATCCCTTGTCGCTAAGGGGCCCTCCCCACATTGTTTCGTGCGCAAAATGTTTCCCCGTAATTAGTCGTGCCGTACTAATATAGAATACAAATATTTAAATGAAAAATAATGCTACATTCCAATAATTTTTATTATTTCATATTATTATCAAAGTTAGACTATCTTTGGGAATAAAGAAAAGAATTCTAATCTGATATGATGAATGGGGGAATATTCCAAAAATGTTACGGGTAAGTTTTGGGGGTCCGCGACAACAAACTAAACTACCTATGTTTTAAGGGGGTCCGCGGGGTAGAAAAGTTTAAGAAACGCTGGTCTAAATCAAAAAAAAAATCTAAACAAGAATACAAGATCTCGCCAAAAGAAGTAAAATATTATCATTTAAAAAAAAATTAGAGTCAAACTTTCTAGAAATACAATCAAGACAATATTACAATGATCTTGGCAAGACTTCTCAGCAGGTAGTGTGCAAAGGCACGCACACTACCTTCTTACTCGTCCCTCTATACCCAGTACCAAGATTTTTTATTGTGACGGTAATGAGATAAAATTATTTTTAATGTATCTCGTGACTACTTTTCTCTTCATTTCATTTTACAGGACATATAGCCACAGCCTCTTTGAAAGCCGATGACAAAATTCCATTGTATAGAGGCGAAGAACTGCAAACCAGGATCGGTAACCGCTCCATCCAATGCATTTTTATATTTTGTAATTATATTGTTTCCATTTGTCTATAGGTATTTAATTTTTTACAGGGCCAAATTTAGTTGTGAGTTAATTTTTAATAGTGTATTACAATTATTACATTATGATTAATAAAAACAGTTTCATATTTCAACACAAACATGAAATATTATTGCAACTGTTGAATGAACCATCGTTTCCATTTGTCCTTGATTTTTAGCGTTTTTATTAAAAGTTAGATGTTAAAACTTTGTAAAGAATGTTGAACCCATAAATTAATAAATTCCCACATGTTGAATAGCTTGAATGCTGTCAAAATACTCTCCTGGTGCCATTCCCCTCCACCCCGACACAACGATTATTCACATAAAGACTTTCACCTTTATTAGATAGTAATTAAAACCAATAATTTCTTTAATGTTAAATTAATGGTTCAATACTTTCGTTAAAGCCAATTGTGTTCATTTCCGAACAAATTTCCTTGATCTCATGCGCTTATAGAACAGGACCTAGTGAACCCTGCATGAGAATGCATACGGAAGATTGTTTTACTAAGATTGAAATAGGTGGTCAACGACTGGGTCTGATTCAAGGGGCCAATGGTACCAAATATTCTCCAATATTATGATATCATGCCATAAGTCAGAGCTCGGAGCTAATGACAGTGATTGGCATTGCACCTTACTGTGCACATGCTGTGCACTGGCTCTTTTAACCAATATATTGTCTCCAATGTTGATGTAATGCATGTAATTAAGCAAAATATTAAGCGTAAGTACATACAGTCTAGGAAAACGAGTTTCCATTCTAATTTTTTTTTAAAGATTTCATTGAGATTTTGTGTGGAAACTTATCCCTTGTGCAGATCTTGTATAATATGTATGGGCATATTTATAATCATTTTATATAAAAATATTTTGAAAATAGATTCAATTATATACAAAAATGATTTACATACCCATTGCATTTATATTATTGTGTTATTGACATTCTACATGATAATTATATAATATGCAAGTAAGTAGGCACCTGTGCGAAATATCTCATGATAAAATAAATTTACACTAAAAGTGTGATATTAATTCTGGCCACACACATGCTCTTCTAAATTCTTGATGAATTCAAATCTATGGGCTGTTGAATGCATTACGAAATAACACCTAGAAATGCTTCGGAATTATGGAACTTTTAAGACCTTTTATTGTTCTGAATCTTTACATACTCGTATTTTGTACGATACTGTTTTTCAACATTCATCAATCTTACATTTGTAATGGTATCATCCTAGTGGAACACATCTGGATATCTGGTTTTAGGTATAATCGGTCTGGTAATGTCTGATAACTTCTGGAGCTTCTGGATATGTCTGGTAAGGTCTGGTATACCAACTTCTATAGACACCTTGGTCTGGTATAGTCGGTCCAACTCGGGTAATGTCTGATTAGGTCTGGATATATCTGGCATAATCAGTCTGGTAATGTCTGATAATTTCTGGATATGTCTGGTATAGTCGGTCTGGCAATTTCTGATTAGGTCTGTATATATCTGGCATAATCAGTCTGGTAATGTCTGATTACTTCTGGATATTTCTGGTATAGTCTGGTAATGTCTGATAACTTCTAAATATGGCTGGTATAGTCGGTCTGGTCATGTCAATAGGTCTGGATATTTCTGGTAGTCAGTCCGGTAATGTCTGTATACTTCTGGATATGTCTGATAATGTCTGATAACTTCTGGATATGTCTGGTATAGTCTGGTGATGTCTGATAACTTCTGGATGTGTCTGGTAATGTCTGATAACTTCTGGATGTGTCTGGTAATGTCTGATAACTTCTGGATATGTCTGGTATAGTCTGGTGATGTCTGATAACTTCTGGATATGTCTGGTATATCGGTCTGGTAATGTCTGATAACTTCTGGATATGTCTGGTGTAGTCTGGAAATGTCTGATAACTTCTGGATATGTCTGGTATAGTCTGGTGATGTCTGATAACTTCTGGTATAGTCTGGTGATGTCTGATAACTTCTAGATATGTCTGGTACAGTCTGGTAATGTCCGATAACTTCTGGATATGTCTGGTATAGTCTGGTGATGTCTGATAACTTCTGGATATGTCTGGTATATCGGTCTGGTAATGTCTGACAACTTCTGGATATGTCTGGTATAGTCTGGTGATATCTGATTACTTCTGGATATGTCTGGTGATGTCTGATAACTTCTGGATATGTCTGGTATAGTCCGGTAATGTCTGACTACTTCTGGATATGTCTGGTATAGTCTGGTAATGTCTGATAACTTCTGGATATGTCTGGTATAGTCCGGTAAGGTCTGATTACTTCTGGATATGTCTGGTATATCGGTCTGGTAATGTCTGAATACTTCTGGATATGTCTGGTTTAGTCTGGTAAGGTCTGATTACTTCTGGATATGTCTGGTATATTCTGGTAATGTCTGAAAACTTCTGGATAGGTCTGGTATAGTCGGCCTGGTAATGTCTGATTAGGTCTGGATATTTCTGGTATAGTCAGTCAGGTAATGTCTGATAACTTCTGGATATGTCTGGTATAGTCTGGTAATGTCTGAGAACTTCTGGTTATGTCTGGTGTATTCGGTCTAGTAATGTCTGATTACTTCTGGTTATGGCTGGTATATTCACGGTCTGGTAATATCTTATTATTTCTGATAAATTCTTGTCAGTTCCAAGACATTTGTCTGGTAAAGTCTGATAGTTTCTTGTAAGTTCCAATTCACTTTCGTCTGGTTATGTCTGATATGTCTGGACAACTCTGATAAAAGAAAGTGAAATGTGTTCTGATATTGTCTGGTATTGTCTGTTATTGTCTGAGTCTGATTATGTCTGTTCCAAATTCTGGAGTAGGTCTGGACACCATTTCTGGTCTTGTCTGACTAGTTCTGGTGTCTGGACTTTACTCCAGACAGTAGTCGAGATTTTTCAAGCAGGGTAACTATTTATTTTGAATAGATATAAAAAATTAACTTTCCCTACCAATGTTTTTTTTTTATATTTTAATTTTAACAAATAATGTAGGTAAATGTGAACATACTATTTCAATTATAGGTCTATACTGTGATTTAACAAATTAAAACTTACAGTAATATGAGGCATTGGATTGTTTTGAAAGATGGCTTGTGTGATGGAGAGACCCGCTCCCTCGATGATAACGTCCTCTACCGATGGCGCTGGACCTGGTTCTCCGATTCTCAGTCTGAATGATAAGTCGTGATTGTAACTTGCCCGCTGATCACTCAGGTAACGATCTGCAAACACATGTCAACGATTAACTCATATTCAAAAGATGCTGGAAAAAAGCACCAAGAACATCTCCAAAGATCACCACTCTGTGAGCCTCTGTGGTTTTGATGATAGTTTTCATCTACGTTTTGTCTTTTAGTTAATGTTGTTAACTAGTTTCATATTAATTGCTAAAAATGTGCTATAATATTGTACTAGGTACAGTTGTTGTTCAGTTTGGAACAAAATCGACCCATCAGCATCTCTATTTGCTTTTTAAAAAATTGTTGTTAAATTAGTAAAAAGTCAGAACATGCCAATGATGTTGACCTACTTGATCTTTCGATAGATAGATATAGTTAAATTAGCAAACACTTACCAAATAATTTAATTTAAATTTTTTTAATTGTAAGAAATGTCTTAAATTTGAATATTTGAAGACACTATTACTGTACCTGGTGCAACGAAGTAGACTGGATGCCTCGACGGAGCGCTGATGCCAATCAACTGCTGGATGTTCTGGTACTGAATGGGCAACGGTCGCCGAGCGACGTCCTCTCCGGTCCAGCGGTCGGGACCGCGCGCAAACACACTCTCGATCTCCACTCGAGAGTAGCCCGACGCCGAGGCACATCGCGACGTGTGGCCGTAACAGAAGCAGGGCGTGCATCCGAACAGGTTCTCCTCATCCAGGTTGAAGTAACCAGGCTTGCAGCTGCAAACAGAGAAGATATTGGTATTCTCACACATCAAGGGAAGTCCCATTCTGAGAAAGAGAACTAATATTCTTCCAAGCTGTTTTTTTTTAAAGTTTGTTGACATATTATTGCAGAGAGTCACTATGATGTACTGGGCCATGGTGCTTGTAATATATATACCTACTCAACCTTTTGTCATGAGTCATGACTACTTCTACGTACATAACAGTCACTAACCTATTATTTTAAAGCAAAAAAGCTGAAATTTCGACTAAATTTTCTAACAAATAGTGGCACTTTTGGTAAGACAATGGAGTTTGATAATCAGGGTAAGAAGACAAATATGAAAATAACTAAAGCTCTCCTATTTGGAATGAAGTGGCAGTTCAGTTCCAAACTGAGAGAGATTCATCAACATATTCTAAACTTGATTGAATGTTTACCCTCCACATCGCTTCCCCTCTACGTTCTCCTTGCACTGACATGTGCCTTGATACGGATCACAGTTGGGTTTGTTGCCTTGACTCCCCGCCTCATTGCAGCCGCATGGTTTGCACCCCTGGCTGCTGAAGTCGAAGTGGTTGATGGCACACCGATCACACTTGTCGCCTGTGACGCCAGGCTTGCATTGACAGCGACCTTCACTGTTGCATTGTAGGCTCCGGGAACCTAGAAACAGGACACATGTTACAGCCTATGACTTCTTATTATATTAAATAACATTTCTTTATAGTAGGCATGTGAAAACTATGCAAACACACTCAATTTAAATCAGGGACTGGAACCCAAATGAATAACAGTTCCGGTTCCGGTTCCAAAGTTTTTTAAAATATTGGGTCCGGTTCCGGTTCCTAGAAAAAATTAAATAATGGTTCCGATTCCGGTTCCATTTCGGTTCCAAAAGGGTTCCGAACGGTTCCATCAAATTCAGACAATAGGTAATTCACATAATTTTTTTAAATCTATTTTTGGGAACTTACATACCTACGCAGAATGTCTAATATTAGTTTGACTCAATGATCATTTATTTGATAAATTGTGAATGATGGTAGTAAATAATATCTGATTTGAAAGGAAATTAAGTAAAAATTCAATGAAATTAATCATTTGAGAACCTTTATGGAACCGTTGGAACCCAAATAATGTTTAATATTAATACGGGTTCCGGTTCCACCTGAAAAATAATATGGGTTCTGATTCCGGTTCCGGTTCCTATAAAAATAACGGTTCTTTTCGGTTACGGTTCCAGTCCCTGATTTAAATTTCAGAATATCAGGTACTTACCCAACAAATATACCTACCTACCTAAACAGGTTTGCATGTAAGCAGAGTAATCTAGAATTTGAATGCTGCCCTTTCTTGAAAATGAATTACTGAAATGTTAAAACGTAGAATAACTATCATAATGAATGATTTTAGATAAAAATAACACTAAAATAAAATAAAACAAGGTTTACATATGCTCTTATTTGATTCGAACACAGCTTACTAAACTACTCCATAGTCTCTTTACTACTCGCCATGCATTCAACAGGTGTTGATTGATTCTGACAAACTCAAAAAGAAGGCAGTGAATGCAAAAGACATCCGAGCATCAAGCAAGGAAGTTGAGTCAAACACACAGCTATTGAGTGAAAATGAACGAAGATTTGTGTTCTGCACGCACCCACATCATTGCAGTTGCAGGCTATGCAGTAATTGTCTTCGCGCGTGTAGAAGTTCTCCTTGCAGCGTTCACAGTTGGGTCCGTCGCGGTTGCCCAGACAGTCCAGACAGTGTCCGCCATGGCCTGTCTGATCGTACAGCTCCTTGTCAAAGAAACACCTCGACGAGAACCCATTGCAGTTGCAAGCTGAAACAGACAGTTGCATAGTTACAACCTTTATTCTGTCACAATCTAGACTGGTCCGTGGGGCGGTTTGGATTACAGAAAAGCTTAAAAATATGTGTTTTATCCGATTTTAGACATATTTTTCAACTTTTATAGAAACATGAACATGATCATTCAAAAATTACCAAAATAATTACCAAAAATACAACAGATATGGGCAAAACATTCACTTCCCTCTGAAATGGGCAAAAAATAACACTTTATTTCGAGTATTTTCCTAGTATTTCCCCCCTCTGGACGCCCATGAGCACACTACAAAGTCACTTTTATTACATAGTTCTGTACCTCAGAGGTAGAAGGGCCAATTTCCTTTCTCTAGATTTTGGTTTGAACACTTTTGGAATCATATAATCAAGCTCTATTTGACTGAGGCCAAGTAAAACATTACAGTTATATTGGAGTTCTCTTACAAAATTAGACTACAACAAATACACTACACTTACACTACAACAAATATGTTTGGGTTGAGGAAGAATTATAATGGTTTTTGAGCTCGCACACGAATCATTGAAATGGACTCCGGACCTACTACCTCTGAGGTAGAGTTTTGTTTCGACTGCGATGGCTGTTGCCATATCTATTCATCCTCTCGAACAACCCATCCCTTCACGAAATAGTTTCGAAAATAAATTGCCATTATTCCTGATTCAAATCTTGATTTTCTTTATGCACCTTTAAAACAACACACATGCATAAGAATGCTTTTAAAAAGCTAATTTAACTTAACTTCCCTATATGGTCTATCAGTTTTTAATCGGGGTGTGTTTTTTACACGTGAGATTTCCCTCTATGCCAGTCGCTGGACCCCCCATTAAAGCACGAACCAGCTACAAATCTCAAAAAGAACACACTAAACATCTAAATGACGTTTAAGAAACCCATGACCTGGCATCTACTCTTTTTTATACTCGTTGTCGGGTCTTCTTTCAAAAAATTAACTTTCATTTTTCAACAAAGACGCAGGGGTTGCTTGCGGAGCATGTCTCAAAGCGTCTGACCCTTCCGCCTAACTCCGCCCTAATAAAGAAATGAAACAATACCTGAACGAATTAACACTTCTCATTTAAAGGACCATCATTGAGAAGAAACATCCAATTTTACAACTGTCACGACAAGAGCATAAGATTTTTTTTAAGTCTATCAAAACTCGTTTGAACGGCATTCTAATTCAACTGAATCGAATCTTCCGGGTTGTAAGAAATAATTGTATTTCGGGATTTGGAATTAGGCGTTAAATTTAACAATAGAATTGATAAGCAATCATAATTAATGTTTCTTTTGAGAATTATCATCAAAGCAATCGTGGGTTTTATATTTCCATTTATGTAGAGTGACCAAACACCCCTTTTAAACGTAGCAACAGGTTATAAAACATTCCATAAACTTTGTTATCGCGTTTTTATGTTGAAAAAGAAGCGATCAATATAAGTAGTTCAAATTTGAAGAACCTTTTCCGTGTAGATTCATTACAATAATTGATGAAGATGAGCGAGCCCAAACTAAATTTCTAACCACAAATTCTCAAGAATTTTCATTTTTAAGCTATTATGTATCACAATCTATAGGCCTCATCAAACAATTTTCGGAAGAGTCAATTAAAATTATACTTTTCCCATCCTCCTGAACCCATTAAAAATTAATTTCAAAACCGCCCAAATAAACGAGAGTCAGTAAAATCTGTAAAATCAACAATTTATATTTATTTTAATCGAATATAGTTTTCTTCTTTAAAATTTGCAGAATCATGTCACAAAAACTGTCTCAAATAAAAATAATATAAAAGTCGATCAGCACATTGTGTCGGGCAGTTTGACACAAAAGAAACAGATTATTGTTTTCGACTTTGAGTGACAATTATTAGAGTTCAATGACATAACTATTGTCTTAAAGGAAGAGAACAATCAAACTTTTTCTCACGATTGTCCTTGCATCTTCTTTGTCACCACTAGCTATTAATTTCATCTGTTTTGTAAGATGGTCCATGAGTTCAAGAGAGCGAAGGAAACCGATTCTTTTGCAAAAGTTTTCAATAGAAATGCCGATCGTACAAAAAAATCGAAGTACTTTAGAAAATGTTTAGTTTATTGGTCAAGATCTTGTGGGCTATTTCTTGCCGCGCAAGAATGTCCGCCGCCACATTCATGACATAGGCGCCAACGAGAGTTCAAAATCCAAACCAAGCGAATCGTGTGGCAAGTTTTTCTAAATTGTTCACGTAACTATTTTTTGGTCAGTCCATACGTGAGGTCTTTCAGCGATTGCGATTCGACAAAGCGGAATGCCGTTTTCAAATTGCAAGATCACTTTTTTACAACTAAATGAATCGCAATCAATAAAAATGTAGAAAAAGTTATCAGTTTGTTGAGGACCACATCTTCCTCTGCCTCTAAGTTCACGTCAGACTATTTGTCAATCTGAAGGTTTTAGACAAATAACTAGAGAGTGTTGAAACTCACAAATAGCATATTAATCAATAGTAATCAATTGCCAATCTGGACGGAAATCTTAACAAAAAGCTGACTTGAAAACTGGCGAAAACCTTCATTATCGATCACCTTTCAGTAAAATTTATGCGATGAATTGGAATAAAGATTAATCAAAGTGAAGTCCTAATTAAGAAATCAATCTCTGCGCTTTGCTCAAACTATGGTAAATTATGCTACAAATTAAGTTATATTTCTTTTCAATCAACAGTAAGTAAACTCGGAAAACGCTCTATGTAACGCGTTGATAAGCAAGCCTTCGTATTGCATGCACAGTAATATTCGTATGAAAGTTGCTGCTCTACAATAGACGTTGGAAAAGCTAGGAAGACGACATGGTGTCAAAAAACAATGATAATTTCATTGCAATTTCTTTGAAAAAAATATACAAATATTTTCAACACAAGAATAAAATCTCAGTAAAATGCCAATACTTTTGAAGGCCAATCTCTGAATTGATCCCAATGACCATGCAAATTTGAAGTGATCGGTCATACGGTTCTAGTTTTAATTTTCAGCCCATCAGAGAATATTGTCCAAAAACTATCTACACGGTTTTGCAAAATTTTAGATCGATTGATTGAACGGTTTGGCCTGGGCAGTACAGGTAAAAACAAAAACCGCACAGAGAAAGAGCGATAAGAGTCCCGTATAAAATCGTGGTAGCTGCAAAATATTCTGCGCCACTTCAAGTACTCGATACAAGCACACGTTCGAGAACTATCTCAACTATTTTTTTAACTTTTTTTTTTTTGTTCTTTTAGCATCTGCTTATATTATTGCATCCTATTGTCTATTGAATTCCTATTAATATTAGTTATTATTTTATGAATGATTCGCCTGTCTTTAAAGTACTTACTATTATTACTATTTATTACATTACTATTACCACTGTATTATTATAAATTAATGTAACTTTAATGTAAATTCCATAATACCCTACTGGAAGAGGACTTAATAGTTCCCAAGGGTCAATGCATTTTTTTAAAATGTGAATGGAAATAAATCTGAAATCTGAAATCTCAAGTCTTACACCGAGATAATGCATGAAATTATCCCCAGTCACCTCACTGTACCTACATTACTTACAATCTCCCATCATTTTCAGTAGTTAGTAACTACAAACGATCATCATTATCGATATATCGATCTTTACAATCTCGATGTCGACAAGTACGTGCAGGATCGATCATGGCAGTAATCGATGTTATAAAATCGTCTGTGAATTACATGGAATCGATCGGCCACAATGGACATTCGTTTGTGATTAATGGATAGTTTTACTTCTTTCTGTATTGCAAAAAAAGGTTAAATACAACTTTTCCTATATCATTGTCTCCTATTGTTTTGTTATGTGGTCAAAGTATTTTGTTATAAAACGATGCCGCATTGCCTGAAAAGTTTTAAGTTTAGGTTGTGTCTGGCGACAGAAAATAACAATACGGTAGCATTCCAAGAGAGAGTATGTAATTCCGAGTCTTTCTTTTGACCAATGGTCAACAACATTCTCGTACACGACTTCGAACTTGCATATGTCGAGACTGCATTTTATGGCACATATCTCGTATGCAACAATCGCCTACAAGTAAAAGATTACACTGCGAATGCAATAAATACATCCGTAAGAATGGATCAGTTAGCAAAATGTACATACGATGGAGGTGCCAGATTTTACGCGAATATGCGCACCTCTGTTTATTTACCATAAAAATTAAAATGAAAATGAAAATTTATGAGAATTTAGATCAGCACGTTTGTAAATCATTATAAAATTTAAGAAGAATGCATAAAATATTTGTGTCATTTAATTTTTGTGTCCTTTTTCGAAATCTTTGTTGCCAATTTTATGAAAAACTATTCAATTGATAATCAAATTATTGAATTACGCCAGTACTATTCCATGATTAAATTATTCAAATATATATTCTTGTAAAATAAACAAATTCAAAATTCAAAATCAGTTTCCAGTGAAGTGTAGCTCCTTTGGCAATGTTTTGTGCTACAAACTGGAGAGACTATTCTGGAATAAGCTTTCTGTTGGAACTTCACTGAACCCATATCTCAGTCTTTCCTCGGATTTAAATAAATTCAAATGAGGATATGTTCTGTGGCCGCTGCGACGTCTGGCTCTTATTTACTTCTTTGTGAAGCAATCAGATGGCTTTACAAATGTGCTGCGCTGCGCTAATAATAAAGTATGGTAATCAGTCGACTTCTCCATCAACCCCGGACAGGCAGTATTGTCTCTCGCTTACCCAATTACTGCATAACAACTACATCTCAACTGCATAACAACTACATCTCAACTGCATAACAACTACATCTCAACTGCATAACAACTACATCTCAACTGCATAACAACTACATCTCAACGGCATGAAGCGCTATCTGCAATCTCAAGTCACACTGCGATCTGCATTACAATTATTCTATGTGCATATTACCTACAGTCAGCGATTCGTGATGCAAGGGCAGAATTTCCAGGATTAAGTCTAACTTTAGGATTAAATTCAACTGTTCACCCTATTAATCCTGGCATTACAAGTCCTTGTGGTGTAATCAATCAGTTGTATTAAATTTTGCATCTAAGGCTCATTAACATTAATATAATCACTAAAAAAGCAGAAAATTCTCACGCCTTCTGCAGATGTACCTATCACAAAAGAGCTGTCTGTCTAGTCCTGACAATTCGTTACCAAGAAATGAAAAAAAAGATTCTGTAAAGATCTAGTAAACATGTGTACTTCTGCACAAACTCGTCGGATTACTGAACTTATATAATTATTTTCAAATTATTCTTAACTGACTACCAAATTAGATGTCACAGATTGTAAACACACAATCTGTGTTTTTAGATTCCCATGTTACTCATAGGATATAGCGACGACATCGGCGACGAATAGGAGCGAAATTGCACTATTTATTGGAATCGCAAGAAATGCAATAAAGTCCACGATTATAGTAAACCATACAATCAAGGAAATCAGACTACTACATCAGTAATGCCGCCATCTTCGATGAGGAAACCTCTTTTACAACATCATTTTATTGTGAAAAAAAATCCAATCAAGAGCCATCGTTTGAAATAAACTAAAGTCATTCGAACTAGCGGTAGGAAGTCATTTAATACCTTTGTTAAAAACGTATCTATTAAATTCATCAGATCAAACTCTGTGTGGGTGTATTTGAAAAACAGTTGTCATCCTTCATAAGGTCGTATGCGATGACATATTCTCCACGACGCCTACTTGTGTAATGTCAACGGCCTTCCTAGTCCTCATTGCCGACTCGAACAATGCGTTCTTCGGCATAACACTGAGGAGTATGTGTAGTATAGACCTCAACTTATGGCCCATAGGATCGAAACGTGTTCTAGTTTACTATCTCCATAATCTTTAGAACCGTGTGCCGCTCGGCTGGTGCAGAAGACAAATTCCGAATAATGTGGGGAAAAAGTGCACGATGTTTGATCGTTGCGTTCTTTTCTTGTCGATCAATTGAATCGGGAATATATTTTCAAGTGTATGTTGCAAAAAGATACCAGTCTTTTGAAATATTCGGAAAAAAATTCCATCATTTTTAAATTTGAATGATTATTTGAATTGGAATGTTTTCAGCATAATTTAGCAAAATTAATTTACGGTAAGAAAGTAAAAACAAAAATAATGAGAATACATGCGTGAAAGAACAACTCTTCGTGTAGGAATAAGTTTGGCTCAATACCTGTTCTTGACTTGACTACATTCAAAAATTGATCCGAGTAATTCAGGCTTTAGTTATTGTTATGTGGGTGTAATATTTCTTGTTGTAGCGGCTAAATTGAAGAAGTCGATACAAAAATTACGCTCACATCTGATTTATCCCCTTGATTTTGATTCAGCCACTACGTGGGACGTGTTCAACCTTCGAAAAGCGCATATTTTCAAATCTTTAATTGCTCATTGCACGACTGGAATAAATCAGATAATCTGACGTTTGTAATTTGTATGTATAACACTGGGTTGAATAATGTGTCTGCTGCTACTCCATCTCTGAAATGATCTCCTGGAGGCTGTTGTATAGCCATACCGCAGATCATACAAACTCGATATACCCGTGGCCAGGATTTATATGTGTCCGCGGATGTACAATAAAATAAGAGATTATAGTCAAATCGACCGAAATCTTATTTTCTCTGTGAATAGAGTATAATAGTAAAAAGTAATAAAGTAGGAAATCATCTATTAAAGCATAGTTCAGATATCTATCGGAGACCTCTATTCGGTCATCACTCCCCAAATTGATCATTATACCATTATATACCCACACATTATTATGTAATATTTCCCTCTACCTCCAGCTATTTCGCTAATGGCTACTAAGTGATGAAAAACACGTAACTCCTACAGTTTTTGCCGTAATTCCTCGAACACGGTTGTAAAAAAAGGGAAAATATAAAATGGATATGGCAAAACACAAAAAAATGACCACGACGATGAGCTTCACCAACTTCCTAATATCCGTCGTCCGCTCATCTTCTTGTCGCCTACGCCGACTACTAATGTGATAATTTCCGACGAAGATGACGCAGGAGATCGTCTCTTGTGTGTTTCTTCTTGTCCTTCTTCCACACCGTTTCGTCCGACTACTCCCAGCCGATCAAAACCCACGCCAAACAGTCAACTATGGTTCGGAGACGCGAAAAGTCGTATTTAGGTGGGAATGCTTAAAACTGAGAGCAATAGAAAGATGGCTATAAATCTTGAATTAGCTACCTACTAAATAGATTTGAAGATAATATGGTGTGTAGACGAGAAAAGCGAACACAAATTGTCAATTCAATTTGGGTAATGGATAACGTAAATACGTCAAAAGGACGTCAAAAGATATGTGTTTGAATTGTAAACTAATGTTAATTATTATCCACTTTGATGGGAAGCGTTGAAACCAGTTATTTAGGAAGGCAAATATGTATATTTCCTTATATGAAAGACAAAACGTTGATCCTATCACACCCATGGTTATTTAGTAGCCAAGTATATCTATACATTCTTGGACCATATATAATTCTGACTTCTGAGATACATTTTAATAACCAAACCGAACCTAGTGAAATATCAACAGTAGAGTAAAACTAATTATAAAATATAATTTAATTTTAAATCTTGTGATATCGCCAGACCATCTCCAGGATTGATGTTTCTACTACTGGACATTCCTGCAAGGTTCAGGCAAAGGTTCAGGCAAAAGTTCAGGCGATATATCTCACCATATTGGATCAGGATATAATACGATTACAAGCAAACTTCAAGAACAGAAGTCGCCTTCTGGACAAATGCTGTGATGGTTATATAATTAATATAAACTGATCTGCTTTCTTCAAACCCATTTACGATTGTACAAATAAATAGGTAATAACAGGTAATAATAGGTTGAGGAAGATTAGTTTGTACAATTGTTATAATTTCTTGATATTTTTTAATGATTTCATGTTTGTAATTGTACTATAGTTTTTTGTTTGTTTTTTGTTAGATTAAGTGTTATTTGTATTCCTTGCCACCTGTGTTTAAGCTATTTGCAAGTTGTATAATAAAATGAATGAATGAATGAATGAATGAACAATCAATCATTGATATTTTTTTAGAATATATGAATTGTTTGGTGGAAGTGCCAGTTTTCAAGCACTACGTCACCGAAGAAAAATTAACGACCTCCTTCCAACCTCGTCACATAACTTTTCAAGCGACTCAACTAAGGACATCTCATTAAAAATTATTTCACCAGACACTTTACAACTCTTTAACCCATTAAAAAAAAACACACGCACACATCGTTTTTTATTTCCCCCATTCTCATCTATAACTCGATGCCCATTTTCGTGTTTCGGTCATTGACCGTAGCTCAACAAGTGCCATATGGTCGGTGTGACATCGGTGCCGAACTCACCCGATGGTCCATTGGGTGATCGGAGTTCGGTCAAGAGTTGTACCCAGTGTGGGAGGCGATCACGGTCGACCGGATAACATTGTTAACAGCGGCCAACCCTTAAAACGTTGAGAGTGTGATCCCAGTGGATCACAGTATGTGGTCCATACAGCGAGACGCCTACCGAAATATCATCTCATGAGAATGCAATTGTGAGATGCATTCGTGCACGTGCTGCGGTCCAAAGGCGGCACTTTTTTATTCGTTTAAAAAAATATATATTTAGATTGTATCGGACAGAATGTAATAACAATTAAATTATTTTTTATTTTTATTTCTTGACAATACCAGTGTTTCTGTTCAAATATTTGTATTTTACTAAGTTGTTTCCTGGTATATTATCTTCTTCTTTGTGTTTATTAATTGCGAATTGGTGGTGTCCTGATTTTTACGAACACATACTGAATAAATCACGCGTGAATTTCGTAATTTCCATTAGACGGCAAGGCTGGAGACTGCCTCCAACCCTCTTTCATCTTTCACAATAAACACACAGAGTTATCGCGAAATTAAAACGCTGTCGAGCCGCACATAAAGAATACTTATTAAAAATTATACAAATTACAATTCTTGATTCACTGCAATTAATAACACTGCATAAAGTTGCAGATATTTTCATATAATTTATAATTTTTTTCACCACTGACTGTTAATACGGTTAAATAATGTACGGGATGAAAAGTAGTGACAAGCGTAATTACTCTCATGCTACTACTCTTTAAAGCTATAAATTAAATTAATCCTGTGATTAACCTGTGGTCATATATTAGGACGCAAAAGCATAGGTAACTGGTGGTCGAAAAATGGTTGTGCATGTAAGACTTCAGATCGTAGATTTGGTGTAATGAAGCTCGATAATCAAGCGTAAAATCAAAGCGGGTTGATTAAAAGTGTGATTTTAATCCTAATAGAAATGCTTAATGTTTTGCCAGTCGGTTTTCAAGAAGCGTAGCACAGGGCGTAGTAATAAATTATGCAAAGCTGCGGAAGGCAATCATTCGAAGAGGCTAACATATTTCTAAAAGTGAATCACCCGTCATAATTTAAATAGCTTTAGGAGGAGCCACCTGTGTTTTTCGCCGACTCTAAGCCAACAGCTTACCTCGGGATGAACGGATTTAGACTGCATTTGTGTGGGAGGAGGTTTTAACATGTGCTGTCGTTAGTCACGTGGTAAGTCAGGCAGCATTAATTTCTTGCACTTTATATACGAGGAGCTGACAATATTGCTCTGCTGAAAACTTCTGGATGCGATAAATTCTAAGATTATTTTCGTCTTAGTTGAATTAATAACTTTACATCTCAGATTTTATACGGAACGGAACAGAAATGATAAATTATGAGTGTTTTTAAAATTAGTTTGTTTAATTGGATTCGAGATTAATTCGGTGGTTTTCTTCGAACGAGAAGCGAATCTCAAGTAGCGAACATGATTTTAGATTGTGTGAATTTATGGCGAATGCAAAACGTTTGTTTGGTTGACCACTTAGGAGGATGACTTGAAACAGGCGCTTCATTAAACTATAATTTATTAACGTAATATCTTGCTAATTCTTTATAATCTTGGCAGTCTTTCATATTATTTTATATGTAAAGTAGATGTTGTTTCTTTTCACCTCTTTCGAAAAAGTATAAAAAAATTACATGAAAAGAATAATGACTATTCGAGCTGACTTTATAACCGTGGGCTGGCAAAAAAATAGTGGAATTGACTTCGATTGTCGACAAGAAAAATAACTTTCAAGCAGACGACTATCAATTCGAATCCAAAACACTCTAAAAAATATTCACTAGTTATAACCTCATTGGCTAACCGACGTATTACAACTTACTATGCTTTACGTGTGTGAAATAGAGAATTTACTTTTGCGGTTGAGAACTTGAGACCAATGAAAAGATAAGGCGAAAAAATTGCCAACACACGAAATAGGCATCTATAGATGGTTAGTCTGAGGTAATCGAATTTGAAATGAAGCAAAAATCACATTAAAAAAAATATTCGAGTTTCACCTGATATCGATACAATTTCATTGTGATTTTATGGTAGGTATAGATAGAAAAAATAAATGTGTATCTATAGTTTAGAAAAATTTACTCGGCAGCAGCCGCATTTTCTATTAAAATGTAGGTAATTATTTAATTCATAAAATGTAAATTTTAAAAATGTGAGGCTATTCCATCGGGTATCACAAATTTAATCTGGAACCCTACATCATTTTAGTCCTAAATTAACGTACCAAGTGTGAGGAATACTAAAACATTTCTCATACCTATAATAAAATAACCCTATAAATAATCCAACGTCAATCCAGGCAGCTATTAAAACAACATTAGTGTTCATGCAGTAGCTGGGCAAGCCTCGAGTCCCAAGTGACTCAAGCCTCAAGTCCCAAGTGACTCACACCTCCAGGGAATTGTTCCGACAAAGAGGTGACTTGAATGGGAACAGTTCAGATGGACATGGAAGCGCTGCAGGTAATCAACAGACGCAATCATTGTCACGAACTAGGAAGATTTCCGCGTTCATTTGTCAAGATTAGAAGATTATTTCTATGTGTGCAGAATGATTAATTCGATGACCATTTGTCTGCTATTGTACCAGAAATAACAAGTAATTGGCATCATTTCTGGAAAATAAACACAGAAAGTTGTACTATGGTCACATTCGCAATATTTATGTAAACTTTGCAGACTTCAATTTTGTATTAGGTACAACATAACAGAAAATCAAAATATTTGTGAAAGATATTTAACAGGTCTCAAAGTTTACAATTATGGGCTTATAAGCTTGTAAAACAAAATAATAATCACAATACAATTAAAATTACATCATCAAAACTTAAAAAATACTTAAAATAAAAAAAAAAAATCATTTTTTTCATAAAATATATGAAAAATAAAACGTTTTTTTTTAAATATTTCTCAAAATTTCTTAATATTACGAGAAAATGGGTATCAAAACTACCTCTCAAAGTTGCATAACAGTGGAGTAAATAATGAGCCTTGGGGAACTTGGAAATGTTGTGAAAATATGACGCAGCCATCAGCTTTTCTACATCTTCATTTTCATTTCACTTATTCACTTCATACGATATAACGCGTGTTATGTACAACTGAGCCAAGCTAGGCACCTCACATCCACGGTAACAGTTATAAAATCTCCACTCGTGATCGCTCGTATTCCTCCTAGACATTTAGTTCAGTTCAGCGTTCTAAGAACCAAACCAAGCACCAATCCACGGTCACCCATTAGAGCACGAAGATGATGAAGATGTATGAAAAGTGTACATCACACCCACGCAATGCGTGCAACGAGCCCACGCATGACAACGATATAATAGCATTCGACTTGTGGCATCTTCCAGTGAAACCTCTGAACAAACAATGCAGAGGCTCCTCTCATACTTTACATCTCATTTCATCACCTACACAACCCAACACGTAGAAACTAACCATTTCACACTTTATGTGAGGTAACAAAAATAGCATGATTTTAATGATTGTCGCCAAACATGGAAGTATAGGAATAATAACATTTTCACACCGCGAAATTACTGTAACTTGTTCTCGAGTCCGATTTAAATTGAACACTCGAGAAATATTTTATGTTATTACGCGTAATTTGATGCAATTTAGTTATAAGCTTGAAAAAAGTAAAAAAGACATCAAGCTGAAATCACGAATGTCTTCTTACGGTGTGACTTAAATGATATAATTAAATAATTCTGAAGTGTGGACCACCCGGCCTGATGGAGTAATTTACAGCACGCTCGGTGTTTCGCTTCTGGTCGACGTGGTGGAGATTTGTGTCGGGAGTGTTCCAAGAATATTACAGATCGTGCTCAATGGAAACAAGTCAGTTTTAGCAATTTCGAACAGAAAGATCGACGGGTAGACTTTTCATGTCAAAACCACGTCGTAAAACATGAATCGTAAAATATAAGCTACCTTTTAATCCTAAGTCTCAGGTATATTCAAGTAAAAATGTAAGCAATAAATTTTACCTGGGTGTTATTTTAGAAGATTTTTTTTGTTGAAGTTGACAAGTTGTAGTAATTAGAGTTGACAGCAACAAATGGTTTACAACAAATGTTCGCAGTTTTTAAATTCTTGCGAGAATGAAGGCAAATGGTCAAACATGCCGAGCCTCGCCAAGAAACAGATACATCAAATATTGGAGTTGGTGGGTAGTTTCGCAAACAGAACCCCCCCGCAGGTGGAATTCTCCATCGATGAACAAGAGAGGGTAAAATTTCGCGCCTTGGCAAAACTTCGACAATAAAAGAGAAGTGAAGAGAGAATGACTATCCAAGAAAAACATAAAATTTGTTCGACAACTTACAAGAACCAGAAAACCACGGTGTGATGCCATCCCACTCCGTGGCGTCGGCGTCGAAAACCGGCGTCCATCCACCGACGACGACGCCCACAAGTACCAACAACGTGTTCATGTTCACCTTCGATCTCCTCCCTTCATCGACTCACCTCCTTCGGTTCACCTCCATTAATTACTAAACACCTCTGATCACCATTAGACAACTTGATTCGACGAGGCTTTAAACAAGGAGTCGTTAAGACGTTGTAATTAACTTTTGAAATTACAGACCGGCGAGACCAATTTGTTACCGAGTTCATTAAACGTAAGAATAAGTTCTCTTTTCACAGACACGAACTTCGTACGAAACCAACTGTCAAGTTATTCGCAGATTTCCCGCATGTCATCCTCCATCAAGGAAATAATTAAATTATCTCGCATTAAGAAGAAAGATTTCGTGTTTTGTTACGATGAATTGGCGCGAACGCGTGTAAGATGATGACGGAGAAAGATGACGAGGTGCTCTTCGTCGAACGACCTACACGAGACTGAAATAAGTAGTCCTCGATACGCTACTTGGCACGGCCAGCAGACTTAGAGCTCGAGCAAGAGGCCAGGTAAACCCACCGTGGTGGACCCCGTAGACGTGTGTGGGTGCGAAGAGGCGAGTAGGGAAAGGTCGGGGCAGACAAGGAAGGAAATAGAACACAGATTTCACCCCGCTACGATAAAAAAAAAACGCGCGGAGATGATGAAATGCTTTGGATCACTCATCTTGATTGTTTTCGTTTCGCCGGCAGTTTGATCATCATTTGTAGTTCATTTAGATCGTATTTCACACCACAGGAGAGGCAAATTGAATTTGACAAAGAGGAGAGTTGAATGCTGGGGCAAAGAAGAAATTGAATTTAAGAATAAATTTTCGTAGTGGATGACTGGATGTCATGATTTTACGACACAATACATCCTCATCATTTGCACATTTAAAATCGAACATTACTATTATTTTTTCTTTGATTTTAATAAATAAGTGTCCTGTTTTGTCACTGATAAGAGATGAATTGATGATTGAACTCACTCCTTTCCAAACGAAACATTTCCAGTGCTGAATTGACCGACAATTTCATTCAGTGTGGCTTTCGAAACGTTGTAATATTTTTCTAACACGCTCTCCAGGTAGTCAGGTAGAGTTGTCGAGGTGTTTGAATGAACGAGATGGTATTTACGACCGCTCAATGCAATAATAATTCCACGCGCTAGGATTCCGAGGTGTCGGTGTAAGCGATTGTAAAATGAGTGAATGATGATTGATGAATGAAGATGCACGCCTGGAGGGAGGCTGGAGAGGACAAGGGTGGTTCGTGCGCGAGATGCAACATAATTAGAGGTGAGAAGATGTTGAGGAGTCAAGTGACGGCAGATTTAGAAGACGTTTCCTATATCGAAATGCCTCCGAGCGTTGAACTGATGGAGTTTGACTCGAATATCTAAATCAGAGGCCCATACGGCCCATAGGCTATTTTAAAAATTCTGCATTCTTATATTTCTCAGTTAATTAGAGTGTTGCGTGTGTATCGTATGCTGCATAAAAATTGTGCACAAAGGTGATTAATCACAAAACAACATTAAATTTTTGTAACTTAGAAAATCATCTCAGATTTTTTTTTCATACACACATTGGGAATAATGGAAAATCATATCGTAGGGTTTGTTCTGCATTTTAGAGAGAAAATAATGATGAGTTCGGCTCCAGAAGATAATTTCAAATCAACAGTACAATTGGGAGAATTACGCATCTTTTCCTATTATAATAGACTCATTGATTTGCATGTTGTATTCAGCGTTCACGACTTCTCACTCAATTCAAACAATCAATCATTATCAAAATAAACAATACAGAAACGAAGATAAAATCATATCAAATCATAACGTTCAATGTTTTACAAACTCTTTTCGTCCACTTAAAATTCATCACGATCAACAAATTATTCGCTGTTTGTGTTTGAATTGTAAGTTATCCACTTGAACACACCTCAGCAGGGGGTTAACTTCTATAATCATCATTCAAGTATTGCCACCGGCCGAAAACCAGGTTCGCATTTTCTACAAGCCATACCCATCGCGAGTGCAATGAGTTGCTTCTAAACATACTTGATTTTCCTGTTGCTTCGATCACTTTTTATGATCGCAATATCAGGGATGTTGTTTGTAGTTTCGACCACTCTAGTCCAAGATTGACAATACTGTCACATCAAAACTATTCCTACTCCTAGACAGACTGACAAACAATAGCTTTATCATCAGATAGGATCAGCCCAGGTCTATTATGTGCTCATTGGAATAGTAATTTGTAATAAAGTATGCGGGGATTGAATAAAAGTCATCTTACAATCGAGAAGTAATAAAAACTATTCAAAATGTGTATGGGTGGCGGTAGTTAAAGTGACAGAAGGGCACGAGGACACATTAAATTGATGTTATATCCCATCACTTAAAGTTGGTATAGGAAAACGCGTGTAATAACGCGTTGATAAGCGAGGTTTTGTAGCGTATTGCTGTCAGAGAACTGCTCACAGATATAGTAGTAAAAACTCAGTCCAATAATGTTAAAAGAGATACATTACTAAATGAGCGTAGGTGCTTAAGAAGGAAAGAAAATGAATTATATAAATTAGGAATATACTTTTTCTTTTTTCAATATCTAGATAGTTTACTGAAAATTATTATACAAATAAAACTGAGCATGGAACATCTCAATATAGGTGAACACTTTCAAACAATCAGAGAATTTGTTATAAGAAACTAATCGTGTGATTTTGGATGTATGAGCCATTCAATCTGGTTATATTGATATGAAACTTGTAAGAAATTGTTTTTTTTTTAAATAGAAATGAAGTGGTCAAAGCTATAAAAAGTATTAATTCTCCAGCAAATATTTGTTTTGCGTGCATATCACCATAAAAGAACGGACCCTGAGCGACTACATGCCAAAGCTTTGCTCCCGGCGGTTATAAAACGCTATTTAAACAGGACGTCATAATGATTGGCTGGATCATATCACGCTAGATCCGAAGAATGCGGGGTGAATATTAATTGTCAAATGTGAGTACAAGCTTCGTCTTAGACTTGGAAGTTGTAAAGGAAGAACAAGTTGAAGAACCTTCACTTTAAGATACTAGGCGATCAAGTCACTCTCCCAGTTCCTTTGGGGTGGGTGATTTTATTAGACTTCCAAGAAAATGATACCATCTTGTAGGGTTAGAAGATGAGTGATGCAGTTTCTCGAGAATTTGGTTATTTTGTCCAACGTTCTGATAAAATTCAACGTTATAATGTTTAAATATTAAAACTATACGCGCCAATGCAAATAAGCTACAAAGATTCTACTCAGGGGGCTCCGCTTGCCTAATAAATTTAAAACAATATAAATCGCAATGCCAATGCGGTATATTTCACTCCCCATATGAAAATCTCCATATTTGATTTATTGCGTAGGTAAGAAATTGTGCCAAATCATAAATCTTTACTGTGCGTCTCTTTAAATTCTTAAAGTACACACGTTTTTTTCTTGCATTACGTAAATCTAAAATTGTCATGTTGATGATCTCATTTGAATTGTTGCCAGAATTTTAAACAACAGTGTTTTAATGAAAATCTTGGCTCTTTGCGGCTCACAAATAGACTTTCATTAGGAAGATGGCTAACGAGTGTTCAGACCCAATTCGCGATCGATGTCTAGCAAACTCTTGGCAGACAATTACCTAGTAGCCTCTTCATTCAGCACAGAGCAGAGCAGAAAACAACTTTATTAGTTACTTTGGCTTGAATTATTATTTTGTTGACTGAATTATTGACGGATCATTATTTTCTATCAAATTAAGAGATCAAGTCTTGCCAAACTTTCAGCAAATTAAGCGATCGTGTTTACTAGCAAACTCAGTTTTCAATCATCATTATAATTATTTTATTTCACATTGTCTTCACTTATGCCCTATTATTGGAAACTACCCACTTTCAAAACAAAAACTAAAATTTGACAATTTACTACCTACATTTTGTGTCTCATAGTCATAGGTAGAAGAAAGAACGAAAGTATTCTCTTGCTTTTGCGTTGGGCACTTGTCTCTAGTCAACAAATACAGAATATTGAAGCATTCTCTTGCACAATAAATCATGTAATTATTGCAAATATGAACGGTTGAAGGCAGAATTACTGGTTTTTGAGCTGACCTCAGAATCATTTAAATGGACTGCCGGCGTTCAACCTCTGAGATACATTTGTACTCATTTTTATAAAGTAGAATAGATGCAAAGAAATGCTGTTCAGATTGAGCATAATTTCAATGCATAGGTTCATTTCAGAGCCATTGTTAAACTACCCACTATAATTTCCTTATCATCTTCGCCTACGACACCTAGAATGCTACTTGCATTCAACTTACTAAACCAGTTCGATGTTCCTTAATTTTCATTCCCCTGATTTCGAAGTTCAGTAATGCAAATGCACTTAATTTTATGCCCAGAGTTAATTAACCAACTGATAACGTTTCTTCTAAAGCATTAGACAGTTTTCTCAGAATTAGAAGCAAATTTATTGGTGGACTGAGTGGACTTTATTAACTTTTTTTTTACACTTTTGGTGATAAACTTAAGAGGTGGTGATCCAAACTGGAACTCATGTACTTATCATCAACCCATATTTTTTCATATGTTGAAGAATTTCTTAATTTCCAAGATATGAACAATGCCGTTTTGGTAGTTATAAAATTAAAATGCTTTTGAAAACTTTTAACTTGTGTATATAAAAGAGGAAACATATCGTTGTCGTGTTAGATATTATGTAGAATGTAGATCATTTATTTGTTACTAGTAGAGATCATTCTTTTAAATGTGCGTATAGATTATAACAGGAATTGAACTAAATCCATACAATATTGCATGACTCATACTCCAGCTTATGATGAAATATCAATCGAGAATATAATCTGTATCAAGCAACACCTGTGCCGTATAAAGTGATGTTTCTAAAACCAACTGAGAGAATCTGAGGTGACAGCTAGGAAGAAAAACGCACATCTTCTGCTCCTGCTTACCGATCTAGAAGTAAAAAGTCACCTCGTTAATCTTACTGTGTGGTTGGTGTAGTATTATAACTAAGCCTCAGACTAAAAAATGGACCATTTATCACCAGCAAACCACCCTGGACAAATGTATGGAGTGTCGAGATGATTATGGATGTGCTTGAGAGAAAAAAAATACTCGACACAGTTTGGGATAATTAATTGATTCATTGAAATTAATACCAGAAAAAGTAGAGTTTTGTCTGACCTGACGCTAGCTGTCGTTTTAAATATTCAGAACAAGTAAAGCATACATCGAGATAATAATTATTAGATTATTGTATCTGTCTAAATAAAAAAAAATCTACAGGAAATTAGCATAAATTGCCTAAACATTTAGTGGCTAAATACCAGTACTAACATTGAAGAGAAGAAAACTGGCTGCACCAGTGTCAATATTTTATTTTATAAATTTTTTAGGGGATAATATTCTAGGTCTGATGTTAAATTAAATTATACATTTTTTCGTAATCCAGAGATTATAAAATAGTCAAAAATGACGGACGAATAATACAGACGGGAAAATTTAATGAATTTAGACTAGGACTACTGTCTTACTATAATTTCTCGATCAAATCACTTTTTTATAAATTAATTTCAGACCCACCCAATGTAAAAAATATGCACAGGAATCTTGTGTAACACATAAAGTACCTAAATCCAAATAATAAAACATTATTCTTATGTTTTTAAACTGACTAATTTAATTTAAACCTTGTTTTCTACATCCGAGTATAGGTATCTAAATGAGGATTCCTAAAGAGAATATCTGTCTTGGATAATAATCTAGGAATTTTCTCAAGCTTAAGAATGCGATGTCTTTCCATCTACCGCAAGATACAACTCAACAATCATGCAATATGAATCTAGAATAACGTGGAACTAGTACCTATTGCATTTGCAATTGCTGCAGCGCTTATGCATTTTATAATGCAATAATGTTGGATAAATTGCATCTTTTAATAAACTCAAAGCAAGACGGTTATCTCTATGACAACTGAATAAAATGCATATTCAACTTTTCTTTTCAGTTATGAAAATCCCTAATCAAAACATGTTAGGTCAGGGTAGTGATTTACCATTCAAAATCTTTCTATTCACAAAGTGTGCCTTTCTTAATACATGCTGCAGCCCATAAAGCGCCAACAAAGAAAAGAGAGATATTTTATATTTTGTGAATCATAAATAAAACATTTAATAGAAAAGACTAGCACATTATTTTGTCGGCATTTTATAGTGTTAATTGAAAGGTCTTTGTCTGGAAAATGGTCAAAACTACAGGTGAATGTGTGGTCTACTCATACCTGGAAATACCTCTCAGCAGCGACAGCTACTTCGAGACCCCTAACGAAATAGAAGTTCACACAAATCCAATTATACAATAGACTTTCGGGGGCACAAACGACATAAACATCAAGTCGCTCTTTGTGTTCACACGGTAAGAGACTTCGTGTGTCTCATTGCCATCGTCTTGTTTTAAAGCGGCGAGGAAATCCGGACAAAAGATCGTAACTTATGAGATGAACTCGCTGGAGCTGGAGATCTCACAGTTCTGTGGGCGGTCTTTGGCTTCATCGTCCTCCCCAGGTGACTTATGATGACACGTGGAAAACTTGGACCATGTTATGTGGATGATTTGTCGCCACTTCCGAACAAATAACTCATCTGAGATGTCTTTCAAACTGAAACTGACGTGAAATGGAAGATATTTTAACGACGTCTGCGTCAATACAAGGCTCATTTTTCGTTCTACTCAGAACTGCAACTTTGGAAGTTAGTTTTTTTAGTAACGGCTCATTTTTTGGACTATTACTAAAAAATTTGGAAAATATCAAGATCGATATCAATTTTTCATGTTTTTCATGAAACAGTAAAACTTTTTTTTATCAAATTTCCCCAAGAAAATGAGTATTAAAACAACCAACCCCCCAAAGTTGCAGTACATGTGGAAAAAAATGTGTCTCGAGGAAATTTTCTAATTGGGAAAATTCCCAATTTTTAGGAAAATTTGAGACATACGCCGGTTTCTACAGAGATCATTAGGACTCTTTTGATTTAGTCGTAAATATAAGCGTTAGCTCAAATCGTTTAAATCAATGTATGGAATGGATATTTATAATCGTTAGAGTTGACTTGTAGACGCAACATTACGAAGATAATTTAATAAAAGTACAATAAAATGTGTCTGAATGTTCTCTTCTCATAGCTCCAATTTTCTCCTCTATCAAACCAAGTCAATTGTTGAACTAAACTCCTACCCACCTGACGTAGTTGAAAAGACATATGCCAGTCAATCGTGATTACCTTCTGAGACATGTGTAGAAAGTAAAAAAAACACACCCAACTCATATTGAAAAAATGGATTCCAATACCAAAAAAAACAAGCTAATCTTGTTCATCATGTCGACTACAAGACGTAGGACTTCAAGTAGGAAATTTTGGCGTTTCGTCTCATCATTCTGACAGTTGATTGAACCAAACCTATCTAAATCAGACCTCATTTGAAATTTCCACTACATGGTTTACGATGGTAACTTCGTAAAAAAACAATGGGAACCAATACAATATCCATGCAAGTGTATATATTACTCCTTTGATGTTGCTGTGTCAACACAATGTTAGTAGCCGGCAAAACTTGAGTCGATATGTCGTGAAAGAACGAGGAGAAGGCACTGATTGAGCAACGGCGACATGGTAGAAGAGGACGAACAATAGAACAGCACGTCCAATAAAGCGCGCAAGAGTGGACATACGCGAAGAGCAACAATGGAAATCGAACGACTGTCATTTAGAGTAGATGTAAATCGAATGCGAATGGCAGTCCCAGGTTTGCTCCGTGAAATATCGCTGTACTGTACAGTAGTGTTACAGTGTGTTCTGGTTTGGAATGTTCTTTGATTCAAATAATGATGGTGTTTTATACTAGTTCAAGCACATGGCTACCATTTGATTAATTCAATTTATTTAAATTTTTTCCTTCTAACAAAACTGTTGGGCCGTAACGACAAAGAAAATACCTGATGTGCGAAAATATGTGGAAAAATGGCGAAGAATTGCAGTTTAATATGTCCGTCAAGTTAACTGATTTGACTCCATTTGGTTCTGAGCTTGCGTTATTCTGATTGGTTGGAAGGAAGAACTTGAAGATTGTATTCGCAGATAATGTCTCCGTAGAAGGTATAATCCAGCAGTGTAACGTTTATATCGATATTGTAATCATACGGAACGAACTATTCAAATGCTCATGCCAAGAGCAAGTTTCTAAATAATTCCCATACTCTGTAAACGTTTACTGTTCTCAAAGTTAATGTTATTCCAGGATTATTTTACATTTGATTGTGATGTCATTCAATTCTACAAAAGTCATGAATATCAGTTGGTTTATTTGAAAACTGTAGTTTCTCAACTCTTTCATCCAATTCTCTTGTTTTCCAAAGAACAGTCACACGGATTCGAATTCCCACATTGATCGAAACCATTGATAATAGTCGATCGTTAGTTATCAACTAGACAATCACAGATTCGACTATTGCTTCCGCGGAGGCTGATTTCACATTGTTGTGAGGTAATTTTCTCACTGGGACGAATAATAAAATTAATCTTGAAGGCACAAATTTGATATAATTTGATAGGATTGTTTATCAAGATCTCATAAATATGCATAGTTATTTTAGTGATTTGTGATTGATATACTACAGTGGTGAACACTTGTTTAAAACTAAAAATTATATTTTTCATATTTGGTATGCAATGAACAACATTGCTATGAACACACTGTATGGAGAATTCCGGATGATCAACACAAGATGTGGAACAACATATTTCAGTAAGACAAGACATAATGACGACCTCATCAAAACTGTCGCCAACATTTTTCCTCAACACAACATACGATGGAAGTACCGATACGTGAAGATTTTACTGATCACTTAAGTCTTATTATGAAATTATGTACGACCTATTCAATTATCAAGCATTATTAAGTATGTAAAACGAAATAATGCGGTTTTAAATTGCAGTACTCAAACGTAATGTGGTCTAATATACGACAAGAATTGTGATTATTATTCAAATACAGAAGCAATAAAAATGCACTCATCGTGATGGGCATAACAAATTTGCTTTCAAATCAAAATGACTGTGGTTTGAAAAGTTTCTGCCGCTAAGTGGTCTGTGGACGATTCATTTTACATTTCAATTTAGTCGAATGACAAAAGAAAAGCCAAGAGCGTTGAGGAACTTAGAGGAGTCACCTGCACTATCTTCAAATTAGGCTCGGAGCTTTACTGCAGCAGATATTTTACAAAGAAGCGTCAATCGACATCTTTAAAAGTACCGAACACATTTTCATAATAAAACAGTAAATAGAAGACCTGATCAAAGCTATAGGTTGCTTCCCCCCCCCCTCTCCCTACGAAAAGATAACGAAATATGCTGTCATTACCACGAGCGAAGGAATGTAATGGTAGTCAACAAATCGGGATTAGATTTTAAAAATGACTTTTGACAAATTATAAGTCGTAGAAATAGAAACGCATAAATATCCCAATTAATTGAGCCTTTATTTGTGGAATTTCCCTATTTTCTTGCAGTACAGATAGGATGTTAATATTATTTTTAATTATGAAACTTATTTTGTATGACATTCTGACAAATGTTCCACAGATGGCCTCTAGGGTGCTATTTTTCAATGTTGTGTTTATTCTGTTCTGTATATAATTCTGTACCTCAGCGATAGAAGACCCGATGTCCATTTTTCAATTTTGCGTTGTACACTTTTAGAATTATGTAATTATAATCAATCAATTGAAATTTGACCGCAAGTCAACAAACATTGTTATAGAAGTTCTCTTACAAAATAACTGGTGTCGTAATTACAAATGATTTGATGTTCGCAAAATCACTGTTCATCAGCTCACCTCGAGAATCACTACCATGGACGTCAGGCCTTCTACCTCTGAGGTACAGAATGAACAAAAAGCTCCCGAACACTTGAGTGTGAAAATGTGCGTCATATCTCAACAGGTGGTTGCATCAGAGAGTTATAATATAATGCCTCCGTGGTAACATTACGGTTGATTTGTGATTCCAGACATTCAAAACGTAGTTCATTTACCTCTTGCACGTAGTTGAGTGGGTTGGTGTTTTGTTGCACCGTAAACTTGTATCATTATTAGGTCGACTTCTTGCACTAGCGAAAAAAAAAAACAAGAAGCTAATTTTAAGAAACGAAATCAAATCGTAGCTCTCTGTAAACTGCAATAACCTGTATACGATTCGCAGATGCCGAAAAATACCAATCAAAAGTAAAATGAAAAGTTGTGGTTTGTGGAGCCTGTGATTAGTGGTTCAATAAGTAGTAGTTTGATTTTAGATCAAGAAATTTGAGAGCTCCGAATTGTACTACGAATTTCCAATTAGATATTTTTATAAACTGTCGTTTCAAATAAGTTTGAAAATCGAGAAAAAAATGTTAAAATGTCTAAATAACCTTTCAAGTATCGAAAATGTAAAACTATGAAATGAATGTTGAATCCATAACTACACTGGAAAATATAGTATTAGTTACGTAGGATAAAATCAACTGAATAATGAGCTTAAGTTATGTTCTCAGACATATTATTCTGCCCCACCTGTGATTCCAACACAGCTCCGAGACCTTTGCCCCGGCCTCTGATGATTTCACACGTGCATTATGAACAACATTACGAAGCCAGATTCGCCGACTTACTCTGAGGGGTGGCTTCATCAAATGCGTGCTGCAGAAGACTGACGTGCGATTAACACTTTCAGATCTGACGATCCTATTTCACATCGCAGTGATGTAGGACCGGCCCGGCATAACATTTACAAGCGAACAACAAAAACCCGACGGTTCAATGAGGTATAGAACGTTTTAATGAATTAAGTAAACACATTTACATACAGTTTTAGTTTCGATTTAAAATCATGATATGGTGCAAGAGTACTACGTACTATGTTATTATTTTTTATATTTCTACGAGTATGTAGAAGCATAAAAATGTTTTACGACCCAACAGTATTCTTATCCCAAATTTCATATCCCAAATTTAGGTACGTACTATTAAATTTACAAATAATTATTTGCTTATTATTTGATTTGGGAGATATGGACTTACAGACTTGCGTTTTCGTAAAATATTTCGTTTTTCGTTTAGATTTTTACCTTCCATGTACTTAGAAAAAAGATAAAATGGCACAGGAATTCAGCCTTTGAGTAAAGCTAATCTTTGTAAAATGACGGCAAAACAACAAAAATAAAAATGTATAAAATAATAAATCACATATGTCCTAAGCAAACGCATCAATATCAATGACGAAACGAATATCAAATAAGTGGATATCTTTACCTGTTCTGTTCACACTAATTAAAAACTTAACTTTTTCAGCGGAGAGTACAAAAAAATCTAATAATTTTTAAATATTGACCAGTCGGTGCCTTTGTTATCAATAATTGCGTTGATAGAGTTGCAGAGCCGCGAACGATTAAAAAAAACACGCGAATCGATCCGTATCACGCAGCTAAACTTCCAACCAGCTCCCGATTTGGAGAACCAGTCAAAGAAGTTGGCGTTATAATTTAAAAGTAGAAGCATAGCATTTCTCTGGAAGAACAATGTGAACTTCTCTCCGACAAAATGTCGTCAATAGCATCGACATGCAAGCAAGGAGGTTATAATAATCTATATTTAGAACCTCCTTGCATGCAAGACACAACTAGAGTGTGGAGAAGAACGGCCATTAGAGCAGAGTTCCTTGCATTCCTTGCAAAACTTTGAAAATATTATTCAAACAATATAACAAAAAAAATGTAGGTAATGTATTTTTGATGTTCTTTCTGACTTGGCCGATTTTTTGATATCACTACTTTTCAGTGCATTGACTACATTTTTTTCTTAGTTGACTTGGCTGCCGTTTTGCACAGAGTGTTTTTTTCTGGTATATCACTTCTTTTTTTAGCTTATTCATGACTTGAAACACATATCGGTGTAACAATGACTATTTCCTTTGAAATATACGCTATTTCCGATTTGATTACTAATAAAAATTGCGTTTGGTGCTAAATATGTTTAAAATGATATTCAATCAAGAATTTCGAAAGTATCGTCCCAATCGGTCCAGCCATTTTCGAGATATTACGTCACTTCCAGTTTTAAAATGGAAGCACAAAAAAGTTATGGGGTTGAGGGCAAATCAGACGCCAAAAGTGCACACGTGGTAAAAATTTCAGATCATCGGTTCAGCCGTTTAGGCTGTGGCCTGTTTACCTGATTCTAGCTCCAGCCTAAGATTATTATTACTGATTATGAAAACCGCCCTAAAACACGATTTTCACGGCCCTCTAGCTCGCAAGCGGCATAATCTATTGTTACTAAATTTGGTATACGTGGCGGGGTGGGCCATAGCTCGAAATTAAGATATTTCGCAACAATTTAAGATTTCCCAATTAGTAGGCCGAAAATGCCACTTTGATGCTTACAGTATAATAGTGGGTAGCTCCAGCTTTTTTATATGAGAGTGTACGCGCCGTACGACTTGGCTGGCGTGGAGCGACCGCTCCACTAGATGTAATCAATCGAAAGCAGACAAAATTGAAATATTTTTGATAGTAAAGTTTCCGCTGATGAAATGATTTTGGGACTCATGTCGCATGTTTCAAATTAGTCTCAGCCCAAAGCGAAGTGAAATAACTCAAAATGGAGACACTATTTGTCAGGCGCGTAGGAAGGGGGGGGAGTGGGGGTCAATGACCCCCCCACTTTTCATCTCGACACCCCCAGATATCACCCCCAGATATACAAAAAATGTGATAGGGAGATCCAAAAATGCACAGATTTGCTCCATTATGAAATTGAATTCTCAAAATTTTCCCAAGTTTTGCAAAACTAATTGAACAGAGGTATTTCCAACCAATGAGACAATAACTCATTTGTCCAACATAATGTAATATTACACGTTAAACTATGATACCATAACACAGAGGTACAGATTGGTATTATTGCTCATTACTGTTGCTTAAATTGCAACCTTTTTTAAAGGAATTCCAAAATCGATTCATAATCGACTCTCTTTTACTACAAATTCAAAAAATTCCCTGCGGGGCCATTGGGGATTTTATCAAATAAAAAGATGAACAGATTTTAATGTGACTCAACATTATTGTGACTTAGTTTTTCCAAGAATATTGCATATCAAACATTTTAAATTTTTTGAAAAGAATGCCAAAAATTATTCAAATTTGATTCTTTTGTATCAAAAAGTCAAACAATTCCCTGCGGGGCCATTGGGGATGTTATCAAATAAAAAATTTACAGATTATAATGCATTTTGTCTAAAGTTTTCCGAAGAATATTGCATATCACACATTTTAAATATCTTTGAAAATGATGCCAAAATAACTTCAAATTCGGTTCTTTTGTATCAAAAAATCCAAAATTTCCCTGCGGGGCCAATGGGGATTAAGCAAGTACCTAGTTACAGATTATTGCATATCGCACATTGTAAATTTCTTTCATAAGAATGCTATTTAGCTTCAAATTCGATTCTTTTGTACCAAAAATTCAAAAAAGGCCATGCGGGGCAAACTGGGTGCCGAGCCCCCCAGCCCCCTTGTAACGGAGAACTACTTTTTTTCTCACATTGATCGATCCCCGATAATTTTGACCCCTCCACTCAAAATAAAGTTCCTACGCGCCTGCTATTTGTAACGGCTGTCTTCTCTACTCACTGGCACAAGATCGGATCGAGTTCGATTATCGAGATGACGATCGAGAGATTGATCTGCCTTGTATCGTGGTTGTGAAGTTGAATGTTTCCAGATGCCAGCTAAGTATGTAGCAGATTTCTCATTACTGCTGAATATGCAATGAATGACCAATTATATAATCTCGATTCTCGAGCAGAAAACAAGACTCCAATAAACTCCGTTTGATATCATTTTATTAGGGATTACATAGTCATACCTCATTTTCGTAGCAGAACTAAACAAATTATTTGAAACGGTTCACCACTCACAATGTGAGGTGAGTTTAACTTTTATTGATAATCGGAAATAAAAACAAAACATCTGACAGTGAATTAATTCGTAAATAGGTACACTTTGAATTTACCTCTAAATTGTTTAATAAGAGTTGTTTAACGTCGCACTGTTCTTCAACGACGCTAATTGGACTGATGAATGATGATGATGAAAGATCGATGACGTTACGTAGGAAGAAGGCGGTCGTGGTCTATCAAAAGGGAACCTTCCCATCATTCAGGAAGGATTGTTGGAAGAATCGAACCCGGGATCTGGGACTGCAAGTCCTGAGTATTACTGCCTGAGCCAACTTGCTCTGTATTTCCATCCATATTTCAATCAAGAACATTCTTCTCTAAACACAATGGCAATAACGCAATAATCTCCATAATCTTATCCGTGCTTGAACACCACTCCCTTCCCGAGCCGATTCAGATGAGTCTCATTTTAATACGGCGGCGCCAGAACTTCGGCCCACGTGTTCACTTCTTGCCATAAACGAGACCAAAAATATACACGTCGCAAGTCCATCATTATAAAACATTTCGAAAGAAATCATCACTGGTATAAATGCATATAGAAAATTAAACTTGAAAAAGAAATGTTCAGTGTGTGATTATAATTTGCTATTTTAGTAAATTTCTTAAGTTGTATGCATGAGCCTGAAGAAACAAGGAAGGATTGCTGCCATAATCATATATAGTTCAATTGGAACTATCACCGCAAATGATTGAACTTATTGACATTTCGAATTATATTTTATACGTCCATTTTTGGAGAAAATAAGATAGAGACACCAAGTATAATAAGTGGCTTGTATGCTTTCAAAATGTTCTCTCGTTCCAATAATTTATTAAAAATAACAATTAACCCTTTATTTGTATACCTCTTTTGAGCAATACGCAAATATATTATGTTGATTTGACTGACTTGATAATACTGTTATCACTTCTCCTTTTGACTTTACTGATGGGAAAAGACTTGATCGTTGATATTTTTACTAAGTGTTCTATTATACTCCATGACATTGTGTTCTATAATAAAATCATTCCAAGTTGCCACAATATTTAGTTTACGGGCGTAAGAGACATTCTTACAAAAACATACGTTGATGCCACAAGAAGTAACGCGCAAGGAAGAATCAAGTGGGTGTAAGAAAAACATTCGCCCCAGAGAAGATTAAGAATGACATTCTCGCTTTTGAAGACTTCATGCAAAGAGTTTCTAGTGCAACTTAAGCCTTACTTTCTTAGCTTCCTTTCAATCTCGTTATGATTTCTTCATTTTATAAAATATTTAATCGAGATTTTGAATTCTTTGACTCGCATCTACTTTTATTTACTTTTTCATGATAAGGGTTCGAACCGCGTATGCAGTACTTTTTGCATCATTTCTCTAATCCGGCTGAAATTTTGAATACATGTAAATATAATCTCATTTGCTGGATTAGCTTTTGAACATAATTTTCTTATTAGTTACAGTGGAATGCAAAATTAACTGATTGGTTGAAAATTGAAAATGTTACGATAAAGTTCAAATTTTCAAAGGTATGTACCAACATTTTATCGAATTTTACAAATGTAAAGGAAACTTGCGGTCAAGAAAGAGTTACTGGTATTTTAAGCTTATTTTGAATAATTTGCACATTTTTATATTGAGACAGTAAATGATGGTAAATGTTAAAACAAGACGTTAATGTGTTAATTTGCATGCAATTCAATGGCTCAATTTAACGCTTTCACGAAGCCTTTTCTTATAGTTTCAACTATTTTATTACTTCATCAACATGATCAATTCAAAGCTTGGATCAACAAACATCGAACTCAATTGTCAATTTGTCTTGGCAAACAAAATACTATAAAACAATCTCATAACTTCTCCGGCGACATTTTAGTGACACACTAAAACCTCTCAAGTGAAACGTTGACACCTTATTGGTCCGATTCACGCGATAGCATCAGCGCGTTTTATGTATCACGCCGTGTTTTATGCTAATTATCTGTTTTGCTAGTTTTTCACTCAGCCGTAATGTGTTTGTAATTTACCTAGTAAATCCTGTTCAGAACAACGCCAGAGAATTTATTCGTATTCGTAATTTCATTCAAATTACAGATCTCGAAGAAAATTATTCTTGAAACTGACTTGCTAATTGCAAAGTAATCAATTATCACGGACTTCATAAATACTGTGCAGTTAATTCGGCCAATTTGTAAGTAGGTAGGTAATTTTATCTCTTTCATGACATTAGGCCATTGTTTTAAGTTACGTCAATTCTCGAAATAAGTATTCAAAGCTTCAATAAATCTAAATGTATTTTAATCGTTGGAATAAAATTAGAAAATTCCACATTTGAGTAGATACCTATATTTACTATGTCCTGTAACCAAGCATCTAATTATTTTTCCCTTGAGTATATGAAAACTTTATACCTATAATTTAATTTATCACATCATGTAGCAAATTTGCAATTCAGTAAATACATCTGTTGAAGACGATTAGAAGCTTAGCTTTCAGTCACGGATCGCACCTTGTACCCAATTAGAGAAGTACACCGCTCTTCCGCTATCAATCGATCGTTTATTATTAGTATTGTGCACGAGTGGAGATCGTAAGTCACAGCATGGGCCAAGGAGGCTGTGTCGGCTCCTAGAAGCAAGACTATTGAACACCGACAGTCGCAGGCGCCACTACTCTCAATCGACTCCGTAGAGCCATCGCCATATAAGGACAACACGAAGACGTCCCTTCCTCCTCGGTGTACCTTGCCTTCCGTGGCTGTCTCCCATCGTTCCACTTGTATCAAGAGAAACGGAGAAAAAAATAGTGTATCAATCATTCGTATTGTGGGATTTTATAAGTTGCAAGAATATGTCACATATTTCTTCTACTCGGAGATTTTTTTATTTATCTGAAGGATCCCGAAATTTGTTGGGTGTACTTTTTATTGTCAATTGTGAATACAAAATTGTCTCCATACTTTCGATTCAAAATACGAGTAGCAAACAATGTGACAATATTTTTTTATTTGGATTGAAATTTTGAACACAGTTTACTTGAAACAAACGCCGCCTCGAGTCCAGTATATAAAACGCTGAGACACATCCTAAAGCCAAAATATCATAATTATCATTTGCCAATGAGTGACAAATTCGTCGAATAAATCAATTCTTGAAAATCTATTACTCAAATTCACCCACTCCGTTTACATACCTAATCTAACTAAGAGTAAGAAGACTATTGTATGCAAATCAGTTCATGTCATTTCCGACTAAACTAAGTTATTGTCTATAGAAATTCCCCGTAAGAAAATATTTTCCTCAAGATCAGAATAACTTTAATATTAGTTAAATGTTTCGTCAGCATTTGGTTCTAACAAAGATGCCTCCCCCTCTGTAACAATATTAAGCTGTTTAGAATCTCCAAATTATGTTACAAATCTTACAAAATATTTAAGACTCAAAGGGATATGACATAATTCAGCATTACGTATAACTTTGTTTGGAATTCAATTTGAAATACAAGAGTCACAATGCTTCTTTATCCACCCATGATCCAAATCGTCAAATACTAATGTTTAAAAGATTATCTGGGACATGCAACAAATCATGGGACAATACACTACATAAGCCATACCTGGCGCAATGTATTCTGTCTGAACCGATTTACATTAAATACGTTTTCAATTTGAAATCAGATAAGGTAATATTGAATAATATGACACAACAATGCCTATTATTCAAGAAACAAAAGATTGACGAATAATTCACAAACGCCATTGGGGGGGACATAATATAAATTCATGTGATATTTATATGTTTTCGATTTATTACTCTACCTCTCTGAGAACTGGTCTATGATATGTTAAGTTGCAATGAACTTCATGTACTTGAAGAAAGTATAATCGTAAAGTGAAGCACAAAGTAGACCTTGTGTTATGTGCAGTTCACAAGAAATGACGTAAAGAAAGTGCAGTCAAACTTGTCTTGTAACAATTACTAGAAGTTGTTTGTTCAATAAGAACTTCATTTTATTTTAGATAACCGACCAAGTTGACTAATTTATAATATTACGAGAGATATCACAAGACCCCATGCTGAGCTGCAGCCAGCTTCACAGGACTTCATATCAATGACATGATCTTGAACATTAAGATGTGACATACATTGTTATGACATCCGAATACAATGTAAGAACTTAAATATTATATTTTACTTTGTTATGTTATGAATCATATCGCAAAACATTCGAAATGCGTCAAAACATTGCTGACTTCGCTTTATTAGCTGATCTATTTGGATGGACAGTCAATTTAAAATCATATAACTATGTACCGACAAGAACGAGAAAATTAAAATTTCCAATAATAATTTATTGGAAATTAATTAACGTCTGGACTGGCATACCGGCGTTCCTAATGTGTAACTTGCCCTTGAAATATGTAATCTTTACCTGATTGTTTAAATTAGAAAAGGAAATAAAGATATTATTATTATAATAATAATTTATCCATTCTGAACATAATATTATTTTCTGACAAAACTTCCTCCTTACAGCAATTAAAAAACTGGCTATATCACTGGATTTTATCAGAACACAATGCAGTGACTGCACATGAAATGTCAGCGTCACCGCGGAACGCTATGACCTTGAAGGACATTGCCTAGACTCACCCCTGCACTCGTGAGCGTCGAGCGCCGAGGCGCGTCCCCAGGGGGCGTCGTTGTAGAAGGGCAGACACTCGTTGCAGTCGGCGCCGGCGGTGTTGTGTTCGCAGCGACACACGCGTCGGTTCCAGCCGTCGGGGCTCGAACTCACGACACACTCGCTGGCGTGGCCGTTGCACTTGCATCTGTACAACAGAACACCACAAGCTCAGATGTGTTCACGATGTCTATCATCAAAATGCGTCTACATTCTTCATACATCGGATTGGTGCAGAAATTAAGAAATATTTTATAAATTAGACAAAATAATTCTACTTTGCTTTGTATACAAAAAAAGTATAGAAGGTAGGTACCAAGTCGAAAAATCCAAAATAGTCCCAAAAATTGTTTCATTTTTTTCGATTGTTTCTTTTTTTTCAGAACACTTCAGCTAAGTCATTTCAGAGCTGATTAATCGAGGGTTCTAAACTTCTAATACATTTAGAATCGTAAATTCCTGTATTTATTTTTAAATTTATAACAATGGGACACCAAAAAAACAAAGCCTAAAGGTAAATCCAGGATTGTATAATTCCAAAACTAATAAAACCCTTGATTACTCAAGATAGGGTTGAAGTGACTTAGCTTGTTTGGCCGCTGAGAGTCACAAACTTATTTCTGGAGGGGCCATACATAATACCATTAGTTTAATCTTCAGTTTAGTTCAGCTTCCACTTCGAGTAATGTGGTGTATTGCCTTTATACACTGCGGATAGCTTTAAAAAACTGCAGTCCATGTAGCATGAGGTTAATTTAAACTGATGAAATAAGCCCCGGAATAAAATTGCTGTATAATTCCGAGTTTTCTGAAGTGGAGTTTAAGCTAATTGTAGCTTAACCAAATGGTAATACCAGCCCTTAGAAGTAAAAGGCCCGAAGTACGTGTACATGATTCTAAGGAGAGCTCAAACCCCAGTAATTCTGACGTCACCCATAATTTTTTAACTACAACTTTATTTGTGGTATTTTTGTAAATGTTAAAAAGAATGCATCATTCCGAAAGTGTGCAACGGCATTACGGCATTGATTTCGCTTCTCACCTAGCTCCAACGGCAAAGTCCGATATCGCATAGAAGTAGGACCTCAAGACCTGTCCATCTCCGAACACCTCGTCACCGAACGTGTTGATCCTGTCCAGCGAGATCATGATGTCCGTCGCCGTGACCCACTCCTGGAGGTCGGGACTGTTGTCGAAGCTGTAGGCAGAGGGTCGTCCCTCCAGCGTGGAGAAGGCGACGTTGCCTCCACGCAAGGGGGAGATGTCCGAGTACTCGGCAGTGCACAACGCCCTCATCTCCTCGGGACCCTTGCGCGCGTAGGTGGAGTCGGGAAGACCGTAAGTGTCCCGACAAGTGGCGCTGTAGAACTGGTAGGGAGTCCATGGGCCGTCTTCCGAGCTGCGCTTGTAGATAGCGAAGCTCTCGGGACGAGGGGAGTAGAACCAGAGGCGGACATATGTGATGTCGAACGCCTTTCCTGAGGAGGAGATACATCATAACATCAACATCATGCGCTTGTAGATGGCGAAGCTCTCGGGACGGGGGGAGTAGAACCAGAGGCGGACATATGTGATGTCGAACGCCTTTCCTGAGGAGGAGATACATCATAACATCAACATCATGCGCTTGTAGATGGCGAAGCTCTTGGGACGGGGGGAGTAGAACCAGAGGCGGACGTATGTGATGTCGAATGCCTTTCCTGAGGAGTAGATACATCATAACATCAACATCATGCGCTTGTAGATGGCGAAGCTCTCGGGACGGGGGGAGTAGAACCAGAGGCGGACATATGTGATGTCGAACGCCTTTCCTGAGGAGTAGATACATCATAACATCAACATCATGCGCTTGTAGATGGCGAAGCTCTCGGGACGAGGGGAGTAGAACCAGAGGCGGACATATGTGATGTCGAACGCCTTTCCTGAGGAGTAGATACATCATAACATCAACATCATGCGCTTGTAGATGGCGAAGCTCTCGGGACGGGGGGAGTAGAACCAGAGGCGGACGTAGGTGATGTCGAACGCCTTTCCTGAGGAGTAGATACATCATAACATCAACATCATGCGCTTGTAGATGGCGAAGCTCTCGGGACGGGGGGAGTAGAACCAGAGGCGGACATATGTGATGTCGAACGCCTTTCCTGAGGAGTAGATACATCATAATTCATAACATCAACATCATGCGTTTCAACATTTACTTGGGTTGTTGTTTTACAAGGGTTACTTTATGGTTTGCCCCCCTGCCCTCCCCCCCCCCCCCCATCATCCGGAAATCACATCCTTCGCTCAAAATTCTGACACCAAATTTGAGATAAAATGACAAAGGTGTAGCGAAATAAAGAAAATGGTGTGCAATAGATATATCGTGTAAAAATCTGTCGAAAATTGCACCACTTCGAAAGGAATTTGATACAAATTTTTCTTGGAGGAGGGAGGGGGGGGGGGGGAGGGGCTCTGCTTTTTAACTCCATTTCCCACTGTTTGTTATTCCTCCAACAATGTGTACCCTAATAATGTAATGTATACCCTAATTTACAGATTATTCTAAAAGTCTTCGTTAATGAATTATAAAGATTATATCACAAAGCCTAGGAAACTAAGGCAACATTTTGTTCATTTAAAAAAAAAAAAAAATGTGGAGGTGCCATGTTTCACGATGTAGGAGGCATCTTCGAAGCTAGGAATCTTGTAATGCCATTTTTTTAAAGTCTGTAAATACAAGAAATAGTAATTATGCATGATAAAATGATAAAATTTATTTATTTCGTCTATGGCTCGCAGTCGGTAATGTAATCTCCGATCAGACCACATTTTAAACTTGAGTTTAACCGGTTAAATGTCTATGAGTTTATCTCCTAAGCAGATGGCAGCACTGCATGCAGTAACCAAGTTCACCACGAAGCTCTGAAGAACTGAACAGAGATGGCGCTCACACCGCTGTTATGTCCTAGTCAGAGTAAAACAAACTACTACTTTATCGATCACCAACTAAAGGAACTTTGGACATACAAATATAAAAATGGGACACCTAAAGTTCATTTTTTTTGTCCGTCCAAATTTATAGGTTTAAAAAAATTCATAAAATGAAACTATCAATAACACCAGTCAAACCTACATTTTTGAATGAACGCCGAAAGTAAACATGCTAATTCTAGAATGATATTTTACAGACGAAGAATGATTTGAATATCTTTCGATCACATCATTGCTGCAAATGGCCCAAGAATACATTCAAGAGTCACGCAGACTTTGTGGGTGTACGGTGACGTGACATCGCTAATGATAACTGACATTGCTAACTTCCCCAATCAACGGCAAGCAAAATGTATTAGGCGGAATTAGATCTAATGACCGTTTTATAACGGAATGAGAATCCAACTTTGCTGTATTGAAGATATTTTTCACAGTGGGTGGTCATGAGGCCGCCATATGAGAGGATTGAAAGAATTCACAAAATTTGAAGAATTCGTGATGACAAATTGTTTGAAAGAAAAATTCCTACTTTTCAAACATTTTCTACAGTCTCACCATATAGAACATAATAAACAGGCAGATGCAAAATGTTTGATACAATTCAGCCGACAGTATCCACAAATATGAATATTCAATTAACTATTAGTTTCTTTAATTTATAAAAGATCAGGAAATTATAATACGCCCTCTAGCAATGATGATTGAAGCACATCAAATCTACAAATAAGGACCAAATGATAATTAAGTACATTTTTAGAAATCTCTTCTGGTCATGTTTGTCTAAAACGTATCACTTATAAATAATTACAATAATTATACGATCATGTTAACCAAATGATACAAGCCTCATATCGTACAGAAAAAAGTTCTTGGACTTAGACTCGATGAGAGGTCGACAACGTCTTCGTTGTTTTCAGTCCAGGAAACTCAAGGTAATAGATTTATCAACCACTAGTTTTAAAAAGTAAAAGCCATTTTCACAACATGACAGCTAACGACTGTGTGCATATAAATTATTTGCTTCTTCGAGTCTGCGAATCTTTGTGAGAATGATTGTTGGTAGATGATGATAGGTAACTTATTTGGAAATTGAAAGAAGTAATTCGTGGGTTGTTAGTGATGGAAACTCAAACATTTGCATTTAGATTGAGGAAAGCGTTGTGGAAAACCATCCTAGGTTAACTAGGTAAATGAGTTTATGATTCCAGTACCCAAGTCATCTCCGTCCTTTTCAGAAAGAATCGTATTGTTTGTTGCTGTATCGTGTTATCGGCCTGTGGAAATGTCAGAAAGTTTCCTTGCAGGTGTAGCGATGTTGGTTGTGATTGCAAGAGACATACAGCGTCGAGTACAGGTACACTGAGAGAAATAAATGTGAAATTATTTACGCTGAAAATATTTCGCTGGTTTTGGCGAAGTTTACACTTGTTTTAGCAACCACGTTTCGCTGGATTAGCGAAATCAGTTTCACAAACCGAACTAATTGGGTCTTGCGATTTAATTTCACTAGTGTTGCGAAATGTTTCATGTGACAAATAATCGTTCTTTTAGTGAAATATTTACGCAAATTTTGTGTAACTATTTTCTTAAAAGCTGTGAAATTATTTATGCTAAAAACATTATGCTGCGTTTAACGAAAATTTTCATTGTTTTAGCAACAAATTTCGCAGGAATAACGAAGGACTTTTCACTATTCGGGTCTTGCGATTTAATTTTACTAGATTTGCGAAATGTTTTCGCAGCGGCAAACGTGATCGATCGTTTAGTATAATACTTACACTAAACCAGTGTAACATTTTAACATTTTGAATCTAGCGTCAGTAAAATATTTCGCTAACTCCTCGCATCGTTCTTGTACGATTGTGACCGCTTCTACCATCACCCGTCCGCACAGCCAGTTGGTCTACACGCTGTCTTCGAGATCTGCCGACCCGGGTTCGAATCACGCCCGAATCTCAACTAATCAAAGTGCGTTTTAATTTCAGATTCTAGTCACAAATGTAATCATCTCTGTGAATATGTACTCAGATTGTAGTTGTAAGTAAATCCTGTGAAGTAATCGTCAAATAACTTTTAAATTTTTAAATAATAAAATTTAACATTGGTATAGCTTTGCGAAAAATAATCGCTAATCCAGCGCAATATTTGCTATGTTTTTTTCTTACGTGTTATATTGGGGCCTGCGAAAAATTTCGCTATAATCCAGCGAAACTGTTTCACTAAAGTTGCATATTTAGACAGGGAAACAATTACACTAAATCTGTGAAACAAATTTCACTGGCCTAGTACAAATATTGCGGTAGAAGTCTGCGAAACCCTTTTCGCTATTTTTGTGAAATTAAATCCCTGTGTCCAGTTCAATGAGACTCTTACGCTGTTCCAGCGTAAGTTTCGCATGAAATTTCTCTCAGTGTACAATGTGTGGTGTAATGAGGGAGTGGCCAGGTGGGATATCCAGTAATATCAGTGTGGACATCAACATCCAGTGTGGGACTTGCATTCCTAACAAGAATAAGAACCATCATCCATAACCATTGGTGAATAATTGAAACAAATCGCAATATTATTAATAAAGCGGGCGTTATAGAAGCGGAGGAACTCCTGACACTTTCTCTGCTTTTTTTCTCTGTTTTTGTTTTTGACTGAACTTCCCAGGTCAAACCGTTTAACCAATCGATATGACATTTTGCGCACATTCTATAATGTCATGAGCGGCCTCGTGTCTAGTTTTTTTTTAACAAGATCAAGTGACTTTGGTTGAAAAATGAACTGACCGACTAACGTAAAACTTTGCATGGTCATCACATTTTACGAGATTTTGAAAATTTTCATACAAATCTGTCAAAAACTCAAGGATTTGATTAAATTTTACAGTAATTTTTGCTTGTTTTGAATAAATTATCAAGTTTATTCTAAGACATTTATTCAACATTTCAAAAGATTATAATTTTTCCTTTGAAACATTTAGAAATGTTTACTGGAATGTTTATTTGCTTGCAATACGAAGGCTCGCTTATCAACGCGTTACACAGTAGACGTTTTTCTAGTTCAATAATCATTTTGCATTTTATTTTTACGTTTTTTAATCTACTATTTTAATCTACTATTTTACGTTTTTTAATCTACTATATACAAAGAGTTATACAAAGACAAACATACAAAGACAAATACATACAAATACTTATACAAATATTAATACAAATGCAAATACTTATACAAAGAGTTATACAAAGAGTTATACAAAGAGTGCAACATTCGGTATAGAGGGCTTTGACCGCAAATATTCGGGAGAATTGAGTGGAATCTACAACGGTGTAATCAATTAATAAATAGTTTGTATAACTACTATAAAATCAGTATTTTGTTTGTCAAACGAAAAGCCAGTAAAGTAAGTAGGTAAGTATAAAATCAGTATTTTGTTTGTCAAACGAAAAGCCAATTGACAGCTACCTATAAAGTAAGTATTTTGTTTGTCAACGAAGAGCTTTTACAATTGACAACATGATTCGCTAATCTCTTCGAAGACTTCAACGCACGAGCAGAAAATGAACAAGAGCCAAGCCACTTAACTCACTCATATTTTCATAAACAATTACTGTGGAGGGTAAAATATTATCTAGCTACTGATTACAGTGTCAAGACTGTCTTTTCGGCGCAATAATTCATCCCAGTTTGTTTCAACAAATCGACAAGTGTATAATTTACAAAGTTATCATCGTGTCTGAAGAGTTAGCTTGTGAAAAGCGGTACACTGCGCGCGCATGCTCTCTAATCAGAATAAAACCGCTGATAAATAATATGATACTTGTTTACATAATAAGAAAAACCCAAGACTGTGAAGATGAAAGATGGGCAAAGCAAAACTTTGTATCAAACACTTTCGAAACAAAATGAATGGTTTTGTAACTCTGAACAACCCTGTTCCTGATCTATCATCTAACAAATCATTAGATTCGAAAGAAGGTTTGGCGCTATAACTTGTTAGATGTAATACAATAATTCATAATAGTTATTGGACAAGCCCATAAAGGTAAATTGCCACGGTGGAATTTATTTATTGGTGATCGAACTACGGATTTCATTCAACAAGACTTGGCGAGAAGACTTTGGGATCAGCCCATTTCTATGTTGTATAGATAAACAGGTGAATTTAATATAATGTGAAAGGAATTAATTTCAATCATTTCAAGTTAGTAGCATAGCATCGCCTGCTTTTGAATCATGGCGTACATTTGCAAGCAGAATGCAATGTCATAGGAAGTCTAGCTAGGAGTGGTTGTGAGATCATGCTAGTTCTTGGACGTTGTTTCTTGTTTTTTTGAGCCGTTGGCTCTAAAATAAAAGGCCCTTTTTTTGTTATTTTTCAAAATGTATACCTATGGAAAATATTTAATTTAGGTATGAAATGAAAAATAGCTAAACGTGCTTTTTCCCCAACCATAAAATGTAGTAGCTTACTTAGTAGGGAATGTAGCATGTGCCAATTTTTTAATTTTGTACATTTTTCAAATTAGATTGAATAAATAATTTGTTTGTGTTAAATAGTTTGGGATGCAATCAACGAAATTCACAAAAATCCATACCTCGATATTTTTCAGCCACAATAGTAAGAACGGACTGCCTTGAACAGATTCAGAAGTTCCAAACCAATGATAAATGAGGTAAGTCAGAAACTGGAACACTACAATGATACGCATAAGAAACAATTACCCAAGCTATAACACCCAATTATACCATGAGATTAGCACGGTTAAACCAGAGATTATCTTTATAACTAGCTCACTGATTATTAATCCCAAGTGTAACAGATTTAGATGGATAACTCCGGTCCAGCATACTTAATAACTGTCACTTTTCGGTCCACGCTACATCATGCACAGATAATATCAACATTTAATATAACATATTATAGAAATCTTAATGAGATAGTGTATTAGTGTTCTGCCTGGGTTGCTACAATCAAGTGTAATCCATCATTGATAACCCAGCCACTGGCCACATATCAGAAGATTCTTATGGAGCAATTCATCATGAAAACCTCTTTCAAGACCAATTGAAATATTCATTGTAAGTAATTACATTTTGCTGGGTAGAAAGCAGATCACAGTCACACACTGTTAAAATGTGGAAAACATTCTGGAATGAAAACCAATAAAAGTAGAATAATTAAAAATTTATTTTGTCTTGTGTTAAACTAAACCTGGGTCCAGCACGAACCGAAACTCGCCCCCTCCCTCGCCCTAAAGCCGAATGCCTAATGATTAGATTCAGAAGTCACAAGTTGTTCAAAACCCACGAATCTTTCGCCTATCCGAAAATCTCATGACATTTCTTGACAGATGAGAGTCGCTGTCAGAAGTTTTAGACGCTGATAAGAGCTCGTATTAGCATGATATTAGGAGGCGGGAAGAAAAAAACAGACAGTAACTTCAAGGCTCGACTTCGGCTGGCGTAGGAGGAAAAAACAGGATTTCTTACTAAGACTCAGTCAGACCATTCTTAAAACTTTACAACTATTAAAATAAAAGAACGTAATTTAAATAGTAAAAAATTCAAGTGAATACAGTGACGTACTGTAGTGTATTTTTAACAAGGCGTTTCGAAAGACTCGCCCTAGAAGCGTCTAGACTTGCTACCAGAAGTTGGGGTAACTTTTCTACCAATTAGAGAAGACAGCAGAGGCGGAAGGAATAATAGGCTTGAGGTAGATAAACATGCATACAACGTTTCTGAATCTTCATGCAACTCTGAGTACCAGAGGTTTTAATTAATATCATGCCTTACGAGTTGAAGAAATTAGGTGCAACTCCATATGTTTGTTCAACACAGGTCTTACAGGTTGATTTAATCGAAACATGTCAAATTGTTGGAGAAGGTTTAATAATATTAAAACATTATGTTCCAGATAACAATAATAATTAGAATGCATAGAAAAAGAATGAATATATTAATTAGTCGTGTTGGTTCATTAGTAAAGTGGCCCTGCCCAGTGCCTAAGCAGTAGGGTGTGCCATGGAGATCGCTGGATAGTACGATTTATTTTACTTCAAATCAAGAAGAACTACTTTCGTCTGTCTTCTACAGTCGGGTAGTTCATTTCCACTCGAATATATGTCTGAACGCACTCTTTGTGAACAATAATAACAGTTATTGAACGTGCATTTTATTTTTCGCGATGGGAGTCAGTTGACTAATTGCCTATGTAGGTGGAGAGAGAGGGAAGTAGTGAAGGAAGGAGAGTGAGAGAGAGAAACAACACCCACAATACAACACTGATTGCCTGCGGAGCGTCTCGCGTCATCCTTGACCAATCACCGACGAGCAATTAGTCCTCTATCGAGAGATTTATTAATCATCTGAGCATTCGCGCCGAGAATCAGATGCAAATGACGATGATCATAGTAATTATATGGTTCAATTGAGGAAGTCAATTTAGAGGAGTTGAATGAACCGAAAACTAGAGATGAAAAGTAGCATCTTATTTTTATCTGTCTGGAGTTCCATTTTTTTAAATCGTAGATATTTTAATGAAGAGAGAGTACGTGGAATGAAGTGCCGTTACATGAATTAGCTCACCCCTCTAATCAGGGATCTTGGAAGACCACCGGTCGAAATGACGCTAGTTTGGTTCTATTGTTCTATTGACATGCCGAGGTTCTGAGGACCTGGCCACCGACTGAGGCTGCTCTTGAGTCTTGAGTCGATCATCTCATACTGCCCCTTTGTTTTCTCCACTACTGACCCTTCTCATACTGCTACTTGCTGTACTGCATATTGAACAATTCTAGATCTACCCCTATTATAATCAGAGCATTCTTTGTTACGATCTTCACTCCAAATGAGAAAAACAGATTTAGCATCGACGTGAAATTTTCACCACATGTGGCACTTTTGGGGTCTAAATGTGCGGTGTGCCCTTACTCAAAATAAAACTAAAACTTAGTTTGTTTTAAATTAATATTAAATTCAAAACGTCTGTTCTAATATGCAGTTTCAAACTGGAATTCACATAAAATAAATAAATATAAATTCTCAAAACAAATAGGAACGTGCATGGGTTTCATGTGACTTTGGAACTCTAAATTGGTGATTATTTATCTTTAAAAAGGGCACAATTGAAGTTGTGGGGGTTGTCAAATACCATAATTCGTCATGGAGTATGTTTGGTCATTGATTACTGATTCGAACACAAAATCCACGAAGAAAAGCTCTTTTGCACTCGTGTCGTCGAGAAGGGTAGAAGGTTTAGGCAATACAGTAACAAGCAGTACAATCTGAACGCAGTCAGCGTGGGGTCATCTGAAACATATTCGGCACATCTTGACCAACAAGAGTATTAGCTGAAGATCGGTGAAGAAAGCGCTCAGCGGGGGGCTCGACGTTTACCGAGCGCTACGAGACATAGGAGCAACAGGTGGTTGCGAGGGACGCGCTGGACACTGCCGATATTGTCTTCCTCCTCGAGAACATGTCTTCATCACGTGCCAATGAACAACAGAATGCAGTTCAACGTGTGGAAAGCGATTTTACGACATGTTCACAAAGTGTTGTCGGCAGTTGAAGTGGTGCTTCGAGGAAGACAGTCTCAATTTGAGTGAGTCGTTGAAAGTTCAATAAGTTGAACTTTGCGTCAAATTACTGTGCATCTTTGTGTTTCTAAAATTAATTTAAACTTTTTGTAAATAATACATTTAAACGAGCTCTTGAAGATTATATTATGAATAACAATTTACTTATTATTTTTGAAATAAACACTATGGCTGACAATCTTCGTAAGTCGTAATTCGTCATCGACATAATTCTGAATTAAGACTGATTTCATTCAGAATTGCTGTTGCATTTACACATTTCGTTCAAAACATCGATTGCATTTCAGCTCAAATGACTCAAGTTCAACTTGCAATAAAAAGTGAATATTATCTGCGTGCGTTTCTCTCAGCTACTTAATTTCTATTCGGATTCCACAAATTGTAATTTATTTTATTATGTGTCTCGGTATTAGTTCCAGTAGATACATTGTGGAGTTGGAAGTCAGAAATATGCAGTTTCTCTTCGGATGCAGTTATTTCAATTGTATGCAGCGACGCTCCACGGAAATATTCTACTTAGTTTATTACACGGTATTCAGCCGACAATCTTGTAACGCATTCAAATGTAAACAGCTGCGTTCACTTCAAGAATTCCCGTCCTGAAAAAAATCCACAACAAATTCTTACAACTACATTCCCGCCAACTTGCGTATCTCCTCTTGAATGCATTCTTTCATGGAGTGGTACAGACAAACAGACTCCCAATATCTCCGAGATCGAGAAGAAAAAGTTTCTCTACAGGAAATTTGACGATTTCATATTGCTCTATTTATCTTGTGTAAGATAATACATCTCTGGAACAATTATCCTTAGAAAATATCGCACTAATTCCCAGACTTTTCTAAGACCGCAAGCCCCTAATTCTACAGAAAATGAATTTAGGGTCGGCAAGCTCAAAGCAACGACCCTAACTCAAGACTTTCCTATGATAACATGCCTTACAGATCAAACAAGCAAAAGTCCTGTCAGAAAATCTATTAGACCGATCCCCCACAGTCTTCCGGTTACAACCCAAATATCATTCTTCCGGATACGATAATAGCCTCTCAAAGGAGCAAAAACAAAGAGTTCGAAGAGAAAAGAAGACGATGATTGGTGTTGCCTCGAGGCGGCCATAACTGACGAATGATCAAGTCGTTCTGTAATGAGCTACTGATGTTTTCATTCTGACAAAACATCACTCACTGGTAGAAACTGCATCTTCATCAAGACACTTTCGTCCTGAGGCGAGTTGAGAATCGCGAGTCATAATTTACATGTCTTCATTGGCTAATCACGATCAATCAGAATCAGAAGATGTATAAATCAATCCAACTATTAAACAAGAATGATCGTGGCGAAGCATCAAGAAACATCAAATCAAAATAAGTTGAGAATTACACATTTCACTGATCTCTCAATAACTTGATTTGCTTCAGGTTAGATGAGAAATTTGGAACGAAGACGATGGTGGTCTCGAAAACCGTTCTCAAAATTAAATCTAAAGCAGATGATTAAATAATTAACTGAATGAACATGATCTGAAATTCAATTAAGGAGTAAATCTAATTATTTGAACGGTTATTGGTCGTGTAAGAACCGGTTCGAGTGCTCTGGGCCAATGGTTAGATATCTTCATTGAGACATGCGAAACATGTAAAGTGATCCTCAAGGATCGTCGAGAACACTGATAATTACAGGTGTCGAATACAGTTTGCATTAGAATTTTAATTAAATTCATCAATTTTAATTTTTAATAAAAACTTTCGAGCGAACTTCACAATTTTATACCGAGCTTTTTTAATACGTCTCTTTTTGATCATTATTAATTTTTAAAATATTCACAATCTACATATTGGTCAGATATGAAGTCACAGACTAATGGTTACACAATTTCTACGTGGCACCTCCACCAAAGTGTAAAATGAAGTAGTTATAGAACAATGTAAATGTCGGAAATAGTTTGAAGGTAGGTACTCAGAATATTGTCTTGAGGTTAGAAATCCAATTTAATACGGTAATTTTAAACACCTTACTCATAACAATAGTCACGAAGCTAATAAAAAAGTGTGATATAATCTTGCTCATCAAAAACCAAATGATCCCTCATTTGTACCTAATAATCTAAATTACAGCGTTATAATCATAGTTTTATCAAACTCATGTTCTGGGAAAATACAAAAACGATAAGCGTCAGTTTTCTATAAAACCAAACCCCTATTATTAGGAGACAGTTTAAAATAATTGGGGTCTATAAATTAACTAAAATATATTTTAGATGAAAAGTATCTTCTCTATGCAAGAAAAAAAAGTGACTCGATATCATAATAGATTACGGAGCAAGTTTTGTAGTTGATTAACTTTTTAATAATCACTCCAGTCTTTGAAATTACAAATTAGTTGACAATGAAAAATTACGCTGCATATCGGTCCATCGTCTGAGAGGAATTGAGGTGAACACAGGTGCAGTGTAAAACCTGCAGAAGAATGCCGTCAGTGTCTGACATGACAGCAAGAAACTAGATTCTCCACTAATACACGATGCAGGTGTAGGAGGAATGGCGACCTAATTTTTATACAAACTGCAGCAAGAGTTATTAGATCGCTATTTTGTGGGGGTATAAAACGAAGTCGTGTACTATGATCGCGTTTGGATATATTTTTAAAACTTGTTATATGGTCTATTGAATAGGTAATAAAATATCGAAAACGTGTGCATGAACTAAACTTGTGTTTTCCAGGTCTCGTCTGGTTGCGTCAGAACTGCAGTAACCTCCAGTATCAAATAGCACACGTCCCTCAATTTCGATAATATTTTTACCAAGCCTCTTCCAGTGAGCAGAATTTGTAAAAACATTTTCTATACATTTTGAAGTAAACACGAGTGTTACGTTATTTTCTTCGAAAGTCTATAAAAAAAGTGTTGAAAGTATCGAGAATTTTGAGATCAATCATCTTTTTCAACCCCCTTTCTAAATTCAGCTTCTCTAAACACTCGAATAAACGCAACATCTAAACTGTGAAGAACACATGACACGAGGAATGCAGCTGAATAAATAAAATGCATCTCATCATGTTCAAAAAACATTACAAAGTCCACCAAATAAATCCACTCTTAATTCTCCATCCGTCTTCAGCTGGAGACTTTGTCCACATCCGAAGTAACTCACGATTACCGTGTTGTGATTATTCAAAACATCCACTTGGAAGGCACACAAAGAGATGAGGGCTCATTTGGGAGAAATTCTTTTGTCTGCGATTCAGAAAAATTGTCAAATATGAACGATTGTCGGTCATAGTATTTTTTTATTGAGTGGTGAAAGAACACATAATCCAAGTTCATACAGGCATTGTAGATAAGAAAAGAGAGTGTTACACAAACTGCCTCTACAACTCGCTCTTAGCTATGTAATGTACCATACAAAAGTTAAAATTAAAATGTACAGTATAAATCGTGACTCAAAAAATGAGTGACTTCTGGTCGTAGACTATAAATATCACAGTCAATAATGACTTGAAAAATAAGAATTCACCACATCATTACCCCGCATTACCCTTATACAATCCGCGAGGGATGCTGATTAGACAGATTTATCCCCAAACAACTCGCACCACTTTGATCAGATGACACCTAAGACAGGTCATCTCTGCACCTCGCTAAGATGATGTCATCTACGTCGTAAACGCATCTCGGAGGATTCGCCACACATCTCATTCGGTCGCCATGGTAACCACCGTGACCACCCCCGCTGAGTAGATTACAAAATGAAAACCTGCCGCGGCATTAAACAACAATAATTCTTTGGACAAAAGTAAGCTGTAAAGTACAAAAGTTGTTTTTTCTAAAAGTTTGTAATTCGTTCGAGTGTTGTCACCTCAGCAACAATCATCGGTTTTTTGATGGAATTGAAGATCTCTACAACCTAGTGTGATGAGAATCCCTTTTAGAAGCGTTTAGTCAAAACGACGCCGAGAAGTAAGGTAACGCAAGTTCTTACTGAAGCGACGTCCAGCGAAGCCGAGCAGCACCTCATGAGAGAGTGATAAAAGACGCGTGTAATGTGCGACGTTTTAGAACAATTTTTAGTAGTAATTTGGGGTTTATTGAGGTTCTCTATGTTTATAGATAGAATTCAAGAGCGTTTACGTTTGTATTGCAGTATGTGTGGTAAATGAGTCCACCTTAATCCTTACTGGCTAATATAGCTTCAGTGTAATGAATAGTTGTGTTATGTCATTAGCAATTATGTGTCTGATTATGTGAGTAATTAGTTTTTACTTCTTCACGTTATTTTGAAGGGGGTGTGTAGCCCCACATATGGGGGCTGTCTTGTGGCTATGTGTTTTGGAGGGTAACACGTAGAGTTTACAGTTGGGTTTTACTATCTACTCTACGGTAGTACTACAGTAATAGTTTACCGCATCTTCGTGCAGGTAGAATAGCAGACGGCAGCTACAGGTTGCTCGTGAGAGCCGGAACCTGGGGCCGTGTAGAATAGCAGACGGCAGCTACAGGTTGCTCGTGAGAGCCGGAACCTGGGGTCGTGTAGAATAGCAGACGGCAGCTACAGGTTGCTCGTGAGAGCCGGAACCTGGGGTCGTGTAGAATAGAAGACGGCAGCTACAGGTTGCTCGTGAGAGCCGGAACCTGGGGTCGTGTAGAATAGCAGACGGCAGCTACAGGTTGCTCGTGAGAGCCGGAACCTGGGGTCGTGTAGAATAGCAGACGCCAGCTACAGGTTGCTCGTGAGAGCCGGAGCCTGGGGTCGTGTAGAATAGCAGACGGCAGCTACAGGTTGCTCGTGAGAGCCGGAACCTGGGGTCGTGTAGAATAGCAGACGGCAGCTACAGGTTGCTCGTGAGAGCCGGAACCTGGGGTCGTGTAGAATAGAAGAACGGCAGCACAGGTTGTTGGTAGATTTGGAACCTGGGGGCCGTGGTGAATTATGAAAGGGAGTTATTATCTTTGTGGAGTGTGATTGATCTGACTGAGGACTGCTTAGCTATAAGATATGTCATGTAATGTATTCTTTACTCTGTGTTAAGGAGGGTGAAGTTGAGTGGCGAGACGCCATGATATGATATGGACATGAGTTTAGTTATTATTATATTTTATGTACTGATTGTTAATATTAGTTTCACATTATTTTTAGGGGGGGAGTATTGCAACGGCATAGCGTTGCTTTTGCATCCTCTGCCCTCATGTGAGGTCCAGGGTTGGTCACCAAGGGCAGGGGGTGCGGGGGTATAAGTTAGCGTGGGTTCAGCTGACAGTATTTAAGGGAGAAGGCTGGCCCGCGCGGTATCATTAGCTGGCATCAGGTCACGACGGGCAGTCCTGGATGGACTGCCCATGGCAGGTTGTGTCTGAAGCGTTTACTGTTTAGCGTGAGATCTGTATCAATAGGGAATAAATAGTTACTGTGGATCAAGTACAAGTATTATTATTGTGTAGTGTCCTCTCTTATTCCTTAGTAGGCAAGCGTTCCGTTGCAACGTTCGGATTAGAGTACCTAATAAAAGTTGGCTCTAATAATTAGGTGCAATAAGAAATAATCACGCTTTTATTTTGTTCATGAAAAGCAAATAAAGAAAGTGTAGTTATACCACTTAGGAGTTAAATTATTCGTTTAGGACTCGAAACTTATACAAAAAATTATATGAACTTTCTGAAATTAGAAGGATCGCAAAAATGTCCATGGACGAGAGCAATGAAAATATTACTGTACCTCAGAGGTACAAAGCCCGATGTCCATTTTCTCGATTATCATTGCACAATTTTGTCAGTTAATCAGTTAATCAATCTACATCGATTGGAATTTGACTGAAGTCAACAAATAGCCATTTATAGAAGTGTTCTCTTAAAATATGGCGGGTAAATATGATTGGATGAAGACAGAATTTCTGGTTTTTGAGCTCACCTCAAGAATCATTGAAATGGCTTCATACCTCAGAGGTAGGCCAGATATTTTCGTAGTCAGCGCCTTGGTTTTAAAAGAAATGCGCGTAAAGGGAAATAACATTTTTTTCTCTCCTGCGGGAGTATACGTACGTATTTACAACTTGGAGTTACTTGATCCTGCATTTACATAGTAATTACCTAACTTATTGAGTAATCACGCTCAGACATCTGATCCCTGATTGGTGAAATCTTCCATCTAGACATGACACGACATGTAGTTGTGCATAATGACGATCAAGTCTGGGAGGCTGCGATCCAGTCTGGACCAAGTATCTGATCATGTATCACAGCGGTGAACAATGGACCAACAACATCGCAAACATTTACTTATTGTGTCGTCATTCTACCGAGTCATTCGGCTGCTCGGAGAGACAAGTTGGTAGTGCTATGTCAGACCATGCGGTGTAGCCATGCAACAGCATGCGTTGCTTACCAGCGCTTCCCGCGCTTGGCACACGTGTGCAAGGGCTGTGGACGCGCTGGACAGCGAGGGGGCGAGGCTGAGGGTATATAAGAAGTCCTCCGGCCTCGCCTCGGGTAGCTAGTGTTGACCAGAGTGTCACTGGGTTAGGACGATAGCGACAGGTTGCTCTTGGGAGCCGGACACCTGGGGTCGTCGGTTAGTTTCACATAGGACTCTGTACGAAATAGGCAATAAACGTAACTAGTTATCAGCATACTTTCCGTGTCATACATCAGTCTACCTTAACTCCACGCCACACCACATCACTTTCCGTTGCAATATGGGGGCTCAACCGGGATCAATTCATTAGAAACGAACAAGGAAATAGCACGGAGTAAATTTTAAATTTTTACATAAGTGGTTTATGAGTTTACGGTACGGTAGGAAGAGGCACGCTAAGGAGATAATAGAAGTTAGCGAAGTCGAAATGCCAGATACGATTTCGGCTGATGTTTTGCGAGAGCTTTTGGGGACCGGCGACGGTGTCGAGAGAAGCGCCGAGGAGGTCGTCGAGGAGCTAAGAGTTCGTTTAGCGGCGACACAAGTGCAAACCGTTCAAAACGCTCCGGTTCAACCGAAGGAATGGCGGCCGCTGCGCATCGAGCTGCCGAGATATCAGGGTCACGGCGACGCAAAAACACCAGCCATCTATCTCAGCCAGATGGAGAGATTCGGCGCATCTCAAAACTTAGACCACGCCACCTTGCTGACTCGCGCCATCCCAGTATCGCTGACGGGGGGAGCCCTCAGCTGGTGGGAGTTCAGCGGGGGTTACGGCGACTGGGACAGTTTTAAAACAGCGCTGCAGCGAGAGTTCGGGGCGACGAACTACATCTACCTATTAAAGAAGGAGCTAGAGTCGCGAACGCAGCACCCAGACGAGCCTTTGTCTACTTTCGTCCACGCCATCGCCGGGTACTACACCAAGATCGGGGGGACGGCAGACCACGTCGAGCAGGTGCAGCGCGCGTGCGATCAAATGCACCCCGAGTTCCGCCGGCTAGTTCACGGTAGGAAGTTCAAGGACCTACGGGAACTCGCGGCGGCGGGTCCGGAAATGCAAGCAAGTATCCTGCAAGATCGGCAGTATCGCCCGCCTCCGCCGGCAAGTTGGTCGGTGGAGCCAGCTCTGGCATGGGGAGAAACGAAGACGGCGAGTGTATCGCAACAATCTGCGAAGAACGTGGGGGGAACCGCGGCCATCGCTGCTGCAGGGAGTGGCAGAACAACAAGCGTTGGAATGGCAGCACTGGACCCATTCATGTTCTATCACGTGCCCTCATGGATGCGAGGGGGGCAGGGGGAGAGCCAGCCAGATACGAGAAGAAATCAGCAGACACAGCAGGGAGCGCGCCGAGACCGACCGGCGGATGGATGCTGGTCATGTGGTAGTCGAAATCACATAAGGTCCAACTGCAACGCGGCATCCGGTTCAAAAAACGGGCAGCGTGCGCCGTCCAGATCGGGGGAGACGGCGCCAGCAAACCTTCAAGCGGGAACCAGCAACCAATCACCATAAACCTGTCAATCAACCTCCCCGATTTTCCTCACTCTAATGGTACACATTATTCATACACACTCGGGGAGAAAAGCCAAACCTCACGGGCGAAGCCGGTGGCGGCGCCTAGGGGTGGAAGTTTTCACAACAATACACGTACAAGCCCAGTATCTGCGCAGAGTTCGAGCGTGCTTTTACGCCCCTCTGGAGCAGAACCCTGGGACAGTACACAACACAGGGAAGAAAACCAAACCTCGGGGGCGAAGCCGGTGGCGGCGCCCAGGGGTGGAAGTTCCCACAGCAGTACACGTACATACCCAGTATCTGCGCAGAGTTCGAGCGTGCTTTTACGCCCCTCTGGAGCAGAACCCTGGGACAGTACACAACACGGGGAGGAAAACCAAACCTCAGGAGCGATGCCGTTGGCTGCGCTCGGGGGTGGAAGTTTTCACAGCAGTACACGTACATACCCAGTATCTGCGCGGAGTTCGAGCGTGCTTTTACGCCCCTCTGGAGCAGAACCCTGGGACAGTACACAACACAGGGAGGAAAACCAAACCTCAGGAGCGATGCCGTTGGCTGCGCTCGGGGGTGGAAGTTTTCACAGCATTACACGTACATACCCAGTATCTGCGCAGAGTTCGAGCGTGCTTTTACGCCCCTCTGGAGCAGAACCCTGGGACAGTACACAACACAGGGAGGAAAACCAAACCTCAGGAGCGATGCCGTTGGCTGCGCTCGGGGGTGGAAGTTTTCACAGCAGTACACGTACATACCCAGTATCTGCGCAGAGTTCGAGCGTGCTTTTACGCCCCTCTGGAGCAGAACCCTGGGACAGTACACAACACAGGGAGGAAAACCAAACCTCAGGAGCGATGCCGTTGGCTGCGCTCGGGGGTGGAAGTTTTCACAGCATTACACGTACATACCCAGTATCTGCGCAGAGTTCGAGCGTGCTTTTACGCCCCTCTGGAGCAGAACCCTGGGACAGTACACAACACGGGGAGGAAAACCAAACCTCAGGAGCGATGCCGTTGGCTGCGCTCGGGGGTGGAAGTTTCCACAGCAGTACACGTACATACCCAGTATCTGCGCGGGGTTCGAGCGTGCTTTTACGCCCCTCTGGAGCAGAACCCTGGGACAGTACACAACACGGGGAGGAAAACCAAACCTCAGGAGCGATGCCGTTGGCTGCGCTCGGGGGTGGAAGTTTTCACAGCAGTACACGTACATACCCAGTATCTGCGCGGAGTTCGAGCGTGCTTTTACGCCCCTCTGGAGCAGAACCCTGGGACAGTACACAACACGGGGAGGAAAACCAAACCTCAGGAGCGATGCCGTTGGCTGCGCTCGGGGGTGGAAGTTTCCACAGCAGTACACGTACATACCCAGTATCTGCGCGGGGTTCGAGCGTGCTTTTACGCCCCTCTGGAGCAGAACCCTGGGACAGTACACAACACGGGGAGGAAAACCAAACCTCAGGAGCGATGCCGTTGGCTGCGCTCGGGGGTGGAAGTTTTCACAGCAGTACACGTACATACCCAGTATCTGCGCGGAGTTCGAGCGTGCTTTTACGCCCCTCTGGAGCAGAACCCTGGGACAGTACACAACACGGGGAGGAAAACCAAACCTCAGGAGCGATGCCGTTGGCTGCGCTCGGGGGTGGAAGTTTTCACAGCAACACGGTCACTGACCAGTTTTCCTGCCAAAGCCCGAGCGGGGACAGGTGTTTTTCGAGTCAACGGCGTCGCCAAGTAGAATTCCGAGTGACGGGGGCGGGGATCAGCGGGGAAGGAGATCCAGAAGATACCCAAAGTAATGGATATTATATTAAAAACAGAATGAGTGCTTCACTCGTGGCATTCGCATTGACGTTTCTTACGTTTATTTGGCTGGTCGCGGTAGCCGAACGCGAGCATGGAGATGAAAGTGAAACTTCGGAAGTTAGTCATAAAACCATAAATCTTCATGAACAACCCGAGTCACTAGCCACCGCGAGCAGAAATAGGGCAGTGGAGCCGCTGTTGTTCGTGACCATCGGAGGCGTCGAACACAAAGCCTTGCTAGACTCGGGCTCTTCTGTGTGTTTGCTTAGCGAGGCGTTTGTCCCGTTGTTGCAAGAGAAAGGGATTTCTATCAAACCAACAGAGATAGAACTACGGTTGGCATCAGGACACGCTCGCTGTCTAGGGAAAGTGTTGTTGAAGGTTCATTGGACCGGGGGTTCGCGGACACAACAATTTTTGATACTACCTGGTCTTTGTCGGTCAGTCATCCTGGGCCGTGATTTTATTGGGGGCAGTGACATCTCGCTCCACATAGCCCATGGGGGATGGACTCTTGGCTTGGCTAGACAGGCCGTCATACCGTTCGAGAAAAAGCAACCTATGGAATGCCAGGTAGCAGAAGAGCGTTTGAACGGGGTGGAGGAACTTTTGTGCGGCAAGGTCGAGTGCCCGCCCGATATAAAAGACAAGCTGAAGGCCCTAGTTCGAGCTAGAGCAGGGGCATTTACTTCGAAGCCAGGAAAAACAGATGTTCTTATACATGAGATCGACACGGGTGTTGAAGCACCAGTGAGATGCAGACAGCGGCCAATGAACGCGAACAAGAGGCGGATTCTGGATGAGTGCATCGACGAGCTGCTGGACAACGGCATCATCACCCCGGGCAATAGTAGATGGGCGTCGGCGCCGGTTTTAGTCGCAAAGAAGACGATTGGCAAGTTCAGACTATGCGTCGATTACCGCCAAGTAAACATGAGGACTCAAATTCAGCCGTACGTTATGCCACGGATTGATTGGACACTGGCACAGCTAGGAAAAGCACAAGTAATGAGCGTACTCGACCTCAATCAGGGGTACCATCAGATTTTAGTTAAACCTCAGGACAGACCGAAAACAGCATTCATCTGTCACCGCGGAACTTTCCTCTACAATCGTACTCCATTCGGTTTGAGTGGCGCGGGATTTAGTTTTCAGAGGCTGATGGACATCGTGTTGGAAGGAGCAAACGATTACGCTCAGGCATTCATGGACGATACTATTGTGTTCAGCAACACATGGGAAGAACACCTCGAACATCTGGCGGATGTCATCGACCGCCTCAGCAGAGCGGGGTTGACAATAAACCCGAAGAAAGTAGAACTTGGTGCACAGAAGTTAATTTTTCTGGGTCATCTCCTCAGACCGGGAACAATAGCACCGAACCCAGAGAAAGTAGATGCTATAGATAAGTTTCCAGCTCCACGCAACGTCAAGGAGACTCAGCGCCTACTCGGCCTAGCTGGATTTTATCGAAATTACATACCATCTTTTTCAAGGATCGCTTTACCACTGACTTCGCTGCTGCGTAAGAACGTGGGATGGCAGTGGGGGGAGAAGGAACAAGACGCTTTTGACGCATTAAGAACTAGCATCAAAGCAGATACGTGCCTGGCGTTACCCGACATGGACAAGGAATTTCGAGTGCATTGCGACGCGTCGTTCGAGGGCCTGGGGGCCGTGCTTATGCAGGAGGGCGATAAGGGACTTCGCCCAGTCGCCTTTGCAAGCAGAACTTTGCGCAGCGCGGAGAAAAATTATCCAATTACCGAACTCGAGGCATTGAGCGTAATATGGGCCGTCGATCTTTTCCTACCATATCTGGAATTTAGTCACTTCGTGGTTGAGACTGACCACGAAGCGCTTAAGGCAATGTTTACCTCCGAGTGGCCGACTGGCAGGATCAAGCGATGGGCAATGCGTTTAATGGGTTTAGATTGTGAAATCAAATACCGCCGCGGGGCCTCTAACCTCGTGGCCGACGCGTTGAGTCGGGCGCCTGTCACCATAGTAGACGACGTCGCCGACCGGGGGACGTCGGGACGCCTAGTGGATGAGTTGTTACCCATCGAAGATGTCGAGACACATTTGCAAACCGATAACCCATTTGGACGTCTTAGTTTTGAGGAAAACGAGGCGTATTGTGCATCTTGTGAGATGGCACAAACTGACGTCGTGGACTTAAGTGACCGAGCTATGTGGATCGACGCCCAGGCGTCGGACAATCGAATCTCCATCCTTCGAGCTCGTGTCATATCGGGCGAAAGTTCAGACAGCTCTTTGTGTTTGGATCCCGACGGTTTACTGGTGAAAAAAGATAGTCCGCCCAACGGGCCGCTGATGGGAGGGTTCCTCACTAAGATCTTGGTTCCCGCGGCGCTGAGAAGCGAGGTCTGTCATATGCTCCACGACCATCCTCTGGCTAGTCATCTGGGAGTTAAGAAAACTTTACAACGTATACAAAGAGAATATCATTGGGATGGTATGAGGAAGGACATCAGCGATTACGTCAGAGGCTGCGGAGTGTGCCAACGAGTCAAGCCACGAAACACAAAGCCCGCCGGGGAAATGGCGAGTAGCCTGGCAAGCGGACCAGGACTTAACCTCTCATGTGATTTGATGGGACCTTACCCAATGTCCACCAGTCGTAAACAGTTCGTTTTCGTGATTATCGACGATTTCACTAAGAACTTCGAATGTTACAGTTTACTATCTGCAACGACGACTGCGGTTGTTAACCGCACGCTCGATTATTGTTGCCGAAACGGATTCCCGTTATCGATCAGGTCCGACAATGGTTCGCAGTTCACGTCTAATCTATGGAAGAAGATGTGTGATCAACTAGGTATGATAGCACGGCGTGTCGTCACGTATAGGCCTAAAGGGAATCCTACCGAGAGGACAAACAAATCGCTGAAACAATGTATTGTTGCGCTGACGGAGAATCACCGGGACTGGGATAGGCGACTTCCAGAGATTTCATTTGCTATCAGAACGGCGATTCACGATTCGACACAGTTCACGCCTGCGTTCTTGACTTTCGGAAGAGAGTTGAGGACACCAATCACACCCGACTTACCATCTGGCCAGACACCTGCAGCGAGCGCAGCACCCTTCGCGGGGGACCTTCAGGAGAGGATGAGAGTCGCACAGCAGATAGCGAGAGAGAATCTGAATACTGCCCACTCTAAACAGGCACGGCGCTACAATGCAAGTCGACGGGTGGTGGAGTTCAAGCCGGGTGACTTGGTCCTGAAGGATACTCACACCCTTTCAGACGCGGCCAAGGGCATATGTTCTGCCCTGGCAAAAAAGAGAGACGGACCGTGGGTGATCGTCAGCCGGGTGAATAACAACAACTACAGGTTGCAAGACGCAACAACGGGAAGACCGGCGGGAACGTACAATGTAGATCAGCTAGCATTGTTCACTAAACCCCCGGTGTGGGCAGAACATCATTCTGACGCCCACCTGGAGCGCGATGAAGAGGAAGAGGAACCCACACACGGGTACAACCTGCGTCCTCGCTCCCGTCCAACTTAGCCAAAGAGAAGATCGCCAGGCTGTCAGTCAGTATTCACGGAACCTCCATCCAGGTCGGTCAAGAGGGTCAAGGGAAGAAAATGAAGTACATCGCGAGACCGCTCGTGTTACCGGCAGTGGAGTCCGTCTGGCGTCGGGGACGAGAATTTTTTTTCTCAGCGCCGGCTAAAACATCACCGACGGCTGCTCCCGGGGAACCAACGCCAGTCGCAGGACCGAGAACATCACCAATGTCACCGACGGCTGCTCCCAGGGAACCGACGCCTAACGAAATAACGAGAACCAAGACGAAAAAAGGGCGTGGAGGAACCCTGGGAGATGCACATCAATCTCGACGCCGCGGATGAGCGTGATCTCCACGAGATCCTCCTGGAGCCACCTCTGACGCCAGGCAGGGACTGGTGAGAGCAAAGAAACGGACGCCGAGAAGTAAGGTAACACACGTTCTTACTGTTGCGACGCCCAAGACGCCGAGAAGTAAGGTAACACACGTTCTTACTGTTGCGACGCCCAAGACGCCGAGAAGTAAGGTAACACAAGTTCTTACTGTGACGACGTCCAAGACGCCGAGAAGTAAGGTAACACAAGTTCTTACTGTTGCGACGCCCAAGACGCCGAGAAGTAAGGTAACACAAGTTCTTACTGTTGCGACGCCCAAGACGCCGAGAAGTAAGGTAACACAAGTTCTTACTGTGACGACGTCCAAGACGCCGTGTAACATCTTGTTTGGACGTCACGGATGCGTGTGTACCAACGACGTGTCGTATGTGCAACAATTTGAACAGTTTTTGCGACAATTTGAACAGTTTGTGTGTTTGTTTTAAAATGTATCAATTTTTGTGTTTTGATTTGGGTCATTATGTGTTTTTATTTGTGTCATGTTACGTCAGTTTTGTCTCAAATTATCAATTTATGTGTTTGTGATTTGTGTCATGGTGTACGTCAATTAGAACAGTTTGTGTGGTTGTTTTAAAATGTATCAATTTTTGTGTTTTGATTTGGGTCATTATGTGTTTTTATTTGTGTCATGTTACGTCAGTTTTGCCTCAAATATCAATTAATGTGTTAGTGATTTGTGTCTTGTTTACGGCAGTGTTTGCATCCAAGTATCATTTATGCGAGTTTTGTTTGTATTTTTTTTTTATTTCACTTGTTTTCAAGGGGGGGGTATTGCAACAGCATGCGTTGCTTACCAGCGCTTCCCGCGCTTGGCACACGTGTGCAAGGGCTGTGGACGCGCTGGACAGCGAGGGGGCGAGGCTGAGGGTATATAAGAAGTCCTCCGGCCTCGCCTCGGGTAGCTAGTGTTGACCAGAGTGTCACTGGGTTAGGACGATAGCGACAGGTTGCTCTTGGGAGCCGGACACCTGGGGTCGTCGGTTAGTTTCACATAGGACTCTGTACGAAATAGGCAATAAACGTAACTAGTTATCAGCATACTTTCCGTGTCATACATCAGTCTACCTTAACTCCACGCCACACCACATCACTTTCCGTTGCAGCCAATCAAGATGAAAACACTGAATCTTGTCGATAACAAGTAGGAAAATTGATTAAAAAAATGTTCATTTTGGTGTCAAAAAAACAAAAAAATGTTACAGGATGACTCACATTTATGAAAGTTAACTATAGTATAAATACCTATGTAAATATTAGTATAAATATATTAAAGTATTAAAGTATATTGGTGTAAATATATAAAGTATAAAATATAAATATTCACAATGTGAAGTTAAAAGGTATTTGACATTATAAGTATTATGTCTTTAAGATAAGATAATATTTGTTCAACAATTCGTGTATATTTGGTAGGATTTTGTAATATTATGCGATATTTCAGGTTGATCAGTGGTAGCTTTGACCTCAAGTCGAATGGTAGACTTGCATTTTGATCAAACGCCCATAAAAAAGTTGGATCAAAGAAATTCATCTTCGGATTACGATTTTTTTTTAAATTTACGGACACTTCAAAGAAAAAAAGGCGTAAAAAATCTGCAGCCTGAATGAATTAAAAATCCTGTAACATTGAAATCACTTCTCTGCCACAAAACTCCTCCTCAACTTGATTGTTAGATCGCGCGTCTCTGCGAAGCATGTGGGCATGCAAGACAGGATATGCGGCTATCTATCTGTTCACTGCTCTTATGATAGTAGGCCTCGTATCGAATCACGTGACGGGCATATTAAATAAGTCGGCGGGGCGGCTTTTTAGCAATAAGATTCACGTGCTCTCTGTAGGTCGAGACAAGCGGTCACGTCCCTCCGAGCTCGGTACAGCGGCGATATGTCTCGGTGCGCACTGTACACGCGAACAATGCAGCAAATGAACGATAAGATTTTGGGTGGTCGAAGTTTTGCTTTGAGTTTTTGTTTTTGTTACTATTGGCTATGGTTGTTACTATTATCCGACTATAATTGGTGCATAAGTTCATTTGTATTGAAGTAGGAGAGTAAAGAGGAGTGGGGAAGTGGGTGGGAATTGTGAGTAAACAGGATATACTAGGAAATAATTTGATGTAAGTGTTGATAAGCAAATCTAATGTCAGTGCATGCTAATTGTACAAATGAGATTCGTGAACAGAAAATAATACAAATACAAATAATTAAATTAAGTACCTAGATTATAGGAAAACGCTCTGTGTAACGCGTTGTTAAGCAAGACTTCGCAATGCACGTGAATTAATATTCGTGTGAAAGTTGCTGCTTTACAGACCTTGGAAATAGAAGATATCTTCACTTGCGTCAAAGGAGCAGTGATAATTTCATTGAAACTTTTTGACAAATATTTCAAGAGACGCATAAAATGTCATGAAAATGTAAATAACTTTTGGAATTCATAACAGATTTGTCTGAAAATTGTGAAAAACGTCTAAAATGTTAGTCCTTAGGTTGCAAACACACGGGGCGTTTTTTTCCTGCCCAGACGCGGCGTGGATTAAACCGCGACGTTTTTCTTGGTCGAACACACAGGGCGTGCAAAACGCGACGGTTTTAGATGCTGTCAAGGTCATGCTATGCCAGCTGTACAAAAACGTCGCGTGAAATAAACGCCCGTGTGTTTGCTCTCATTAAAACCAATGTGTTTCATTTTAACTACTTCCGGGGTGGGCAGGAAAATAAACGCAACATGTCGCGTCTGGCCGGCGTGGAAAAAAACGCCGCGTGTAAAAACCGCCTTGTCTGTTCGCTCCCATAAGACTCAATGCTACCTATCTTCTCGGCGTTCGAACGCTTCGGCAGGGCGTTTAAAAAAACGCCCTGTTCGCAGCCTAACAACCATACAAAATTTGAAGTTGATCGGTCTAATGGTTCCGATTTCAATTTTCAGCCAATCCGTCTGATTTGTCATATTTATCAAATTCATCAAATTTCGGTCTTCACACCACCTAAAGGGTGACCTTATGTGTGCAAAATTTCAGCTCGATCAGAGAAACGGTACGACCTATAAGCAGGGACAGAAAAATAAATCCAAACGCATAGATCCGTGCCAAAAGTGTTGAAAGAAGTAGCTCGCTCAATTCTTGAACAATTCAGCAAACTCAAATATTTTTTTTGGCAAAGAGATAAACGATTGAACCGGACAACATTTTGATACACATCTCTCACGATGCATCGTTCAAAATGAAATTTGTACAGTTCAGTGATTCGTAATTTAACTTTTATAAGCTTATAAAATAGAGAAGGCGCCGGTAAGTGGGCGAGGAAACTTGTTGGAAATTTGAGCGAAGTTTGGGTACGTGTTGGTATAAAATATAAAAGTTAAATTACCACTTTCAGTTTTGCTTCGTGAGAGAGCTATGCATTAAAAATGTTTGTCCAGTCATTCAACCGTTTTGCTGATCATAAACATTGTTGCTCCTGAAAGCAATAATACCGTCATAAAATAATTACTTTAAATAATATGTAAATAGACATTAAGAGGACAATAAAGGCATTTAATGGATTTGAGTCTTGAACTTTCCCATACATCCCATTTCCCATACACAAGGGGATCTCTTTTCCCCTTACACAATGTATGTAAGGATTGTAATCTATTAAATCTGGCGATCGATTTTACAAGAAAATTTATGTCTTTGCATCCAACAATATATTTCTGTACCTAAGAGGTAGAAGGATGGAAGTAAATTTTCTCAATTTTTCGTTGCACACTTTTGGAATGATGTAATCAATCTCTACCAATTTCCATGTGACTGATGTCAACAAATACAGCTATATTGAAGTATTCTCTTACACAATAATGACACATGCTATTAAAAATGATTGGATGAAGGAAGAATTACTGGTTTTGCTCACCTGAAGAATCATTGAAATGGACTTCGGACCTTTTACCTTTGTGGTACAGATTTATACTCGAGAAATAAGAAAACTTTACCAGATCATGAATTGTCTCATCGAAATAACTCTAACTTCTTCCGACGAATAGCTTTCACACTGTCAGTATTTAGTATGCAAGACGAATACAAGTTGAATATCGGATATCGTCTATCATTGAACTGGATCTCAGCATCCCATCATCTCATTGACTGGCTTCGACCGAGCATGTGCAGTCGATCGAGACGCCGGAGATCGATAATCGATAGCGATCGATATTCACGACGTGACGTTGAATCGATCTTTCAGACCAGACATCTCGCCTCAATGTGAACTGATTGTGAGCTACATGAATTGAAATTGAGAATTCGAGCTGCTCCTTTTGACAAAATGTCTGCTGAATTTAGAATGGAACAACTGACAGCAAAGTCACGTGTATTGAAATTATCCTGTGTAAAACTTTTAATGCATACCGTTCGTTACCATTTGGCAACTCCAAAAAAACTAAAAGTATAACCACGAAAAAAAAATTGTTCCACAAAACTTAGATGCATGTTGTTGCCAAATGACAACAAATTAAATTCAATAAAATATCGATGTCTCAACTTTTTTTAAACTTCTTACTTACTATTTTCAATGTTTACTACAAGTTTTAATTTGTTTTCATAAACTGTATAAAATCAAGCATTGTAGGGTTAAAAAATGAAGGTATGTTTACTCATTGGACCATCACAACTCTTCAGAACTCCATAGTTTGACTCCATAATCATAGATCAGGCTAATTTCTAGCCATTTTTACTGGTTACGTGTAAGGAAGTTAATGTTATTCTGCCTAAGTCGTTTAATATTATGTGATAAATGAACATCGACTCTGGAAGGGGAGGATTTCAAGAAAAACTTTCAGTAATTGAGTATGTTATGATTACTGAAAATGTCTGCTTTTTATGGATGATTTGTCTTACATTTTATTGAAGAGGGTGGAGTGAGGAAATGTGCGTGTTTCACATTTTGATCTATTCCTATCATAAAATATGAATTTTTACCTGTTTTCAGGATTTCAGGATTACATTTAATTTTTTGTTATTCACCCCAAACCTCTCTAATTTCTTGTATCGAAATATGGGCTGGCTGATCATTTGTAAAAGGGAAGTCTCTTAATTCTTTGATGAAATTGCTGAAGCGAATGTCTCAGCCACTTGTGTGCTTGCATAGAGTGTACTTCTTGAACGTCAAGAAGTGCAGCTTACAGAACAAAATACCGCTGACGTAAGAGAGTGAAATGCATCCATGTAGAACATCGACGATGATAACAATTCTAGGAATTAGCTTTGCTGCCGATGTACCACGCTGATGTAAAGTTATTTCAAACAAATTGCGTGATCTCGGTTCCCAGAAGTGCATCTAACAGCACGAATGCAAGTTTCTTTCACTGCATTTACTTTCAAATTGTCATTCAGAAATTTTGAAAATTTAAAGCTTGATTACACGAGACAGTTTTGCTCGAGCACAGTCTCAAAAATTAAATTGTAGAAAACAATAATTCACAAAAATAAAAATAAAATTATTATTGAGTAACCTAACTAGACAATAATGAGTGAAACCGAGATATAAACCCCATAATTCCGAGTAACATTGTTCAAATTAAATATAACAAATGTTTTTCAGCTTGGCTCAATGTATTATTGGTCAATAAATTGACCAGTGTAAATCAAAATTAATACTAGACAATTTTTAAGAAGTATTTACGACATTTTTCAATCAACATTTTTCTGTATCTACATTCAGTTTATGATATACAAAACTAGAATAGATTATTTTTCAGTTACCTGCTATTGTTATCTGACATGTGACAAATAATTTCGTCGTGTACGTTCCCTAAGGAAGTCCTGAAAGTGCCTTATTTATATTTCTTTCTCCTAACAAAAAGTTACGTTCAGCTGACGGTTGTAATTCGTAATATTTGAAAGCCGTCGTGTCTAAGAGAAGTATTAGTAAATTACTTTGAGAATGTCGTCTATGCATAACCTATACGTAATTCCTCTTCCCAGAATCCAGTCGACATCTTGCAGTAGCCCGAGTACACATTGACCGATGACTCGCTAGATTTCTTTACAATATCACAATGAAGTGGAGAACCTCTTGATTTGAATACAATCGTATTTATATGGGACATCTCTGTTTCCTTCTTCAACATGTGATGGTCACTTTTGACCTCAGCCAATGCGGATTGAGATACCATAGCCTCATCCGAGAAGGCAGTGGAAATATTGACCGAGCGTTGCAAGTTGCAGATTTTATCCAATCTGGATGATGAAAAGTCACTTTGAATGTATGATTGGTCTATACCATGGTGAACACCATGGTCCATACTGCAGAGTTTTATTAAATTAAGATTTGGTTAGTTTTTCATAAAAGGCAACTAGTCCAAAACTTAGTAACCCAAATAATCGTGAGAAATGACCGAAGTATGAAACTAAATATTCACAATCAAATAATAAAACGAAAAGAAAAATAATCCAAAAATATCAAGGCAAAAATACCAAGAAAAATTGATTCGTTCAAAAAAAATATCCGTAAGATTAAAGAATCAGGCAATTAAGGTGGCTGTATATCACGTGACTTTATTTCTCTACATCCGATCAAAAGAAATAGTTACCTATGAGCACATACCTTACATCGTTCATGTTGAGTAATCCAAGGTGATTTATGAAGGAAATTCACTGCATACTTGAGCTTATCAATATTTGCAGTCAATATTATTTAATTTTGCAGTGATTTTATAATAAAAACAAACCCAAATTTCGTGTATACGTACGCGTGTGAAGACTGTCAAAACCAAGTGCTGTTCGTTTAATCATTACATTCATAATAGTGGATATAATTAATGTCTCAACATTTCACTGGAAAGACGAAGAATGAGCGCATGTTATACATTCTGATATTGCGTCAGGTTTGTGATGCATACATGCCTTTTTATTAGAGTAATGTTTGCTGTTCTTGGCAACTCGTAGAATTTCCTTCAACTTCAGGTCTTGATTTGAGAATATTTAGGTGCAAGGAAGTAAAATCATCTAATATGTTATTTTCGCAGTTCTTTTCTGCGTAGATTAGGTCCAACTGATGTGTCCTAACTTATCTGATGAGTGAGAAGTATTTGCTGAACTGAACCCTTCCAAATGAAAATGTGTAGCTTTTTGGTTGAAAAGTCACGTGATATACAGCCACCTTTTTATTTGTTATTGATCATCATTCGATTCTTTAATGATAATAATGAGCCAATACAGTGAATGTTGAGGGTGTAAAAGAAGAAAAGCGGTGTGATTAAAAAAACAGTCAAGACACTAAGAGGTAATAAAACCAAGTCAGGAAATAATAATAATAAAATGAGAATTAATTGCTGATAAAAATAACCCAAGATAATGGTTTATTAGAGTGAAGAGCCGGCGATTCCACTGCTTTATAACGAGCTAAAGAGTCAAATGTCAGATGCTGTAAATGCATTTAGTAAGATGTAAAACACTGATTAGACCTTTTATTGGAAAAACAACCACCAGGTAATATAATTAAGCAGATGTTAGTGGATCGTAAAATTAAAAGAAATTTCAATCTGTTCAAAGCATAGAGTCTGATCAAACGTAGATACTACAAAAAGTTAATAATAACAAGTGCTGGTTCTACGAAGAGCTATCTTACCTAAGCTGTGACTAATTTAATATTTGTATAGGGTTTAACGTCGCACTGTTCTGCAGCCATTGTACCTAATTTCGCCAATAAATGAAGGTTGATGCTGTTGAAGAATACGTAAGCATGGATAGTGGAAAGGAAACGGCAGTGTTCTATTATTAATTATGCAACATTTCTAGTATACATCCGACTGAGGTAAACGAGAAAAACTCAGTCAAGGACGGCCTCGGGAATCGAACACGGGTCTAAGAGTGCAAGTCCAGAGCTCGGAGTCTCGGCCAACTTGTTCCGATATTTTAGTGTCTGCTTTTGTGTTGCATAGAAGAATTTTAGAGCATCTTAATTTGAAAAGACCGTAGATCCTCTTGGAAGTCCACAAAGTGTAGAGGAATATTTCGAGACAGCTAAATTAATGATTATAGATCGACGGAGATTTTCTTTCCTGACTCTACTATCAACGCTTCGATATAATCGTGAATTGTCTATTTTACTGTGTATAAACCATGAAACAGACAGATTTTATGACTCAATAAAACACGAATTGTTATTGTAAATTGCGATCTGCTGCGAACATTTTACTTTTTAGATCATTATATTGATTGCTAGATTGCTAAACCATAAGGAGGGAATATTTTTTTAAAATTCTTTCCCTCAAGTATTGAGAAAGATTAGGAAACTAATAGGAAACTGGGTTTTATGGAAAATTGATGGATTCATAGAAATTAAAAAGGGATTGTGAAGCGAAAATTGTCTGACCGAACCGAGGCTCGAACCCGGGACCTTTCAGTTGCCTGGAGAGAGCTCAACCAACGGAGTTATTGTAGCCTAAGCTTGAGATATTCCGGGTTCGAGCCCCGGTTCGTCGGACATTTTTCGTTTATCACATCACATCCCTTCCAATCATTTAAATAAATACAATTTAATAGGACTTACATTATAAGGATCGGTTATTGTTATGATTCAAGGAATGTCATTGGTTGCTGCCATGGCAATTAGTCCTAATCAACATGTTAAAAATTTTAGCAGAGTATTCAAAAACAGGCCCTAAGTGTACTATAATGCACACCACACCTGCTAAACGAGTAATCCACTTCAACGCAAATGCATAATAAAATCATTATTTTTTTCGAAGGGTGGTATAATGTAAAGTGTAACCGACATCCACTTAATGGTCCCTTTGTTCCGCGACCTCTGACCCCACAACCTGCTAGAGTGCTCTCATCACATTCTCTCTGGGGCTACAGTTCCATTAAAACAAAGGATGAGTAGCTATTCGATTCAAGTGGACATGAGATTTGGAGAGTCATGACTCATCATGGATCTGCCGTCGGGCAGGGCTTTGAGAATTTTACTCCGTTATGGATTCAATTATGTTGCACGAAATGCTAATCGAATTTACAAATAAGATCCGAAGAGATCTGAAAAGCAACGGACGGAGTGATGAGAAACTGAATACTGTAAAATTACAGTAATTTTTAAAATGTATCAAAATTACGTTCATCCTCGATATTTTAAATTAAATAATCGTGTCATAATTCCTGATTTATTTTACGGAAGCCGCACAAATAAATTATAAGTCATTATTTTATATATATAAAAAAGTACTTCCGATTTTTTGAGCGAATTTTGAACCAAGCCTTATTAGGTTAATTAAAGGTCGTACCTTTCTGTAAATTTCGTAATTTTCGTGTTCTTTTTTTAATTTTATTTCATTCTAATCCCCAAAAGAGCATAAAACGGAGGAAAATATTTTATGGCACGTTTGTATAGTAACTCTTACTCATTTT